>CM077148.1:72750647-73204459 GCA_039583875.1 Platanthera guangdongensis
AAAGTTATTCCAGCAGTTACACTAAGCCATCCTTGGCAATTTTTCTATATACTTCCCCAATCTCTCCAAATGTTTCGAAGCCAACTCAAGGATACTTTTGCTATTTCAAAGCCAGTAGTCATGCCATATCCAGAAGAAGTCTCACTGCCTCCAACTTTGTAATTGATGACTCTCCCATGCCAGCTCTGGATGACTTGATCCTGGCTGATATTGAAGAAGAAGAAAAGGCAGCTGCTGAAAGCACTGCCAGAATTAGTTCTCCAGCTTCTCCTGTGGCTTCTCCTAAAGCTCCTATTGAAGTTCCTGCTCAAGCTTCATCTTTACCTGAAAAGACTATCATTTCTACTGAGGCTCTCAAAACTCTAAATGACATATATGATAACCCTCAGGGATCTGATAATGATGATGATGAGGATGAGGATGATGATTCTGATGATGAACCCAAGAGGAAACAAGTATCCAAGAAAAGAAACGCCCCTCCTCCTCCTGCTCCAAAGCCAAATCCAAATAATGACACTCCCTATTATATTCTCCAAAAGATAAGTCCAAACAAAGGGATTCTATCTTGGATGTGGTTATCCAAAAATCAGCAGAAGGAGAGGAAGAAAAGCAAAAGGTACTCTCCTCCTCCAGTTCAAAGATTCAGAAAAGATCCACCTCCACCACCTCCTCCAACTGCCGATGCTTCAAGCACATCTTATCAAAGATCTGCCCGACTTCAAACATATCAAAGACACCAAGGGAAATCATATGGAAGCAGCCAGCACAGGCAGTATTCTTTAGGAAAGCATCATCAATAGCAGCAGTAACATCAATAACAACAACAACTAACTGAAAATCAACCAGTTGAAGGCTCTAAATGGCCATCTTCTCCTCCTGTTCCTTTTGAAGATCCTGAAACAGCTACTACTGCTAGAATGGCCAGGTTCCAGGAAATTGTAGGCCTTTCTATGATTAACAAAGCTAAAGCTGAAGGAAATGATCCTTCTGAATATTCAACTATGTCAAAGTACAGGAAAGAGGAACTTAAAAGATTTGATAAAGCAAACAAGTTTTGCAATGTTGATGACTATATGAAGTTGCACCCAGAAACAGTTGTCCCCAAAGCTACATCTTTGAAGATTATAGGGGTTACTGACATGACCATGACAAAAGTGCAATCTTCAGACCTCAAAGGAGAGATTGTGTTTACAAAGGCTGGAGAGAAGAGCAAGCAATAAATGCCAAAGGAAAAGAAACAGAAGAAGAAAATTTTGAACTCTTTTGTTTTCTACAATTATCTATAACTACTCAATATTCTGAACAAAGATCTGCCCGACTTCAAACATATCAAAGACAACAAGGGAGATCATATAGAAGCAGCCATCACAGGCAGTATTCTTCAGGAAAGCATCATCAACAGCAGCAGCAACATAAAAAACAACAACAACTAACTGAAAATCAACCAGTTTAAGGCTCTAAAAGACCATCTTCTCCTCCTGTTCCTTTTGAAGATCTTGAAATAGCTACTACTGCTAGAATGGCTAGGTTCCAGGAAATTATAGGCCTTTCTATGATTAACAAAGCTAAAGCTAAAGGAAAGGATCCTTCTGAATATTCAACAATGTCAAAGTACAGGAAAGAGGAACTTAAAAGATTTGATAAAGCAAACAAGTTTTTCAATATTGATGACTACATGAAGTTGCACCCAGAAACAGTTGTCCCCAAAGCTACATCTTTGAAGATTATTGGGGTTGCTGACATGACCATGACAAAAGTGCAATCTTCAGATCCCAAAAGAGAGATTGTGTTTACAAAGGCTGGAGAGAAGAGCAAGCAAGAAATGCCAAAGGAAAAGAAACAGAAGAAGTAAATTTTGAACTCTTTTGTTTTCTACAATTATCTATAACTGCTCTATATTCTGAACAAAGCTTATGTATATATATATATCTGCTGCATGTGTTATTGATCTCTGCCAGATATATGCTTTTTCTGCTTTGTTTATTTTTCAATTTTGATTTGAGTCTATAATTAGTGACCTCACCCAAATAGTGGGAGATTGTTGGATCCCTAGTAAGATTTGGGCTAGGTTCACTAAGTTAGGATCATATGACCCACAATGTATAGCCAGGGTCATAGTTGTGTCCTAGAGTCTAGGCAAAGTCCTTAGAGTCAACAACACGTGGACTAGCTATCAACAAGATTGCTAGAGACTCAAGAATTAGAAGAATTCAAAGTCTGTAAAATGAGTTCGACGTTTATCGAACTCAGGTCGACGATTGCCATGCTCAGCTCGACGATCTCAGAGAAAATTATCTGAGCAGAGCTCGACGAACTTGGTGCTCAGGTCGATGAAATTTTGACACTACACTTCAACATTTCAGAAAGGCTGTGTCGACACATAGAGGAATTGTGTTGACACACAGAATAACTATCGACACCAACTGTGTCGACACTAAAAGCAAGGATATGTCGACTCATAGAAGACTTGTGTCGACACATAGAATATCTGTCGACACCAACATCAACTGTGTCGACAAATAGGATTTATGTCGACACACTCCTGATTTCTGTCAAAACAACAGCTATGTTGAGACAAGAAGTAATTGTGTCGACACCCAGGAATTGTGTCGACACATTCCCCATAAGTTCTATCAATAAGTTATCAGCTCGATGAACTTCATTCTCAGCTCGATGAACTTTATTCTCTGGTCGACGAATTCTGATTCTTTACTTCAACCAAAAGCTTCTCAATTTTTCGAAGTCCAGAATCATCTCCAGTTGATGAATTTCAGATTATCAGCTCGACGAACTTCGACACAGAAAAGGCAAAGTTTCTGAAGCATACAGTTCTGTTATCAGATCGACTATCTTGGAACTTATCTCGATGAACAGAAGTTATCTGAGCGACGAATACAGTAACTCAGCTCGACGAACTGTGGACTCAGCTCGACGATTTCTGTCATCTGCTCGACTATTCCAGACTTAGTATTTCTTTCCTCTGTCCTCACACTATGGAAATAATTTCTGAATAATTAATGATAAAATATTCTCTGAATATTACCGTTGGACGATGCATTGATCACGACTTTAATCAGAATTATTGCCTTCCATTTTTCCAAGGGACAATTGGGGAAATAAATCAATGATGTTTATTCTCTAGGCCGTCAGCATTGATTGTAGTAGAGGAATTCAAATTTTAAAAGACAAATTCCTTCAGAACATATAAAAGAGATTTTTCTATTTTCCTGAATAACACAAGATAGGATATAGAAGAACACAGCATACACAGAGACACACAGACACATAAAGAATTACAGTCAGTCTGTCTTCAAGATTTTCTCTGCTCCATCATTCTTTCACAGCTTTCTGATACAGAAAAGAAGCCCTAGGCCAGAGGCAAATCAGCTATTGAAGAAGAAGAACAATCAATCTAAATCAAGAGTCTTCTTTATTCATCATTCCAGTAAACTTCAAAGGACAATAACTACTCCATCTGTCAAGGAGTTCCTGCAAATTTCTCTGATAAAGGCTTAAAGACTGGAGTCCTATCACCCTGCAGCAAAGCTCCTGATTTCCCTGAACTATTCTACATCTCAGGGGGAGCTACTTGCTAATATCATATCCACTTGTCTTCTCTCTGATTGTTGACAGAGAAGACAACATCACCTCTCACCCCTCTCTGTATAAAGGGTTGTCATATCCCTTCAAAAGTGATTCTTGGTTACAAGTCACCAGACCAAAAGACTTGAGATTTGGTTTTTGAGCACCTGATCAAAAGCTTATTGGTGTCAAGAACCTAATCAAAAACCTGAGTGGATTCCTACCAGGGTGGTAGAAGAGTGGATGTACCCAAGTTGGGGAAATACTATAAATTTCTTGTGTCGTCTGATTTCCCTTTCTTTTGTTTCTTTCTGCGGTTGTGATTGTTAGTTAGTTGTTGTTGTGTTTTATCTTTTAATATATTTCTTACAACACTAGTACTTGTCTGCAATAGCCAGAAAATTTTATAAGCTTTAAATACTCTATTCACCCCCCCCCCCTCTAGAGTATTCCTGATCTAACATCTCACTTTCAAACTTACAAAGAGATTTCAGTCAAAATGTCTATAAGTTAGGGGATTAAATGCTCTAGCGAGAATACTTCCTATATCGGATCCGTCACGGTGGAGGTTAATTTGCAAATTTAAATCTATATTTTTCCTTCGTGTCTCATTTCATGGTGAATCATTGATCGAATGTTAGCTTTTTATCATAAGTTTTCATTTTAATATTGTCCTTAGTTTCATTTTAAATTCTCAAACAACCAACAGTGGCACAGTAGGATAATAGTAGAATCGTGAGTAATACTACTTGACAACCCCGAGTTTTAAATACGACCTTGGTACTATAATTTGATAGGTACACTTGCCTTTTCGGGTTGATAGCAATCAACATACCAAGTTTTTGGCACCATTGCCGGGGAGGCTTTTTTGTCAATATTAAGAAAGTGCTTTCGCTATTACTTCTGCAAAAATCAAAAAACTTAAATTTTCTCTTTCTTTTTTGTAACAGTTTTTTTATGGAATCGTGTTCTTTTGGCGCTTTTTGTAATTTTTGTGGGTCTCCCGACCACTTTTATTCTGAATGTCTTTCGGGAACCCCTCCCTCTTTTGATTTCAGTTTTTCTAGAGCAGGTCAAAGTGGCCAATTTGACCCTTACTCCAATTTTTATCCTACTTGTAAGGTGGGAAACCCGTATTATTTTTCGCATGATTTTGCCCCGCAAAGCGCCGTGCCTCTAAATTTTAATTCAATCGATAATGGGTATTTTGAATTGCAAACTTCTCTTGATAATATTAATTCGCATTTCAAGACCATTATCGATTATTTTTCTCATGAGACAGCCTCGTTATCTTCGTCTTCTTCTCCATCTCCTCCAATTTCATCGTGTAATGAGTCACCGGATATCTCAGCTTGTCTTTTTCCTCTCGAGGAGGATAACTATTCAGATATTCCAGATTGTTTCCTTCCTCCTTTGGATGACACCCCTATGGATACTCTGGCGTGCTTCTTACCTTTTAAGGATGACGAGACGTCTCATCATTCTCTTTCTTTTCTAAAGACGTTTGTGATTCCATTTCGCTTCAAATTTCAACTGTTCCAAATTTTTCTATTTTTAGCGAATCTTCTTCTTCTATTTTAGATAATTCTTCTTTCGTTCTTTCTACCCCTCCTTCTCCCGAAATTTCACAAGTCCCTCCTTATCCTTGTGAAATTTCCGTTGATGAAATTTCTTTTTCTACTTCTTTTATTACTCTTTCTATTTCTTCTACTTTTTCTTATTCTTCTTTTGACAACACCTTCTTTCCATTTTACATACGGCGGAGTTCTTCTATAACTCCGTCTGTTCATTTTCGGGCGTCATTCCATTGAAGATTCCACCCCATGTTAGTGCGATTCTTTAATTTTTCTCTTTTTTGATGTAATCTCCTAAGCACATACTTACGCAGTTACCTCTTCACTTTAGTTTTTATTTCCCATTTAGCTAACCAATAACATCGGTCTCAGACGACGTTAAATAAAGAGCGCTCTTGGGAGGCACCCCTTGCTTATCCCTTTTGTTATTTCTTTTTCTTTTTGTTTGCTTATTGTGTTTTGCAGGAATAATACCCCCGGCGGTTCGTTTGGCTCCATCCTTTCCTCTCTTCATGAGGCCTGCGTCGATGTCCAGATCAAGCATGGGGGAGTGACATTTGCATTCGGCCTTACGAATCCGGGGAAGTCGTTTTCTTTTTAAGTATTTACTTTACTGCATTTTCTATCTCCCCCCCTCTTCTCCTTCTCTTTCTCTTTTTTTGTTTTTCATTGAGGGCAATGAAAAATCCAGGCATGGGGGAGGTTTTAGTTGTTTTCTTTCTTCTTTCCTTTCTAGAAAAAAATGTTTTAAATTTCAACAAAAACAAAAAAAAATTTATAATTATATTAAGCCTCTTAGGAGTACTTTTGTTTTCTTTAACTTTATTAAAAATAAAAAAATAGACAATACAAAAAAACAAACATCAAAAATCCAAAAGAAATGCTAAAATGTCTTTGAAAATCAAAATCAAAACTTATTTTCTATCTCTATTTTTATGTTTTCTTCTAGTGATGTGTAGCCCCGTGCGGTTTTGTAGTTCTATGTAGATTTCCTTGAATTAGTTTTCTAAATTTATCATATTTACATAGCTTAGTTTTACTAATTTCTTGTTCTTAAATATAGGCATCTGTTTTTAACATTGTAAGTTAGCAATTAGTAGTTTTTTCTTTTTATTTGATTAGTTGCGTACGAATGGTTGCTAGGTAATGTTATCTCTTTTTCATTTGTGGGGTAATACTTTTGGTGCCTAGAACTTGTCTCTAGCGACTCTCGAAGCATTTGCGCTGTTTGTCACGTACTTTAGAAATGATTTAGGCCACCCTTTTGACCCGTTTGAGCCTTTCTTGCCCACCAAAAAATTTCACCGTTGCAAAACAATTTTTGGGTCTTTTTTCATGTTTCTTTGTTTTTAGCTCCACCTTTCATTTCATTATTTCGCCAAAGCCAAATGCCTTTCCTATTTCACAGTAAAATTTGAGCTTGAATATTATGTTTGTGAAGGGTTATTATCTTTGAAAATGAAAAGGAAAATTATTAGTTTGCATTTGGAGCTCTCTTTTATGAAAGAAAAAAAGAGTTATTATCAAAATGTTATAAAATCAAAAAAAAGAGCAAAAAAGTTTATTTGTGGCCAAATTTTGAAAAGAAAAAAATTCCATGGCCTTGTTTTGTAGTTTGAATTGGAGAAATGATGTACTTGTCATTTCTCATTTTTATCATTTTTTATTTTATTTTGAGCTCACCCTTGGTTTAGCGTGATTTAACAGCTGAATTTTATCTTTGATTTTCAATCCCAAATCATTTACCTAAGCGAAGTCTTAAAGCCTATTTAAAGTCCTTTTGATCTTCAAACGTGAATTCGCGTAGTGGAGAGAGTGTGAACGGACAAGCCTATGGTCACCGTCATTGATGGATTTCTTTGGAGGTTATCTTGAGGTGATTTAGGGATAATTGTTATTTAGCAACCTAGTAGTTCGTCAATGTGCCGTTTATTTAGAATTTCTACTCTTGTCTTTCTTATTTTCATTTATTTTGGATGCCTTGTTTTAGGGATTTAGAAATGTGTAATTCTTCCTTATGTTCTAATGATATTTTTATATCTCCATTTTCAAGTTTTCTATTGTGCACTTCTCACCCCGCTAGTTGTTAACATAGAAATTAGGATTGTTTAATTTTTTATGTTTTGGTTTTCTTAATCTATGAAACCTAAATTTGCTTGTTTACTTTTAATTCCTCTCACCTAATTTTTAATTACATTTGCTTTAGGGCAAGCAAATACTATAGCATGGAGGAATTTGATGAGTACTTTTAGTCATCGGTTTTTGGGATAGTTTAGTATGAAAAATGCCTAAGTTTATTTATATTTTATGCTTGTTATGTTTTATTTCATATTTTAATATCTTTCTTTATAATATATTAATTCCTAGTTTAATTATGTGTTTTATGCTTTTTTGTATGTTTAATTTTATGTTCTATGTCTAGTTGTGTTTTGTTATGAAATATAATTATTATTATGTTATTATGGTTAGTTTTATTTTTAATAACAAATGTTATGTTATGTTATAAAATATATCTAACATTTTGTTTATTAGTTTTGTTTTATTTGTAGGTTCAAGGCCTTTGTTGCAGTCCAAGTGCAGCCCACCATGCAAGACATACCCGAGCCCATGCAACCAGCCTATGGTGCAGCCCAAGCCTCCTCCAAGTGCAGCCATGCAGCCCACTCTCTCCATACTGAAAGTGAAGGTAGATCTGAATTACTCTAGAGGGGGGGGGTGAATAGAGTATTGTGCTCACTACAAACTTTTTACAACTTTTGTTGTAATCCTAAGTAAACAAGTTAGTAAATGAAATAAATGAGCACAGCAACCTATCTAATCACAGAGCAACACAGCCAAAAACAAAAGAAAGAGGGCAACCAGACGACACAAGAAATTTTATAGTGGTTCCCCAACCTGGGTACATCCACTCTTTCACCACCCTGGTAGGAATCCACTCAGGTTTTTGATCAGGTGCCTGACACCAATGAGCTTTTGTTCAGGTGCTCAAAAACAAAAACCTCAAGTCTTTTGGTAGGGGACTTGTAACCAAGAATAATTTTGAAGGGAATTAAAACCTTGTACAGAGGATGGAAAAGGGTGATGAGGTCTTCACTTTCTCAATATCAACTGGGAAGACTTGTGGATTGATGTCAACAGATTGCTCCCCCTGAGATCTTGAAGGGATCAGGAATTCTGGAGCACTGCTTCAGGGTGATAGGTCTTCAAAGAGCTTGAGTGCCTAGACCAGAGATTGCTTCAGGAACTTCTTTGACAAATAGATTAATTTGTTATCCTTCTAAAGTTGTCCTGTAGGATTGAAGGAAGAAGACTCTTGATAGTGATTGTATGTTCTTCTTCTGCTTGATGAAATTATTCTCTGGCCTGTGCAGATTGCAGAAAAGAACTTTTGATTTTCTGTAAGACTTTTCTTGTGTGCAAAATTTCTATCTGTGTCTGGTATGTGTTGTACTGCTTGATCCTTTTTTTTCTGACTTCTTACTGACTGGAGAACATTCTGAATTTTGAATGTTGAGCAGTAATTGCAGTCGGACTGGGAAGGAAGCGTCAATCAATGATTTCCCTAACTGTCCATGGAAAAACTGCATGAAATGATCCATGATCAATGCCCATTCCAACGGTAACATTCCGAGAGGATTGGGCATTAATTACTGAGGATTCATCGCCAAGAAATGGGACGGGAAAACTGGAGAAGACCTAGTCTGGAATCGTCGAACGTAGAACACAAATCGTCAAGCTGAGCTTGAGTTCGTCGAGCTGAGCTTGAATGAGTTCGTCGACCAAACAATAGCAATTAGTCTTCCAGGGAAACTTGTCAATTCTACTTCAATCTTCGTCAAACTGACAATCTTCATTCGTCGAGCTGAGATCAAAATTCGTCGAGCTGAGAATGATTGTGGACTTAGAATCTGATAAGACTCTGACTGAAAAGGAATCAAATCGTAGAGCAGAAATCGTCGAGCAGAATAATGAAATCGTCGACCTGAGAAGTTGACTTCGTCGACCTGAGAAGTTGAGAACTTCAGGTCCAAGTTCATCGAGCTTAGATTCATGTTCGTCGACCAAAGCTTGAAATTGGACTTAGAAAAAATTCTGGAGTTATCCTGACTTTAGCTTGTTGAAGAAACTCAGTCTTCGTTGAACAGAGAACAAGGATCGTCGAGCTCAGCATAAAGAAATGTCTCAAGATCATCGAGCTCAGAACATCATTGGTCGAGCTGAGTTCGACGAACGTCGAACTCATTTCACTTAGTCTTGAAATCTTCTAAGTTTGGAGTCTCTGATGGTCTTGTTGATAGCTGGTCTATTTGAAGTTGAACCTAAGGACTTGGCCTAGACCCTAGGACATAAACTTGACCCTGGCTATACAGGTTGGGTCACATCCTAAGCTAGTGAACCTAGCCCAAATCAACTAGGGATCCAACAATCTCCCATATTTGGGTGAGGTCACTAAGAGACTCAAAATATAAACAAACAGATAAACAAAGCAAGAAAAGAAATATATCTGGCACAGAATTACTAACACATGCATCAGATATATATATATATATATGGATTTGTTTAAACAAATAGCACAGTTTGAAAACAGATGCAGAAAGAAAATGAAACAAAATAAAGATTACTTCAACTTTTTTGCATAGATTTGTCTTCTGTTGTCTTCTCTCCTAACTTTTTGAAAATAATTTCTCTGTTAGGATTTGAAGCCTCTGTCTGGGTCATTGCCATGTCAGTTGCCATAATGATCTTCAGTGATGTAGCTCTGGGGACAACTGCTTCTGGATGGAGCTTCATATAATCATCAACATTGAAGAGCTTGTTGTCTTTGTCAAATCTTTTTAATTCTTCTTTCCTGTACCTTGACATTGTTGTTAATCCTGGCGTATCTTTTCCTTCAGCCTTTGCTTTATTGATCAAGGATTGACCAATTAGCTCCTGGAATCTGGCCATTTTAGCAGTATTTGAAGTTTCAGGATCTTCAAATGGAATAGGAGGAGAGTATGGCTTTTTGGACTGTCAGCTTTCTGTACTTCAGATATTTGTTGCTGCTGTTGAGATTGTTGCTGCTGATGTTGATTACCTGAGGAAGGTTGCCTCTGCTGCCTGCTTCCAAAGGATCTCCCTGACTTTCTCTGATAGGTTTGCATGGGGGCAGATCTCTGAGAGCTAGAGCAAGAGGCACCAGCTGCTGGAGGAGGAGGAGGAGGTGGATCCTTTCTATATCTGTGAACTGGTGTAGGATAATATCTCCTACTTCTTTTCCATTCCTTCTGCTGGTTCTTGGATAACCACATCAATGCAGGCATTCCCTTATATGGAGTAATATTGTGCAAAATGTAGTAGGGAGTGTCAGCAGTGGGATTAGGCTTAGGAGTTGGAGGAGGAGGGGCCTTCCTTTTTTTAATAACATTTTCTTTTTCTTCTTGGAGGCTTCTTCATCTGAATCATCATCATCAGCTTCATCATCTTCAGTATCAGAACCCTGAGGGTTATCATATAAAGCATCCAATGCTTTTAAAGCTTTATCATTAATAACAGCTTTCTCTATAGAAGGGGCAGAAGTTGAAGGAACTGAAGTTTCAGCAACAGGTGAGGAGGAGACTGTACAGGAATCAGGAATAATGGGGACAGAGCTTTCAGCTGCTGCCTTATTTTCCTCTTCAATATCAGCCAGGATTAGCTCATCCAAATCAGGCATAGGAGAGTCATCCATAACAAAACTTGGGGCTGAGATGGCTTCTGGAATAACTTCTGGACTACCTACAGAGATTGAAGCTAAAGCTGGGATAGCAAAACTGTCACAGAGTTGCTTAGCAACTGCTGGACTAGCTGGAGATGTATAGAGAACAATAGCCAACTGTAGCTTAGTAAAGTCTGCTGGAAGAGACTGTATATGTACAGTATCAAAAACTTGCAGTAATTCTTGTAGATTGACTGTGGGATTGAGAATAAAATCACTAATAGTTTCAGCAGTATCCATGTCAGCAATATCCATATCAGTATTAATAAAATTAATCAAATCAATTAACTTTGTGTCTGTATAATCTGGAAGAACTTCTGAAGCTTTATCTGCTGGGGAATCTGTATCTGAAGCTTGAGCTGCTGCTTCATCATCAGTCATCTCCCCCTGCCTGTGTTCAGTGGGGACTGAGGCCAGGCCCTGGACTGAGGAGGGGGTAGCAGAAAGGGCAGAAATTTGAGCAGATAAAGAATTAATAGAATTCACAAGAGGTGTAATGGCCTCTGTGATAAGGGTTTTGATGAGGGGAGAGAGAACGGTGAGAATAGATGATATGGAAGTTGAATCAAAGGAGGAAGGGGAAGAGGATGTTGCATTATATATGGAGGACGGAGCAACTAAGGATGGAGTGGAGGGTGGAATAGCAAATATGTGATGAATGGATGGTGAGGAAGATGGAATGGTGGCATCTGGCATGGCAATGTCTGTGGGTACGGTGTAATATGGAATGGAGGACAAATGAGGGGGAAGTGGAGACTGAGGGGGTATAAGATTATGTGTGTCATGAGGTGAAGCAGGGGGTGTTGATTGTTGATTAGCTTGTAGAGGGGAAGATGGAGGTGGAGATGGGATGTTGGTCATGTCCAGTGGTGGAGATGGAGGAGGAGTAGGCACATGAGGAGGCTTCTTTGCTGGAAGGGGTGCTGGAAGAGATGGTGGAGGGGGATGGATCTCCTCAGCAGGTGTGGGAGTGGCTTTAACAGCCCTGGTGCCTTCTGAAGCAGGGATGGAAGAGGAGGAAGCCTCGGACGGCTTGAAGATCATCCTCTCCCATCTGCCAAACAGAGCGCAGGTGAGGCGCTTGCTGGCATTAATGAAGATGGTCGGGGAGACCATGAATTCACAAGCCTTTTCCTTGAGGAAGATCCCCAGGATTCTTCCAAAGCAAACCTCTTTCTTGCTGTTCTTCTTCTTGATCAATTCAAAGAAGATCTTGCTCCAATCAACAGGACGCTTATTGACCACCACACACATGACAAGAAATCGATGTCTGGTTATGTAGTCGTGAGCGGTGTGCTTGCCCATCAATACTTTTCCCACGATATCCGCCAAGAACTGGTAGGCGGCAGACAGTTGTTTCTTTAACAACTTGTTAGGGTTACTCCCTATAAACCCCATCAGCTTCAGCATCGAACTGTATTCTTCAGAATCCATATCCATGTCATCTTCTCCATTTACCAACCCAAAAATTTCAGAAAGAACAGCGGGCGATAGAGAGACATCATTACTCCTGATATTGCCTGTCAGAACATTTTCCTCAGAAACTGACGAAGTGTATACCCATTCTCTAACCTCAGTTGCATGCAGTTTAATCCTTCTAGTCATAAAATCTTTGAGACCAAGTTCTTCCAAAAGTATCAGAATGCAGAGAAATATTGGGTCAGAGTACTGAAATGAATCAAAATCCATGTCGAAACCGGTGTCGAATTACATTGCGGCTAAGGTGCTTGCTGGAACCGCCATTGATGACCTACAAGAGAGACAGAGAAACGACGATCAAGAGCAAGTGAACAGAAAGCGCGGGACGGAGGTCGAAGAAAACCTAGATATAAGTTTTCCAGAATATGAATCGACAATCTCCGTTCCACGAAAAAGAAACAGTTCTTCGAACTGAGGTCGACGAAAAAAATTATAGATAAAAAATTCATCGATCTCATCCAAAAGAATCGAAAACAGTTCATCGAACTCCGTTCGACGAAATGTCTTCTGAAGCAAAGTTCGTCGATCTCCAGTCGACGAAAATTGTTTCCACACACAGAGAATTCGTCGATCTCCGCTCGACGAGCATCACTCAAACTTTCCCTAATTCGTTGAACTCCGTTCGATGAACTCTGGAAAATTTGTCGAATGCAGACAGAAACTAATTTAACTCTTCTCTATTGATCATTCCCAGTTGATTTATGAAGAACAGATGATTTTTCTCATTCAAGGGTTTTGTGAAAATGTCTGCTCTCTGTAAATCAGTAGGAATATGGATTAGGTTAATTTTCTTTTTGTCTACATTATCTCTAATGAAATGATGTCTTATATCAATATGTTTAGTCCTACTATGGTGAACTGGATTCTGTGCTATAGCAATAACACTAGTATTATCACAAAATAATGTTGAATTATTTAAGTTGACACCATAGTCTAGGAGTTGGTTTTGTATCCATAACATTTGTGAACAGCAGCTGCCAGCAACCATATATTCTGCTTCTGCAGTTGATGTAGACACATATGTTTGCTTTTTACAAAACCAGGAGACAAGTCTCATACCCAAGAACTGGTAAGTTCGAGAGGTACTCTTCCTGTCCACTCTACATCCAGCATAGTCAGCATCTGAGTATCCAGTTAACTCAAACTCTGACTCTGCATGATACCAGAGTCCTAGATTAGGACAACTCTTTATATATCTCAAAATTCTTTTTAAGAAAATAAGGTGAGATTCTTTAGGGTTCACTTGGAACCTAGCACAAAGGCATGTGGCAAACATGATATCAGGTCTGCTAGCTGTTAGGTATAATAGGGATCCAACAATAGCCCTATAATGTTTCTGATCTACAGGTTTCCCTGCTGCATCAGAATCCACAACATCATTTGTAGCCATAGGTGTTTTCACTCCTGAAGCATCACCCATCCCAAACTTCTTAACAAGCTCTTTAGCATACTTAGCTTGGGAGAGAAAGATACCATCAGGGAGCTGCTTCACTTGGACACCAAGGAAGTAGGAAAGCTCATCCATGCTACTCATCTCAAATTTGGAATGCATGAGGTCAGCAAACCTCTTGCACAATTTGGGATCAGTAGACCCAAAGATGATGTCATGCACATATATTTGTACTAACAAAATTTGGTCCTTATGATGCCTAGTGAAAAGAGTTTTATCTATGGTTCCTCCTGTAAATTTATACTCTAAAAGAAAGCTTGCTAAGGTCTCATACCAAGATCTTGGAGTTTGCTTTAAACCATAGAGAGCTTTATGCAATTTAAATAGAAAAGTGGGATAAGTTAGAGAGATAAAACCTGTAGGTTGTTCCACATAAACCTCTTCTTGAAGCACTCCATTCAAAAATGCACTCTTGACATCCATTTGGTAGACTTTGAATCTCCTATAAGGTGCATAGGCAAGGAATATTTTTATGGCCTCTAACCTTGCAACAGGGGCAAAGGTTTGGTCATAGTCAATTCCTTCCTCTTGCTTATAGCCTTGAGCAACAAGCCTAGCCTTGTTTCTCACTATGTTCACTTGGGCATCTAGCTTGTTCCTGTAGACCCACTTGGTTCCAATAACTTGGTAGTTATGAGGTCTTGGAACCAAATCCCAAACTCTGTATCTCTGAAACTGATTTAGTTCCTCTTGCATTATAATGATCCAGTGGGGATCTTGCTCAGCTTCATGAATAGTGAGAGGTTCAATTTGAGAGAGAAAATAGGCATGCATCAAGTCTTGGTTGAGTTGATGCCTTGTCTGTACACCTGCTGAAATGTCTCCAATCACTTGAGATCTGGGGTGATCTCTAAGTGTGACAAGATCAGTTGGTGGAGTTTGTTCAGCAACATCTTCTGTAATTAATTCCTCTTGAGGAATGGTACTAGCTGTTGAGGGAAGTTCAGCCACTTCCACTTGAATTTCTTCTTCACTGTGTTCAGCAACCTGTGGAGAAGGATGGGTTGACACCTCTTGTGTAAGGTTTAGTCCATCCATAGACTCACACAGTTGTGGAACCTACAAAGAGCTTATGGTAGAAATCTCTTTCTCCTTATAAGACATGTTAGCTTCATCAAACGATACATGGACTGATTCTTCAATTTTAAGCATGGATTTATTAAAAACCCTATAGGCCTTGCTTACTTGGGAGTATCCTAGAAAAATCCCTTCTTCAGCCTTAGCCTCAAACTTTCTAATGTATCTTTTGTTGTTTGTGTGAATGTAACATATACAACCAAAAATTTTAAAATATGTGATTTTAGGTTTCTTTCCTTTAAGTAATTCATAGGGGATCTTATTTTTCAGCTTATGTATAAGACTTCTATTCAGGACATAGTTAGCAGTGTTTATAGCTTCTGCCCAAAAGGATAGAGGCATGTAAGAACCTGCCAATAATGTGCCTGCAGCTTCAATGAGTGTCGTATTTTTCCTTTCAGCTACCCAATTTTGTTGGGGAGTTCTAGGAGCTGAGAAGCACTGCCTGATACATTCCTTCTCACAGAACTCATGCATAAGAAGAGACTCAAACTCTGTGCCATGATCACTTCTGATCAATGCAACATGAGTAGAGAACTCAATCTGTATGATCCTGAGAAAATCTGTAAGAACCTTGAATGTATCTGACTTATTTCTCAAAAAGGCTACCCAACTGAATCTGGAGAAGTCATCAACAATCACTAAAGTGTAAGACTTCCCTCCTAGGCTTTGTACTGCAATGGGTCAAAATAGGTCCACATGAAGCAAATACAAGATCCTAGGTGAATCACTTTTATTAATGGATTTGAAGCTAGTTTTAGTTTGCTTGCCTAATTGACAAGCCCTGCAAAGGTTTTCCTTCTTGTAGGGGCCAGAAGGTAAACCTCTAACAAGGTTGTCTTTACATAGGCTAGCTATATTCTTAAGGTTTACATGTACTAACCTTTTATGCCACAACTCATTTTGGTTACTAGTGATATTGAGTAAACAAACATCAGTTTTGGCAGAAATAAAATCTACTAGATATATGTTGCCTTGTCTAATTCCAATTAAAACAGTTTTGTTTTCATTATTGATAATAGAACAAGAGGTAGACTTAAAGTGTACCTGATAACCTTCATCACATAATTGGCTTATGGATATTAGGTTATGTTTGTGTCCTCTTACATATGTTACTCTCTTGAAGGTAACTGATCCAATCTTTACTGCTACATATCCTTCAGACTGGCCACTGTTTGAATCACCAAAAATCACCTTTGGTCCTAGCTTGGATGTGTAATTGGATAGATTGGCCTTGCTGCCTGTCATATGCTTGGAGCAACCACTGTCCAAGTACCAGGTCTGACTCACCCTTGTACAGCTCTTCACATGTACCTGTAATGAAAAACAAAACTCAATTGTTCTTGACCCAGGTTACCTTGGGTCCTTTATTTGATTGATAAGAAAAGCTGGATATAACTGATAAGATAGGTTGAGATTTATAACTTGAGGGGTGATATCTCCTAGGTGGAATAACCCAATCAGCTACTGGATTGAATGTCTTATTAGTTGGCTTAGAATTTCTATAAGAGAAATGATTTAAGTTTGGTCGTTCTGGGTTCGACGAATTTATATAAGTTCGTCGACTGGAGTTCGACGAATAGGGCTGCTATCGTCGATCTCTGCTCAGAGAATGACAGTAGTCATTTTATGCGCCCCATGTTTGTCGACCTCTACTCGACGAACCATACAAAGTTCGCCGATCGCAGTTAGATGAATTGTTATAATCGAAGTTTGCACTCAGCGTTCGTCGATCTGGGTTCGACGAACTGGCCACATTTCGTCGATCTGAGTTCGACGAATGTTGCAGAACCTTGTTTTTATCAGTTATTTTCTGATATTTATTTCTCTTGTCTATGGGAATCTTCTCTTTTCCTTTGGCAGAGACAAATTTAATGGGTGTGGTAAGATTGTTTTTCTTAATTATGGGGGCAAACTTGATGAATCACCCAAGCCCAGCTTGCCATTTAATATGGCATTTACTGTGTTTGTTAAGTCCATCAGCTTGAGACTTCTCCCATTGAGAGATTGCTCAAGTTGTTTGGTCTCACATAAATCAGATTTTAATTGAATTATCTGTTCATTTGCTAGAGTTAGTTGATCTTTTAGTTTAATAATTTCTGAATTAACAGATTCAAGATTTCCTAATCTTTCTCTAAGGGTTTTTATTTTCTTTTCTGAACTAATTAAATCTAAGCACATAGTTTTGAATACAATTTTAAATAAATCAGAATTAAAATAAAAGCTTGAAAGAACCTGATTTGCCTCTGAGTCTGAGGCTGCTTCATCTTCTGATTCTCCTTCTGATCCAGAATTGCTCCTGGAGGCATCAATTGCCATAAGGAAAACCTCCTAGGATCTTGCTTCTTCCTCATCTTCACTTGAGCTGGAAGAGGATGATTCTTCTTCTGTATCACTCCATGTCTCAGCAACAAAGCCTTTGTCTTTCTTTTTATACTTGCTGGAAGAGGCTCTGCTGCTGTGTTTTCTCCGGGAGTCCTTCTCTCTATTTTCCTCCTTCTTCTGATTTTTTAAAAAATTTAGAGATGTAATGTACAGGCTTCCTGCAACCAAAGCACACAACCTCCTTGGTTGGTGTCTTGTCAAATCTGGGCTTATCATCCTGCCTGGATGATTTCCTTCTGAAATCCTTTCTAGCCATCTTATAGAATCTTTTTGCAAAGAGGCTCATGAGTTCCTCATTGGATGTTGAGGTCTCACTTTCCTCAAATGCTTTGAAGGCTATGATGTGATCCTTTCTCACTAGAGTTGGTGACTTCTGTTCAGCTACTTCTCTTGATTTTATCAGCTGCTCATAAGACTTTAATTTGCCTAGCAGAGATTCAGTTGATATCTCATTTTTGCTTCTGGCTTCTTTGATAGGCCAGATTCTTGAATCCCAAGAGCTCGGGAAGCACATCAAAATCTTATCATTCACCTCAGTCAGGGTGATGTCTTTATCCAAGGTCTTGAGCTCATTGATGATCGAACTCAACCTATTATACATTTCTGCAACAGATTCAGCCTCATCCTTCTTGAAATTCTCATACAGGGATATGAGGTTTGATCTCCTATCTTTCCTTTCATCTGCTAAACCAGCTACCATTTGGTTGAGGGTGTCCCAAATGGCCTTGGCTGAGGTGCACTCAGCCACCTTCTGAAATATGTCATCTGACATAGTCTGAGCCAAGATATTCATTGCCTTTGCATATGCAATTTTGGCTTTCTTGTAGGCATCATTATTCTCTGGAGGAGGTACTACAGTCATGTTGGAGGAGGTGCTTGTAGAATCTATAGGTGCTGGAGATACTCCTGTCAAGATGGAAGCAAAAATATCCTCATCAATAGAATTCATGTATAATTTGATTCTTGCCTTCCAAATGGCAAACTTGTTAACATTGTATACTGGAGGTCTGATGCTTGCATAATCTTTGTTTTGAGCCATGTCTGTGAAGAAGAAAATCTAATAACAAAATCAAAACAAACAGATCTAACTAGAGGGATCTTTATGATTCAGGTGTTATCCTATTCAACCACTTGATCTCTTAAGGTGTGGTATTTTAACCAACCTCGCTTTGATACCAATTGAAAGTGAAGGTAGATCTGAAATACTCTAGCAGGGGGGGGGGGGGCTGAATAGAGTATTGTGCTCACTACAAACTTTTTATAACTTTTGTTGTAATCCTAAGTGAACAAGTCAGTAAATGAAATAAATGAGCACAGCAACCTATCTAATCACAGAGCAACACAGCCAAAAACAAAAGAAAGAGGCCAACCAGACGGCACAAGAAATTTTATAGTGGTTCCCCAACCTGGGTACATCCACTCTTCTACCACCCTGGTAGGAATCCACTCAGGTTTTTGACCAGGTGCCTGACACCAATGAGCTTTTGTTCAGGTGCTCAAAAACCAAAACGTCAAGTATTTTGGTAGGAGACTTGTAACCAGGAATAATTTTGAAGGGAATTAAAACCCTGTACAGAGGATGGAAAAAGGGTGATGAGGTATTCTCTTTCTCAATATCAACTGAGAAGACTTGTGGATTGATGTCAGCAGATTGCTCCCCCTGAGATCTTGAAGGTATCAAGAATTCTGGAGCACTGCTTCAGGGTGATAGGTCTTCAAAGAGCTTGAGTGCCTGGACAAGAGATTGCTTCAGGAACTTCTTTGACAGATAGATTAATTTGTTGTCCTTCTGAAGTTATCCTGTAGGATTGAAGGAAGAAGACTCTTGATAGTGATTGTATGTTCTTCTTTTTCTTGATGAAATTATTCTCTGGCCTGGGCAGATTGTAGAAAATAACTTTTGATTTTTTGTAAGACTTTTCTTATGTGCAAAAATTCTGTCTATGTCTGGTATGTGTTGTACTACTTGATCCTTTTTTTTCTGACTTCTTACTTACTGGAGAACATTCTTAATTTTGATTGTTGAGCAGTAATTGCAGTCGTCCTGGGAAGGAAGCGGCAATCAAAGATTTCCCTAACTGTCCCATGGAAAAACAACATGAAATAATCCATGATCAATGCGCGATCTAACGGTAACATTCCGAGAGGATTGGGCATTAATTACTGAGGATTCATCGCCAAGAAATGGGACGGGAAAATTGGAGAAGACCTAGTTTGGAATCGTCGAACTTAGAACACAAATCGTCGAGCTGAGTTTGAGTTTGTCGAGCTGAGCTTGAGTTCGTCAAGCTGAGCTTGAATGAGTTCGTTGACCAGACAATAACAATTATTCTTCCAGGGAAACTTGTCAATTCTGCTTCAATCTTCGTCGAACTGACAATCTTCATTGGTAGAGCTGAGATCCAAATTCGTCTAGTTGAGAATGATTGTGGACTTAGAATTTGATAAGTCTCTGACTGAAAAGGAATCAAATCGTAGAGCAGAAATCATCGAGTAGAATACTGAAATCGTCGACCTGAGAACTTGACTTCGTCGACTTGAGAAGTTGAGAACTTGAGGTCCAAGTTCGTCGAGCTTAGATTCCTGTTCGTCGACCAAAGCTTGAAATTGGACTTAGAAAAAATTCTGGAGTTATCCTGACTTTAGCTTGTTGAAGAAACTCAGTCTTCGTTGAACAGAGAACAAGGATCGTCGAGCTCAATACAAAGAAATGTCTCAAGATCGTCGAGCTCAGAACATCTTTCATCGAGCTGAGTTCGATGAACGTCAAACTCATTTCACTTAGTCTTGAAATCTTCTAAGTCTGGAGTCTCTGATGGTGTTGTTGATAGCTGGTGCATCTGAAGTTGAACCTAAGCACATGGTCTAGACTCTAGGACACAAACTTGACCCTGACTATACAGGTTGGGTCACATCCTAATCTAGTGAACCTATCCCAAATCAACTAGGGATCCAACACATTCTTTGGCCCATTTGAGGCCCATGCATTGCCGGCCACTCCTCATGCATCCCTCATTTATTCCCTCTCTCTTCCCTTTTATTATTTTCTCTTCTATATTCCTCGTGCATCTCCCCACTCACCCCTTCTCTCTTATTTATTTATCATTCACCCCTCTTTCACTTTCTCTCATTCTCATTTAAACCCATCCATCCCCCATCTTTTATTTATTTTGTTCTTTTCATTTTCCAAAATGCATATGCATGCATGTAGCCTCTTCTCTATCCCCTCATTAAATATTATGCATGAACATCTCCTCCCATGCATGCCCCCCCCCCTTTTCCTCCCTTCATTCCACTTCCATATAGAACCTTCCCCCGCATCTATAAAAGGAGCCCTTGCCTCAAGCTTTGGAGGAGTTGGAATTTGGAGAGCAAGTGAGATAGCTAGTTCAAGAGAGAGTTCTTCCTTTTTATTACTTATTGATGTTAAGTTTTTTTAGTGTAACCATTTTCGTGTTAGTGTAATCTTTTTATTAGTATAATCTTATCTCTTTATTATTGTGTACTCCCTTTTTCTTAATTAATGAAAATGAATTTTCTTCATCTTATTTTTGTTTCCTTTTCAACCATGCATAGCTAATTTTCCATTAGCGTTCGATCATGAGGATCCATGAAATTAGATTAGATTTCCTTTTACTTCTTTGTTTTATTTTTGTCAAAATTATTCTCGATCCTTCTTTGATTTTTCTCGTGTCGACTCCATATTTCCGGTATACGGTAGTAGGCAATTTGATCTCATTTCATAGTAGTCGAGAGACTCATTGATTTGAAAGATCACTCAAAGAAGGAAGTAGTTGATCGCAACCCTAGAGATAGGATGACATAAATCCTCCGGATTGGAGTCAAATCCAATAGTGCAGGTCACTTCAGTAATGCGACTTTAGGCCATTTTGACTTGTAAAGAGATTTCAGTCAAAACGTCTATAAGTTAGGGGATTTAATGCTCTAGCGATATTACTTCCTTATATCGGATCCGTCACGATCAAGGTTAATTTGCAAATTTAAATCTATATTTTTCTTTCTCCTCTCATTTCATGGTGAATCATTGATTGAATGCTAGCTTTTTATCATAAGTTTTCATTTTAATATTGTCCTTAGTTTAATTTTAAATTCTCAAACAACCAACAATCGCACGGTAGGATAATAGTAGAAGCGTGTGTAATAGTACTTAACAACCCCGAGTTTTAAATACGACCTTGGTACTACAATTCGACAGGTACACTTGCCTTTTCAGGTTGATAACAATCAACATACCAATACTCCTACTAGGGTTGTTGTCACCTGCTTCTTCCACTCTACTTTGCTGTCCATCATTTTCCTCCTCCCTGCACGGTGCCTAGGATTCACGGGGGTGAGGTGAGGATGATAATCACTTAGCCTTTTGACTAACGGTCGGTGGACTACATCATTTTAGGGGACCGAGCAACAGGAGCATCAACACTAGCAGGATATGGAGGTAGGACATGAGGAGCAGTTGTTGCGCACTACCACTACTACATTGTGATAGGTTGAGGATGGATTTCAGTTTGCTTCTGCTTAGATGTTGTGGGTTATGAGAGAGAGATCACCCAGTCCGACAGCTCCAATCCAGTGCGACCAAACCGCGAATATTCAACCTATACAAAATCTCTTTATCAGTTCCTTTCCATACTTGTATTGTGATATAAAAATGACTTCATCACATTGCTTTACTTGTAACCCAAGAAAGAAGGATAATTCTCCTATGCTACTCATTTTAAATCTTGATTGCATTAGGACAACAAATCATTTGCAAAGACCAGAGTTTGTTGAGAAAAAAATAATATCATCCACATAAATTTGGAAAATAAGCAACTTATCCTTATATGTTTTTGTGAAGAGTATTTTATCCACCTTTCCTCTAATGAAAGAGTGATTTAAGAGGAAATTGGATAGGGTCACATACATAGCTCTTGGATCTTATTTTAAATCATAAATTACTTTACTTAGTTTAAAAATATAAGTGGGGTAGTTGGATTAACAAAACATGGTGGTTTTTCAACATAAAAATCCTTTTGAAGATTTCCATTTAGAAAAACACTTTTCACATCTATTTGATAAACTTTGATTCCTTTGTATGCTACATAAGCACGAAATAATATTATTATTTCAAGTCTGGCCACTAGTGCAAAAGTTTGATAATAATCAATCCCTTCTTTATGTCTATAGCCATGAGTAACAAGTCTAGCCTTATTTTTAATTATTATTGCATCAGGATCCATTTTATTTATGAATACCCTCTTTGATCCAATAATTGGGTAACCATTTGGTCTCCCCACTAGTATCCGCACTTTGTTTCTTTCAAATTGTGCAAGCTCTTCTTGCATTTGAATAATACAATGTGGATCATTATCTTCTTCCTCAAACTTCTTAGTTTAATACTGTGAGAGAAAGCACTGTAACATAACTTGTGCAGTTAATTACTTCCTAGTATTTACTCCTTGATTACCAAATACCAATCACTAGAGTTGATGGATGGTCTCTAAGAATTTATCACTTTAGATTTACTCTATCTTGAATAATTTGATGAAGGTCCCCATGTTGTCCAATAATTTCTTCTGTAGGTTGAATATTACTCACATGGTCAATAGTTTGATTTGTAATAATAGATTGTCCAAGCATCCCTTCAATTGGTGCTACATCATCTAAAATTTATATAACGTCTTCTAACTGATGAAGAAGCTTCTTAGATGGGTTTTCTATAATATCTTAAATCTTCAGCTCTTTGAAATCATCACTTAAAAAATCTGATTCCTGCAAAAGGTTCTTGGTGGAAGTTTCAACCCCCTTTGAACAAGAAAGAGCTTCATGAAATACTACATGCATGAATTCCTCAATTCAAGCGTTCTTTTATTATAACACCTATAAGCTTTGTTTGTCAAAGAATATCCTAAAAATATTCCATCATCGGATTTGTTTTTAAATTTGGCAAGATATCTTTTCCCATTATTAAATATGAAATAAGCATAGCCAAATATTCTAAAATAAGAGAATATAGGTGTCTTACCTTTCAAAAGTTCATAAGGGATCTTAAAGTTGGTTTTATGAATTAGACTTTTATTGAGAACATAATTAGTACTGTTTACTGCTTCTGCCCAAAAACACCTAAGTAGATTTGATTCTACTAATAAGGTTCTACTAGATTCAACTAAGGTTATATTTTTCCTTTTAGCCACTCCATTTTGTTGAGAAATTTTAGGTGCTGAAAAGCTTTGTCTAATTCAATCATCCTTAAAGAATCTACAGATCAATTGATTTTTAAACCTGTGTCTTGATCACTTCTGATCAAAGACATTTTAGTATCATAAATAGATTGAATCTATTTGATAAAACTTGAGAGGACTAAAAAGGTTTTAGTATTAGCTTTTAGGAAGAACACCCAACAAAATCCGAAGTAGTCATTCACTATTAACAGAGTATAAGACTTTTCTCATAAACTGTGAGTGGTAAGAGAACCAAATAAATCCATATATAGTAGATATAAAATCCTTGGGGAATCATTCTTACCTATTGGTTTGAATGATGATTTAACTTACCCTATTGACATGCCCTATAAGGATTAAGTTTTGTGTACTTACCTTTTAGTAAGCCTCATTCCAAATCATCCTTTGCAAGTTTTTTATAGTCTTATGATTGACATGACCAAGCCTCATATGCAATATCGCATTCCTGTCTAACTACATAGATATTTCTTTTTCTATAACCAGATAACACTATAATATCAGTTAAGGAGTTGACTATTTGACACAGGTTATGAGTGAATACAACTTTGTATTCACCATCACATAGCTGTCTAATACTAATTAAATTATGTTGAAATCCTTCAACAAATGCTACCTTTGAAAAATTGATATCTCCAATTCTCATCATACCATAACCTTTTGTATTACTAACGTTGGAATCACTAAAAATTACCTTAGAAGCATTTTGGCCTCGAAATTTTCCAGCAATTCTTTATGTCTAGTCATATGGACAGAGCAACCACTTTCTAAATACCATAGCTAGTTTTTATAAGGACATTCTTTTTCCTACACAAGAAATCAAACATCAATTGGAATCTAGGTAACCTTGGACCCATTACTTCTTTTACATTATAAGGTGTAATGAAAGTCTTGGATGGTCTTTCATAATACCCCTTAGGATAAAAGAGTGTTGGTCTATTAAACTAATAGCGTCTAGTTGCATATCCCTTAATAAAACACTTTGTGCAAACATTATTTTTATATGAATAAGAAAAAACTTTATTCAGGGATATGTATCGAGTAGTATTCGATGTAATATTCTGGATGTCTCGATTTATAGTCCACATTTCATAAGTGTTGCATCGATATGAAGTCGACGTATGTTCCAACTTTTCTATGATTAATAATTTTTTCTAATTTGTTATTACTGGTTGTTTATTTATTATACTTTTTCCTATGATTTTATATATATTGTAATTTTTTATTACTCTTCCTGGGTTATTATTATGTTGTGCTTCATTTGATTTGGTGAATGATACATGATTTTTCAAAGCAGGAGCATTATTATTTATGACAATCCCTGGTGGATTGGCTCCTAAACATAAATGATCAAACCTTTTCTTAAGATTCTTAGAAATATTTGTTAGCTGTTGACTCCTTCCATTCAAAGAATCTTTAAATGTTTTTACCTTTATTAGCTCTTCCTTCAGTGAGATGTTTTCAAGTGTCTGAGCAGCAACTTGAGTTTTCAATTTTTTTCTTCATGCTCTAACAATATATCCTATTCAATTTGTTCTTTATCATATGTATAATTTTTAATTAGCTCTATTTGACTCCATAAACTCGTAACTTCCTTTTCAGCAATAATAAGATCTTTACAAAACTCTTTAAAACATTGCTTAACTTCTTTAGAACAAAAATAAATATTATCAAAATAATTTACCCGATTTCCTTCAGTGTCTGAATTTTATTCCAGAGCCATCAAACATGTTACTTCTGCATTTGCTTCTCCTTCACATCATGATGAAGAACTTGACTGTGAATGAGTATCACTCCAGGATTCTGCTATAAAACCATTCCCCTTTTTCTCATCTATTCTCTTCTAAAATTTCTTCTGATCCTTTTTATTTCTTTTATATGTATATGTTTTCTACATATACATCAGATTATCTCATTACTATGAGTCTTAAAAAACTTTGGTTTGCTCATATTTCTTTCTCTTCTTCTAGAGATTTTTGGCTTTATCCATGTTCTAAATCTCCTTGCCAAAAGATTAAACATCTCTTATTATGATACAGATGGTTGATTTTCAATGACCTTGAATGCAATAGATTTTTCTTTTGGTATAATGTCCATTTCCTTTGCTTGTCTCATCTATACTCCTTATAAGTTGTTCACATGACTTAAGTTTTCGTAGTAATGCATCTGCTATAATTTCTCTATGACACCTTACTTCTATAATTTCCTATATCCTTGAATCCCATGTACTTGGGAAACACATGAGTAACTTATCATTTATCTCAGGAAAACGTATATCTTTATCTAACCCTTTCTACTCATTTATAATCACACTAAACCTATCGTACAATTCAGCTATTGACTCATCAACTTTCTTTTGGAAATTTTCATATATATAGATTAAGAGTTATCTTCTATCTTTCCCTCATCTAAACTTCCATCAACAATTTTTGAAAGTTATTCTCATATTTCTTTTGCTGATTGATAATCTATAGCCGTTTGAAGCACTTCATTAGACATGGTTGAGACTAGTATTTTCATAGGTTTTACATCCCAATCATTTATTCTCTTTTCCACATATGAACAATAACATCTTGGTACAGGTTTGGTAGTTACATTTCCCTCTACATCTTTTATATATGGCATTGGTGGTCCTGTCAAAATTAATTAAAATATACCTTCATCAAGAGAGTTCATGTATATTCTAATTTTGGTTTTCCAGAGTGTAAACCTTTCAAGATTACAAATTGGTGGCCCAGTAGATATAAATACTTTAAATATATTTGAAGATTTTGTTGAAAAATTAATAGAAAATATACTGATGTAACTGATATGTTCTTTTGATCAAGGTGTAAATATTTTATTAGTTAATCTTCTGTAAATTAACCTTTTAATGATCAATCTCCCTCTGATACCAATTTAATTGGGAGAATAGTTGCTAAATATGTCAGAGTTCTCTCTAGGGGGTGAATAGAGATTAAAATTTCATTTCATAATACTAAGATTTATTCACAAAATTTGCATGTACATCAGCTATCAACCAGAAATAGATACAGTTAAATAATATCGCAAAATAACTACAAGATAAACATAGATAATTGAAAAAAAACCGAAGACACAAAAATTATAGTGGTTCCCCAAAATATGGGAAGATCGAATCTTCTACCCCCTTTGGTGGAATTCACTATCACGGTTCCTGAGTCTTTTAATTAAGGTTCTTAAAAAAATAGATCTTTTGATAATGAGATCTTGAACCAATACAAAGTGAGTCTTTTCTTAACGAAACTCTCATAACCTCTAACTGAATCCTTTAAAGTGAGATTCTCAAAACTCTATTCACAAACTGAAAATGATAATTAAATCAGAAAATTGTTGAAGATTTGTGCCTATTATGATCTTCTTGATGAGTCCTTTCAATAGAATCCCGAGTACTGCATGGCACTAAGTGAATCTAAAATCTATAATCTCTTGAATCGTTGAATAAGAAAATCTCAAAGATTATAAGTCCATAATCCAGATTTCTCTTTAATCTCCACTAAATATGATCCAGCACTTGATTTGCCCTTGAAAAGAAGAACTGATTCTCTGTAGATTTAGTAACAAGACGACGATCGACTAATCCAAGAAAGAAGCCCAAATTGATATGATAATATTCCTTTCTTTCTCTGTTGAAATCCATCTCTCTAAACTTTGATTTGTTGTTAATATAATGATCGCTGTTCTTCCTTTTTTCATGTGTATCTCTATATATATATATTTATATCTGAGCAGAAACCTCATCCAACGTCACCAAGAATCAATTATAACAACCAAATCTTTCATCAAGAAAATCTGATTTAATCCTTAAAATAAATCTTGTTTTGAAGAATAATAAACGTAGTGTCGAGTTCATATTGACATAACATTGAAATTTGGTTTCATTCTGTCAATTAAGTTCTGTATTCGACATTCTGGGGATATTATATTAGAGTGTGTGTAAACTTTATCCTTTAATTAACATCGAATTATCATGTTTAGTTATTATGACTTGTACTCAAGGTAATGTGGACATCTAGTCAAAGTTGTGTTTACTTCTAGTTGATGTATGTTTGCATTCCATGACTTTCCTCTTAAATTTAATGTGCCATTCTCATGTCCTTTATACCAATGACTCCCGAGTACTTTTAAGACCAAATTACCCTCTTTATAAATCATAAGTAATAAACCTAGGACGTAAAATCACTTAAAATAATTTGTTAAGGAAAATTATAAGGGTTTTTACCAACATGAACAATTGTAAAGTTACATATATATATAAATCTTTTTTCAAAATGCCTTCAAATAATTTTATAGGATTTACCTCTACAGGAACTATAGTGTGCAACTTAGAAAAGTTTACACTCTGGAAGGGTATAATTAAATTATACATGAATTCTATTGATGGGGGTCTGTTTAGTTCTATTTTCATAGGACGACCTATGCCATATAAGAATGATGAAAGTGGAAACATCCCAAAATATCTAGTACCAATATTTAAATGGATAGAAAAAGAGAAGAGAGCAAAGGACTAAGATGCAAAAGCCTTGAACATCATATTCTCAACCATGACAGATGAGATATTCCAAAAAGTTGTTGATTGTCAGTTAGCCAAAGAAATTTGGGAGTCACTGTCTAGGATTTTTGATGAAAACTCAGATGAAACGAAAGATAAATGGTCACTTCTTATATCCAAATATGAGAATTTTCATAAGGGAGCAGAAGAAATTATGAATAATATGAAAGGTTCAGTATTATTGTCAACGAACTCAAGGTACTAGTTAAGGAGATCTCTCTTACTGAAATCACTGACAAGCTTCTTATATGCTTCACAAACACTTGGGATTCAAGAATCTTGGCCATCAGTGTGTCCAAATGCCATAGGGAAATTACTATTGATGACTTTTAGGAAATATCAAGTCCTATGAACTCATCTTAAAGAGTAGGGCTGAGTTAGAAGAAAAGGTCAAACTCTCTACCTCTAGAGAGAAGTCCATTGCTTTAAAATTTGCTTATGGAGAACCTTATTACTCTAAAGAGGAGATATTTAATCTCCTAGCGAAGATATATAGAATATGGCTTAAAGAATAAGACTATAGAAGAAGAGAATAGAGCTCTTGCAGGCCCAAATTTGACAAGACCCTAAATAAGGAAGTCATTTTCTTTGCCTGCAAAAGGCCAAGTCACAATGCTCCTGACTATCCAGAATAAAAGGACAACTACAACAAGAAGCAGTGCATGAAGCATCCCTTCAATAAGATGGACAAGAAAAAAGTAAGATGTTTATTGCAGAAACCTAGTGTGACACTGTCTAGAGTCAAGCTCTACATCAGAGACTGAGGATGAAGTTGCTTCTAAAGAAGCATGTCTTACGTCTTTGGAAACATAATCAGATGATGAAGAATTTTAGGTATTCTATTTTGATAATATTGAATTTTTTCTAATGAATTTAAGGAATGTATTAAAGAATTTTGTAGGGATCAATTAGAAGCAGAAAAATAGATAAAACGTCTTAGAAAAGAAAAAGAATTAAGAAAGGGACATCAATATGATGATAAGTAAATGCAACAAGACAATAATCTTAAAATTGAAGTTGAGAAGCTTAAACAAGAAACATAGTTAATT
Source organism: Platanthera guangdongensis (assembly GCA_039583875.1). Taxonomy (NCBI): domain Eukaryota; kingdom Viridiplantae; phylum Streptophyta; class Magnoliopsida; order Asparagales; family Orchidaceae; genus Platanthera; species Platanthera guangdongensis. Next base: position 72,779,790 of record CM077148.1, read on the forward strand.
AAAGAGAACACACATTTAAAAGATAAGATAACAGAGGCAAATGCCTTTGAGGACTCCATAAATGGAAGTCGTCAACAACTCAGCAATATTACAAAAAATCTAACAAAAAGATTCAATCACCTGGGATTAGGAGCTGACAATACCAGCTTAGGAAAGTTTTCTAGTACACCTGCATGGAGGAATCATGTATCCTTCATTAAGGATAAAGATAAGCAACCTATTATAATCCCAGATAATGATCTTGAAAAAAGCACAATATTTGATAGAGTAAGTGTTTCTAAAAATAAGGGCATTCTTGGAGAGAAATTTGTAGGAAATATAATGCCAAAATATGGAGGACCTACTAGTTGGGAACCTGCGTCGAATTTATAACGACGCAACAACTAGTATATATTGACATCAAATCGACATAACCAGAAAGTTGCGTCGAGTGCCAGTCGAAGCATTTCACCATATCATAGTTTTAAAATGTTTTCAGATTATCATCTTTCTCTGCTTGAATGTGTTAATTATTTATGAAGAGGTCATGATTCTAGAAGTTGATGGTTTAATAGAAGAACACTCTTTTATCCTAAGGCTATCATGAAAGGACTTCTTACACTTTCATTACCACCTATAATGGAAAAATATGCAATTGGCCCTAGGTAACCTAGTTCCCTACGAAAGCTTAGCTCCATGCGCAGGTAAAGGATTGTCCTTCTAAAAACTAGCTATGTTATTTGGAGAGTGGATGCTCTAGGCACGTGACTGGGCAGAAAGGAATGCTGAAAAATATAAGGCCAAAATAGTCCTAAGGTAATTTTTTGTGACTTTAATTATGTTCTGACCAAAGGCTATGGTGTGATCAAATTGGATATTTCACCTTCTCTAAAGTAGCTTATATTGAAGGACTTCAACATAATCTGATTAACATTAGTCAACTGTATGATAGTGAATACAAAGTGGTTTTCACCCACAACTTATGCAATTTAGTCAATATTACAACATATGCAATTGTGTTATCTGAGTCTAGAAAGGGAAATGGGTATGTTTCTGACTTCATCTCAAATGATAAAGAACTTTGTTTGTTCAATGATGATGTAGACAAGAATGAGCTCTGGAATAGGAGTCTTAGTGACCTTAATCACAAGAGCATATGCAAGCTTGCAATGGATAATTTGGTTAGGGGTTTACCAAAAGGTAAGTGTAAGAAACTAAATCCTTGTAGACCTTGTCAGTAGAGTAAGTAAACTAAATCATCATTCAAACCAATTGGTAATAATGATTTTCCTAGAATATTATATTTATTGCATATGGACTTGTTTATTCCACTCACCACTCAGAGCTTTGAAGGAATGTCCTACACCTTAGTCATTGTGGATGATTTTTCAAAATTCAGTTGGATGTTCTTTCTAAAAGCGAAGTCTGACATCTTTTGGATCGTCTCGAGATTCATTAAATAGCTTCCAACTTAATTCAACACTTGAGTGTCTATGATCAGAAGTGAACATGATATAGATTTTGAAAACAAGTTAATTTGTAGACTCTATGAGGATGAAGGAATAAAGCAAAGCTTTTTATATCCTAGAACACCTCAACATATGAGATACCTGATATGAAAAAAAGAACTCTGATTGAATCAGAAATGAAATTATTGGTTGAGTCAAATTTTCCAAAGTCCTTTTTGTTTTAGCCTATGGTTCACATTTTTTTTATTTGACAATATCAAATCCCGTATTGTATTTGATCATACGATGTTTGAGTATAGTATGCAGGTTTATAGGTACAAATGAATGAGAAAATCAAGTTCTAGAACCTACCGCCATGCACTACCTCTACCACCGAGCACTATCCTAGAATTAAATTGAATGAGCGCTCTAGAACCTACTGCATGGCATTAGCGCTACCACCTGCACTAGAAATTGGAATAATTTGGGACAAGCGCTCTGTGGGCTACCGCAAGGTGCTAGCTCATTACCATAGTGTGCTAGTGCTATCAACAAGCGTTGAGTCAGCATGCTACTGTCGGACGATGGCTCCGTACCACGTCGCGATTGATCGAAAAAGTGGAAAACTAGTGTTTCAGATACTTTTCCAAATCGGTGCGATAAGTGTCACATCCACGCACATCGACCTACCTTCGGGCACTAGCACTATTGTCGGCGGTATCTTATTTTCTTGAGACATATAAAGTATGCCTCTTTTCCCGGAGACAAGAGAGAGACATATTCTAATTCTATGGTTCGTGTGCCACATCATAGCAACGTTCTCCCATCTCCATCGAAGGAATAGAATGTCACCACCCACCCATTTCCGTACGAAGAGCTCTGGAGAGCAAAGGACTACAACAACCAAGAGGAGATGATGAAGTGCAATATAACGAAGATCTTTAGCACCATACACACATCGCTCAACGGAGGAATCATTTTGAGGGAAAATGACATTAAATCTTCTTAACTCTCTTATTTTATTTTTCTCTTTTTTGATTGTTTGTGGGCAAGGAAAATCGACAGTAAGGTCGTCAAAATCCGAGAAGGGTTTTGTGAGAAATCGACCGGAGGGTCGTCGGAATTCGGGAAGGATTTCGTGAGAAATCGTCCCGGTGACGGACGTTTAGATTAGGGTAAATAGTGGGGATCTAAGACACTTTTGGTGAGGAAGGTGAAGATCCGGCTCAAAGACCGTTCCTGGTAGGAAAGGGAGAGAGCCTACCGGTCTGAAGATAGGGTCGATATAGAAACAAAAGATAACTTTGTATTTAATCGCCTAAAATCTTCGGACATATGGAGATCTAGTTGTTTGTAATTTTAAACTACTTCCATTTTTGTTGAATAAAATTATTATTCGTTCTTCATTCTTATTATAATTTTATGATTTTATATTGGTATATCTCTGATTGGTGTTTACGTCTCCAATGAGGACTTTATCCAAGAAAATGAGTTATGTGACCTACCGCCGTGCGCTAGCAAGATAGTGCCCCATGGTAGAATCTACATCTAATTTTCATGGATAAAATTAATTTTAATTTTTAAATTAATCTGCAAACCTTATTCATCGACCTCTTAGGTTGGCCACCCGATCCAACAAGTGGTATCTAAGAGAGGTTACTTCAAAAAGGGTTTAAAATCCTGAAGTAGCATGGACAACTTTAATCATGTATTCCCTGAGGGTCAAGGTGTTCGTAGACCCCCCACTATTTATGGGGAGTGATTATAACCATCGAAGAACCCGCATGAAGATATTCTTAATGATGTAATTCATGGACGTATGAGCCATCAAAAATAAAATACACCGCACCCACAATCATTGTAGACAATAAGGTCTTAATTAAACAAAAAGATAAGTGGGATGATGCTGATAAACTAAAATGCACTAACAATGCAAATGCCATGAACTCTTTATTATTTGCATTGGATAAAACTGAATGCAATAGAATTTTCAATTGTGAAACTGTTTAAAATATTTGGCATCTACTTGAACTGACTCATAAAGGTACCTTGTAGGTGAAGGAGTAAAAACTATTTTGATTAGAATATGAATACAAACAGTCCCGGATAGAGATCGACGAGGAGGTGGATTGTAATGACCTTGGTTTAGGCCCTTTAGACTGCCCCACAACATCGTCCGGCCTACCACGACACCACACCTGAGTCGGGTAGTACAGCCGGAATATACAAGACCTGCAAGCCTGATGAGTTGTAAATATACCTATTTTTATGTACATTAATTAAGTCGTTTTCATTTCTTTTCGTTATTTTTGTTTAATTTTCTTTAATAAATTGTTTCTTTTTTGTAAAAATTATTCTAACTTAAGTTATTTTTGTTTCCTGACATTTTCATGAAAAAGTGCAAAAATTAGCATGGTCACGCCCGTGTAATATTGGTCACGCCCGCGACCAGGGCGTGACAGTTCAAAACACGTGAATTCAATAAAATTCTGAAGAAATTGATGGACATGCCCGACGTCAAGACCATGTCCAATGACACGCCCCGTGACCCCAACCCGTGTCAAGCAAGCTCGACATTTTCCACTCGACGAACGTTGAGTAACCCGACACGCCCAGAGTCACGCCCCTGACCTGGGGCGTGACTTCTCCACCTGACTCGACAAAAATGCGCTCGACATTGTCCGCTCGACGAATGTTGACTCAACCGGACACGCCCGTGTCAGCCAACCCGACACGGTCGTGTCACTTACTCTCGACATTTTCTGCTCGGCAACTTCCAGACTCGACACAATGCTCTTGACATTCATCGAGACCAACCCGACACGCCCCGTGTAGACAGAGACACGGGCGTGACCGTCATGTGTACTTCTCCAACTGGCCGACAAGACTGCACTCGCGACTATCGCCGCACCGCGCTCAGACTCACCTCCGCGACACGCCCAGAGTCACGCCCGAGGCCTGGGGTGTGACCGCTGCGTGACCGACATGTGTCTAGCCAGAAGTCAACTAATCCGTCACCTCACCCGATCAGCTCATGAATAGTGCAGACACACCCACTGACACGCCCGTGTTTGAGGGCGTGTCCCGTGAAATTTTTTGTCTATAAATTCCAACCTTCTACTTGTAATCCTGTTCCACTTTTTGGTTCCATTTTGCTAAGGTGTTATGCTGCCAAGATGAATTGCAAATGTTATGTAAGGGATATTTTCTCCCCCACTCCTAAGTTTTTGTTTTTCGTTCCTTTGTAACCCATTGTTTTAGCTTTGTTTGGCTTTGGAATGAATCGAAACAACTACCCTTATGCAATCTTATTTATCTTTATTTTAGCTTTGTTTTTGTTCTCTTTAATATGCTTGTGTGCGTGTATGAGAATAAATTGTGCTTTTTATGTTTTCATTTTCATTTCTTTGCTTAGTCTTATTTATACTTAGCATTTTTATAGCTTAAACAGTCATTCCTATAAACCCGTAAAAACGTTTTAAAGTGTTTTTCATTTTTCTTCAAACTAGATTTTAGTTTTTAGGTTGTAAAACTTTTTCGTTCTTTTTCCTTTATTCGCACTTTTTTAGCATTTTTACGGTGTTATAGGAATGATAATATAGTTGTTTTAATTTTTTGAGCATTTCAATTTTTGTTTTAAACTTTTGCTCTTTTAAATTTTTCGCCTTCTTTTTACGCATTTCTACCACATTCTAGCGGTAGAAATGTATTTATTTTAATTTTCCGAGCACTTCTATTTTTGCATTTTTTGCAAAACTTTTTGCTCCGTTAATTTTTATTTCAGCTTTTTATGCATTTCTACCGCATTCTAGCTGTAGAAATGCAGTCATTTTAATTTTTAGATAACGTAGTTTTTATTCATTTCTGTACGTGTGAACATTTATTTTCTCCTACTCGTTAAGAGTTAAATGGCGCTTTGTTTTCAGTAGAGTGTGTGCGTTTTCAATTCAGTAGAGTGAGTGTGTTTTACTTTTCGTAGAGTGAGCGCATTTATTTTTCCCTACTCATTTGAGTAGGATTTGTGTGCGTGCGTTTTACTTTATGTCGAGTGTGTGCGTGCGCTGCATTTATTTTGTCCTACTCGTTTGAGTAGGAGTCGCTTTCATTTCTCCCGCCCATGTATTTGCGCCGGGACTCGCACTTTATTGCTTTCATTTCAGTCCTACTCGTTTGAGTAGGAGTTGCAATTTTCACCATTCCTTTACAGCTTTCCTTTACCGCTTTCATTTACTACTTTCCTTTTATCCTTTATTTTCTACTTTTTCTCGCTACCGTCCCCATTCCGATGAGTGGCTAACCATTCTTAGCCCTCAGTATCGAAGAGCTTTGGGACAGAAAAAATAGGTTTAAATAATTAAAGGTCCTTATTTTCTAATTAATTAAAATTATTTAAGGTTTGCCTAGGGTTTACGGGACCACAAATCGATGTGTGGGCCCTATTTCCGTATTCCATACGCTAGCTAGCCAAGAGGCCGTGCGTATGGACCGATCACCCCTTGGTAAAGAGAGTTATGCACTAACACTCGAGAGAGGAGGCGTGCCAACTCTACCGGATTGGGTTCCCCACCGAATAGCGGGGTTCTTAGCGTAATGCGGGCGTTAAGAGGAATCCTTCATTGGACTGACGTTCGGTCGAATAGTCTTAGAGTTCAGTTGAGCGATAGCCTAATGTCTAAAAATATTCGCAAGGAGAAAATAACCAAACTAACAATCCAACAAGGCAAGTATACCTATCGAAATGTAGCTAGGGGACACAAGTGTCATATTAAAATCCGGGAACCGTTAATTAATCTTACTCACACGAAAACCATTATCTTATCGAACAATGTTTTAGGGTTTAAGAGATTACTAAAATGCGATTGAGGAGAGAAGTATTATGCTAAGAAAGAAAATCTTGCAGAAAAATAGAGAGCTATTAAAACAATTACAGCGAGGGATTAAGACAATGAAAGAGAAGAGCACTCGATCGAGGATCACCTCGGCTAAAGTTGATTAAGAAATGCGAAAATAAACTTTTACTTAATAAAGCTAAAACCTTGACCGTGGAGGTTCCATAAGTGTAAACACGCTTCTCTCGAAGCCGTGCCTACCTGAGTTTAGGAATGCTCAACCGAACTCTCGTCCGATCGGAGATCTAAAGCTCGCATTAAGCTGTGAACCCTTCTATTGGATTTCACTCCAATCTAGGAGATTTAACGTCTGCCTCTATCGAGGGGTGCGTGCAACTCTCTTTACTCTTGAGTGCATACTTCAAACTATCATCATCTCGGCTAGCCAAGAATGAAAGCTAATGATGGAAAATATACATATTGATGATATATCTCCAAATAGGGTTTTTAATCAAGAGTAATTCAAGGTATAACTTTAGAAAGAAAAAGTAGAGTTAAAGCATCATAACTTAATCAACTCAACCTCGGATCATCAAGATCGAGTACAAGGAGTATTAGTTACTCATGGTGAAATGGAGAAAAGAAGATGCGTAGAAGAAAATAATGAAAACAAAGTAGAAACGAAAAAGAAAACAACACTTCTTTATTAATGGAAATAGGGATCTTACAACTTGAAAACCAGAGATTACAAGTGCATGGAAAGTAAACTACACTATCATTAACATTATGCTACAGAAAGAAGCTAGGAGCTAATACATGGAAAGCATTAAGCTAGAGATAAGAAGAGCTAAAAATGAAGAGACATGCTTGAAAAAGTTCAAAAATACAAAGAACAGAACCTCCCCTCTCAATCCAAAAGGTCTGTTGAACCCTTGGAGATGGGCTCTATTTATAGATTTTTTTCGGGTCGGGTCACGCCCCCTGTCACGCCCGGGTCGGGCGTGACCCTGGGGTATGACACATTCGGTGCGACTTTTCGGGCTGGAATTTAATTCTGGCGAAGTAGCTGAAGTACACGCCCAAATGTCACGCGCTGGTAGGGAGTATACCTTAGGCGTGTTCTTTGCGGCGTGACTTTGTTGAGCTGGGATTGAATGTTGGAGGTGACGGTCATGCTTGTTGAAGTACACGCCCATATATCATGCCCGGGTCGGGCGTGACCCGGGGGCGTGACACATTCGGTGCGACGGTGGAGCAGGAAAAACGAGCGCGTTGCGGTGATTCCTCGGAACATGGGGACATGCCTCTAGACCACGCCCGTGTCAGATGTAACACGGGCGTGACAGAGGGCGTGTACACTAAGTTTCCATGGAATGCAGTTTCGGACCAATTACTTCATTCCTCTGGGTTACATGCCCTAGGTACATGCCCGGGTAGGGCGTGACCTTGGGGCGTGTGACAGCAAAATTTGGCTAAAAGCCGTGAAAACCTGCAAAAAGCAGAAAAAAAAACACATTAGAGACAAAAATATATACAAAGGGGAATCAAAATAAGTACTTTACAAGACATAATTTGCTTTAAAACCCTGAAAATACCCTAATAAAATTGACTGCAAATCGTATTATCAAATTCCCCCATGCTGAAGTTTTGCTTGTCCCCAAGCAAAGATATAAAAACTAGCTAATCAAAAAAGTGACTAATTCAAAAAAGTTTTAATCATGTTTACACAAGTACTATGCGAAATTCCAGGTAGGGAGAATGAAAAACGTAAATTTAAAACAATTATCTTGGTATGGTTTAACTTTTATAAACTTTACTTAATAAAAATAAATCATCCAGAATTTTGACGAAATTCTTTAAATAGATTTAAGCAAGGCAACGAAAATGAAAATAACGTATTGAGTTATTACTAGATCCAAGCAACGCATTATAATTATATCAATTAAATAACAAAAATCTAAGTTTAAATCTAAAACTAAAACTGATTTACTTTTCTTCTTTTCTTAGTTGTTAAATAAAATTTAAAAAGGCGTGAATCAAAAGGACTTAATAGTACCGAAACATTTGGTTTAGGATTATGAATAGGAGTGAATATTCAAATATAAACATGGAGGCTTAAAATCACACTAAATCAAAACAACGAGTTTCAAAAAAATTTTATTTTAAACAAAATATGTATATATATATATATATATATATAGTCTTTCTTTTTCTTCTTTATTATTATTTTTTTTTCATCATTCATTTTTTTTCTTTTTTCAAAACAAAGGCCATAAAAATTTTTCTTTCATGTTGAATTGGCCAGAAAAAATCAAACATTGCTTTTGAGTACACTTTTTATTTCAACAATTTCTCCTAAGATAACACAAAATTTGCTATCATGAAAATTTTAGAAAGAAACTCAAAAAATTTAGCGTGATTAGATAGGTAGGAATTTTGGCTTTGGTGAAAATGAAATGATATGTGGAGTTATCAAATGAATTTGGAAAAAAAAGGCTTAAAAGCGGCTAACTAGTGGTAAAAGATTTTAGGTTGGCAGGAAAGCTCAAACGTAAATAAAAATGGCCTAAATCATTTTCACGCTTTTTTAAATTTATTTAAAACATAGAGTTGATAAATTTCAAAAATCAAGTTCGAGATAATAAAAGAAGATTGATGAAATTATCTTCAAAATAAAAATAATATGTGACTTGGATCGTTCATATCTACTACGTTATTCAAAAGTTGTCCTTATAAAAATTATCTAAAGACGAAAAGGAAAATAGTGGATGATAAATTTTAGAGAAAGTAAAGAAAATAAAGAACGGAAAACCATAATAGAAATGCACGTTTTAGAGAAATATGTCACCTTAACATGCTATCGTGAATTAGAAACGCAACATGGCCAACATTTTACTTGTGAAATATGATAAAAAAATTGATTAGAAAAATTATAATTAACTACGTTGTTTATAAAGAAGTTTGAGAAAAACAAAACATAAACATGGGGTACTTATTGAAATACCAAAATACAACTATATATATATTTTGGATTTTTGGATTTTTTTGGATTTTTGAAGAATATTTACAAAAAGTAAAAGATATTTACAAAAAGCAAAAAGAAGGAGGAAGTCCTACCCCAAGCTTAAAATCTACATTGTCCTCAATGGAGAAGGAGGTTGGATAACGAGAGAAAATTGAAGTACAGAAATGAAGGATAGAATTGAAAAACAGGTACTTCCCCGGTTTTATTTTGCAGCGAAAGTTCAGTGATGCTGCTCCCCCATGCTTGTGCTTTGAGTCTTCTGGAAAGGTCGTTTGTTGGACTGTGTGATGGATTTAGCAGCATTAGAGCAGGCAATCGCAGAAGCTTGAGCTTGGCGGAACCATCCGGGGTAAAAATGTACAATAAACAAAACAAAAAAGAAATAGATTAGGTTGCCTCCCAAGAGCGCCCTTGTTTAAAGCATCGTTTGAGCTCGACGCATTAAAAAAAAATATTGTCTGGACGATTATTTGTCCAAAGTAGCAAGTAACTAGACGGTGTCCAGTTAGTTTAAAGTTCGTGTACAAGAATATGAATACAGTTTGGACTGACATCACCACAGAGATAAAGTTTAAGACGCTGCCCATTCACTTTGAACTCACCCTTTTCAGGGTGAGAAACTAAAACCGTGCCATATGGAAAAATTTCTTTTACTGTAAATGGCCCCGACCATCGTGATTTTAGTTTTCCCGGAAATAAACGTAATCAGGAGTTATATAAAAGAACTTGGTCGCCCGGTTTAAAAGTTTTTGGTTACCTAAGATGTTTATTGTGCAAACGCTTCGTCCGCTCTTTATAAAATTTGTTATTTTCATAAGCGTTAGAGCGCCACTCATCGAGTTCGTTAAGTTGGAATTTTCTAAAATTGCCGACATAGTGGGGATCGAAGTTAACAAATCTTAAGGCCCAAAAAGCGCGGTGTTCTAATTCTACAGGCAAATGACACGATTTTTCATAAACCAACCGAAATGGCGTACATCCGAGGGCGGTTTTGTATGCTGTTCGGTAGGCCCATAGAGCATCGTCTAATTTTGCTGACCAGTCTTTTCTAGATATAGAAATAGTCTTTCTTAAAATTCTTTTTATTTCTCTATTTACTACTTCGACTTGTCCGTTAGTTTGGGGGTGGTAGGCAGTGGAAAACTTATGAGTAACGCCATATTTAGTTAGGATTTTTGAAAATTGCACGTTACAAAAATGGGAACCCCTATCACTAACGATAGCGCGTGGCGTACCAAAGCGAGAAAATAATTTTTTTAGGAAATTAACTACAACTTGGGCGTCATTTGTAGGAAGAGCTTGGGCTTCGGCCCAACGCGAAACATAATCAACGGCAACTAAAATGTACTTATTCCCGAAGCTAGAAGGAAAAGGGCCGATAAAATCAATCCCCCAGAGGTCGAAAACTTCGCACTCTAGGAAATAACTTTGTGGCATTTCATTTTTATTCGAAATATTCCCCGACCGTTGGCAACTATCACACCTACTCACAAAGGCATGCGCATCTTTAAACAGGGTAGGCCAGTAAAAACCCGCGCTTAACACTTTGTGAGTGGTGCGAGCAGCTTGATAGTGCCCACCTGTCGGTCCTTCATGCAATTGTTTAATAATATTTAATCCTTCTTCATAAGAAACACACCTCCTTATCATTTGGTCGGCACAAATTCTGAAAAGATGTGGGTCCTCCCAAAAATAGTTCTTCAGCTCAGAAAAGAATTTTTTCTTTTGCTCAGATGAAAACTTTTTCGGGAGCACAGGAGCCACTAGATAGTTGGCAATGCGGGCAAACCAAGGAGAAGTAGATGTGTTAATTATGAACAGCTTCTCATCGGGGAAATAGTCAATAAAAGAATTTTCGTCTAATTTTTCTGTAAATGGGTTGTCTAGGTGCGAAAGGTGTTCGGCGGCCAAGTTCTCGACTCCTCGCTTATCACGAATCTCTAAGTCAAACTCTTGGAGGAGTAAGACCCAGCGAATAAAGCGTGGCTTGGCATCCGTTTTGGAAAGAAGATATTTGAGGGCCGAGTGGTTCGTAAAAACAATAATTTTTGAAAGAGTAATATAAGGATGAAATTTATCAAAAGCGAATACTACGGCTAGGAGCTCCTTCTCGGTCGTGGTGTAATTTTTCTGTGCAGATGTGAGTGTCTTACTAGCGTAATAGATGGGGTGGATGTTTTTAGATATGTGTTGGCCTAAAACGGCTCCCACCGCATAACTACTCGCATCGCACATTATCTCAAATGGAAATTCCCACACTAGAGCTATCATGATTGGGGCATTAACTAATATTTCTTTTATTAAATTGAAGGCAGCTAGACAGAGGACATCAAAGATGAATGGGGCGTGTTTTTCTAAGAGATGGGTAAGGGGCTTGGTGATTTTGGAAAACTCCTTTATGAAGCGGCAGCAGAAACCCGCGTGACCTAGAAAACTTCTTATAGCTTTTATGTTCGTAGGTGGCGGCAGCTTCTCGATAACTTCTATTTTCGCAACGTCTACTTCAATACCTCTTTCAGAAATTTTATGTCCCAAAACTAACCCTTCCCTCACCATAAAATGGCATTTTTCCCAATATAAGACGAGGTTAGTTTCTTCGCATCGCTCTAAGACTGTTTCAAGGTTCTCTAAGCAACTATCGTAGGAATCACCGAACACGGAGAAATCGTCCATGAAAACTTCCATGATGCTTTCTACGTACTTGTCAAAGATAGCGAGCATACATCGCTGGAATGTAGCTGGCGCATTACACAATCCAAATGGCATTCTTCGGTAGGCGAAGGTGCCGAAGGGACAAGTAAACGTAGTTTTCTCCCGTTCCTCGGGAGAGATGGGGATTTGTAAATACCCCGAGATGCCATCAAGAAAACAATAAAAGCTATGTCCCGAAAGTCGTTCTAAAATCTGATAGATGAATGGCAAGGGGAAGTGATCCTTGCGGGTGGCGTCATTTAGCTTACGGTAATCTATACACATTCGCCAACCGGTCACCGTCCGTGTCGGGATTAATTCATTATTTTCATTAGTTATTAGTGTTATCCTCCCTTCTTTGGTACTACCTGGACAGGGCTAACCCACTTACTGTCTGATATAGGATAGATAATTCTGGCATCTAACAACTTCATAACCTCCCCCTTAACTACTTCTTTCATGTTTGCGTTTATACGATACTGAGGTTGGATAGAGTTACGCGAATTATCTTCCATTAATATTTTGTGAGTACAGAAGGATGGGCTTATGCCCTTGATTTCAGAAATCTGCCAAGCAATGGCTTGGCGATGCTTACGTAAAATTAAAAGGAGTTTATCATTTTGCGAATCCGTAAGATAGGCTGAAACTATGACGGGCAGCTTAGAATCCTGTTCTAAGAAAACATATTTAAGGTGCTCTGGTAGTTCTTTCAGTTCCAGGGTAGGGGGGTCTTCATATGACATTTTTGAAATCTGATCTTTTTCAAAAATAATATGTTCATAAAATTTTTCTTTGTATGGTAATTTGAAAGGGGTGGGGCTAGCGGAAAATGCGGCTTCTCGCAGCGATTCAGTTGGAGGAGTAGAAGAGGAACAAAAATCAGAACATTTTTTTTCAAAATCAGAGAGGTGAGAGGAGGACTCTTCACTTAAATGTAGTGATTCAGTTGGAGCAGTATAAGAAAGAAAATCAGAAAATTCTTTTTCGAAATCAGAGAGGTGAGAGGAGGACTCTTCACTTACGACATTTACAAAGAAACATGAGTCATCATTGGCTATGGTGTTTTTCATCGAGGGGGTGATAGAGAAAGTTACTTCGTTGTCGCCTACTCGAAGGAAGAGCTTACCATTGCTTGCGTCAATGATAGCTCGGGACGTGGCAAGGAAGGGCCGGCCAAGGATCAGGGGGACCTCGACGTCTTCTTCGATGTCCAAAATGACAAAGTCCACCGGGAAGATGAACTTGTCGACCTTGACTAGGACGTCCTCCACTATACCTAACGGGTATTTGACCGATCTGTCGACGAGCTGGATACTCATGCGTGTGGGGTTGAGACTACCAATTCCTAACTTTTTAAACAACGAGAGGGGCATAAGATTAATACTCGCACCTAGGTCGACTAAAGCGTGTTTGACAAAGAGATCACCAAAGACACACGGGATAGAGAAACTACCTGAGTCACTGATTTTCTTCGGTAATTCGTTTGTCAAAACCGCCGAGCACTTGGTATTTAACGTGACATGCGAAAGGTTCTCTAACTTCTTCTTGTTGGTCAGGAGGTCCTTAAGGTATTTTGCGTACTTCGACATCTGGGATATGGGTTCGTGGAAAGGCAGATTTATGTGGATTTGTTTAAACATTTTTAAAAAACTGGTGTATTGATCGTCCTGTCGTTGTTTATTAAGTTCGGAAGGGTATGGCGGGGATGGATTATTTTTAAAGGTCAGTGGTGGCGTGAGTTCTTTTTCTAAAACATGGGTGATAACTTTTTCGGCAAAAGGTGAAATTTTTAAAGCGGGAGCAGAGCTTTGATTTTTTAATGCGGGAGCGGAGTTTTGATTTTTTAAAGCGGGAGCGGAGCTTGCCTCAGGTTCTTCACTTACCATACCAGGAACTTTCTTCCCACTCCGAAGAGTTATAGCTTTTGCTTGCTCTCTCGGGTTGGGCTCGGTATTGGAAGGAAGAGCCCCTACGGGTCGCTCAGAAATTATTTTAGCGAGCTGTCCTACCTGATTTTCTAAATTTTTAACGCTTCCAGTTAAGGTTCTAATCGTAGCGTCATTAGCATTCATGTATTTTGAAACATTTCCTCCAAACTTGGAGGTTTTGGAAAACTTTGAGGAGGTGGTGGTGGTGTTGAAAAATCACTTTGCGGTGGCGGGCGCACAGCATTCGATGGATTGCTCCACGAAAAATTCGGATGATTTCTTAACGCAGGATTATAACTATTGGGAAAATTAAAACCAGGAGGATGAAAATTTGCAGCAGAAAAATTATTAAAAGCAGTTCTAGGCATATTATTTACATAATCCAAATGTTCGGGGGGAGGAGTTGCAGATTCCCATACCTGAGGGGCGGAGGCAGCAGTCATGTCCGTAATTTTTTTGCTTAATATTTCAACTTGCAGTGCGAGCTGCGACACGTTGTCCACTTCAAAGAGACCTGCAGGTTTGTTTGGGCGGGACCTAGGCTCATTCCACTGGTAAGTGTTCATGGCCATGTCCTCAAACAGCTCAAGAGCAGCTTCCGGGGTCTTATGGTTTAAAGTAACACCAGATGCTGCGTCTATCATTTGCTTTGTGCTTTGATTTTGCCCATTATAGAACGTCTGCACCTGCAACCATACAGGCAGAGCGTGATGTGGGCATCGTCTTAATAATTCTTTAAATCTTTCCCAGGTTTCGTAAAGTGTCTCAGAGTCTATTTGTCCAAAGGCAGAAATGTCATTCCTAAGTTTTGCAGTTTTAGCAGGCGGAAAATACTTCGCCAAAAAATTTTCAGTTAATTGATTCCAGGTTGTGATGCTATTTTTAGGTAGAGTGTTCAGCCACTGCTTAGCCTTAGTTTTAAGGGAGAAAGGAAATAATCTTAGCCTAATAGCATTATTTGTGACACCATTTATCTTGAAGGTGTCACAAATCTCAAGAAAGCTGGCTATGTGTACGTTCGGATCTTCATCTTGAAGCCCGTCAAATTGCACATACTGCTGCACCATTTGAATTATGCTAGGCTTCAGTTCGAAATTATTATTTGCTATTGCAGGGCGAACTATACTAGATTCTGTACCCTCGAGATTCGGTCGTGCATAATAGGACATAGGCCTTTGCACGGCTTCCTCCACGTTGGGTTCTTCCATTCTTAAAGTAGAAAATGACTCGTAATCCTCAACCGGCACTTGGGTAGTAGGGCCTTGAAATCGCGATCTTCTCCGAAGAGTACTCTCAATTTCGTGGTCCAGGTCCAAAATAACCGACGGACTCCCGCGGGTCATACACTAGAAGAAGAGAAGAGAAGAAAGATGAATAAAATAAACTAGAAAAAGAGAGCTAATGATGTTTTTTTTTTGAAATAGATTTTTTATGTTTAACTTCCGAGCTTCCCAAGGGCTACCCGGTGAAGGGTTCGCAAGGTACTAGACAAGATAGTGGCATTTAGAGCCACTTTGCCCTTTTCGATAGAGTTAGGTGGTGTAGAAAAATTTGTGATGTGGGTTTCTATTAAGAGCGGTACTTAATAATTTTAAGGAGGGTGAGAAAGAGAAGTGATAAAATTAATAGATTCGTGTTTTCAAATTATTAGCAGAAGTTGCTTCCCCGGCAACGGCGGCAAAAACTTGATGTCTTAAAAACATTCGCAAGGAGAAAATAACCAAACTAACAATCCAACAAGGCAAGTATACCTATCGAAATGCAGCTAGGGGACACAAGTGTCGTATTAAAATCCGGGAACCGTTAATTAATCTTACTCACACGAAAACCATTATCTTATCGAAGAATGTTTTAGGGTTTAAGAGATTACTAAAATGCGATTGAGGAGAGAAGTATTATGCTAAGAAAGAAAAGCTTGCGGAAAAATATAGAGCTATTAAAACGATTACAGTGAGGGATTAAGACATTGAAAGAAAAGAGCACTCGATCGAGGATCACCTCGGCTAAAGTTGATTAAGAAATGCGAAAATAAACTTTTACTTAATAAAGCTAAAACCTTGACCGTGGAGGTTCCATAAGCGTAAACACGCTTCACTCGAAGTCGTGCCTACCTGAGTTTAGGAATGCTCAACTGAACTCTCGTCCGATCGGAGATCTAAAGCTCGCTTTAAGCTATGAACCCCTCTATTGGATTTCACTCCAATCCAAGATATTTAACGTCTACCTCTCTCGAGGGGTGCGTGCAACTCTCTTTACTCTTGAGTGCTTACTTCAAACTATCAGCCTCTCGGCTAGCGAAGAATGAAAGCTAATGATGGAAAATATACATATTGATGATATATCTCCAAATAGGGTTTTTAATCAAGAGTAATTCAAGGTATAACTTTAGAAAGAAAAAGTAGAGTTAAAACATCATAACTTAATCAACACAACCTCAGATCATCAAGATCGAGTACAAGGAGGATTAGTTACTCTTGGTGAAATGGAGAAAAGAAGATATGTAGAAGAAAATAATGAAAACAAAGTAGAAACGAAAAAGAAAACAACACTTCTTTATTAATGGAAACAGGGATCTTACAACTTGAAAACCAGAGATAACAAGTGCATGGAAAGTAAACTACACTATCATTAACATTATGCTACAGAAAGAAGCTAGGAGCTAATACAGGGAAAGCATTAAGCTAGAGATAAGAAGAGCTAAAAATGAAGAGACATGCTTGAAAAAGTTCAAAAATACAAAGAACAGAACCTCCCCTCTCAATCCAAAAGGTCTGCTGAACCCTTGGAGATGGGCTCTATTTATAGATTTTTTTTCGGGTCGGGTCACGCCCCTGTCACGCCCGGGTCGGGCATGACCCTGGGGCGTGACACATTCGGTGCGACTTTTCGGGCTGGAATTTAATTCTGGCGAATTAGCTGAAGTACACGCCCAAATGTCACGCCCTGGTAGGGCGTGTACCTTAGGCGTGTTCTTTGCGGCGTGACTTTGTTGAGCTGGGATTGAATGCTGGAGGTGACGGGTGTGCTTGTTGAAGTACACGCCCATATGTCACGCCCGGGTCGGGCGTGACCCGGGGCGTGACACATTCGGTGCGACGGTGGAGCGGGAAAAACGAGCGCGTTGCGACGATTCCTTGGAACCTGGGGACACGCCTCTGGACCACGCCCGTGTCGGATGTGACACGGGCGTGACAGAGGGCGTGTACACTAAGTTTCCACGGAATGCAGTTTCGGACCAATTGCTTCATTCCTCTGGGTTACACGCCCGGGTAGGGCGTGACCTTGGGGCGTGTCACAGCAAAATTTGGCTGAAAGCCGTGAAAAACTGCAAAAAGCAGAAAAAACGCATTAGCGACAAAAATATATACAAAGGGGAATCAAAATAAGTACTTTACAAGACATGATTTGCTTTAAAATCCTGAAAATACCCTAATAAAATTGACTGCAAACTGTATTATCATAGCCCTATAACTAGTTGAGCTCATTTTAGTGGAACCTCTACGGCCAAGTCTCCGCCTTAATTGATTTGAAAATTAGGATCTATGTTTATTAAAAGTTTAATTTAGTTCGATTTCTATTCGATGCGGTCGCGCTAAGCTCATCATCGGCTCCCCCTTTAATGCTTTCATTTTCTATTTTCTATCTTTCTTTTTGCTTTTATATATATATATAAAATACCCGACAAGTAATTATCGGTAAAATAATAGTCCTCTCTAGGGAAGAGTAGAAATAATTGAACTGACCCCGAGAAAAATACGAACTCGATATTCCACCCGAAATATCCTGTACTATTCATCATCATCCTGCGCCCCGTTTTCTAAATAAAAACCACATTCGCCTTTTATCTCAAATAAACCCGCACGGGGCGCCGCGGGAATTCTCACCAATTTTTGGAGTTTTAACCGTATCAAGTTTTCGGACCCGATACGAAAATATTCAATCAAGTTTTTGGCGCAGTTGCCGGGGATTTTTCGAGTCATTATTTTGAACCCTGGAACTCTATTAATTTTACCTATATATATTTATAATAAAAAAAATTGGCCAACTCAAAAAAAGAACAAATCTACTAATAATATTAATAATCATCATAATAATAATATAATACTAAAAAAACAACTACAAAAACAAAAAAACTTACAAAAAATGCGTTTATTTTATACTTATATTTTCATATATATTTATGTATAAAAAATAAAAATGAAATATCATTGTTTCCCAAAAATATTTCATTTAAAAACACCCACAAAAATAAAAAAATTGAAAAACCTCTAAAAACTAAAACAAAACTAAAAATGAAAAAAACCTAAAAAAAAATTTGCATAATTTTTTTTATGAGCAAACAACTTAAATAAAAAAACAAAAAAAATAAAAAAAAAATTATTTTTCTGACAACCAAACAAAAAAAAAACCAAAAAATCAAAAAACTAAAAAATAAAAATGTAAAAACTAAAAAAACACAAAACACTAAAAAACCACAAAAAGCAAAACAAAAAAAAACAAAAAAAAATAACAAAAAATAACAAAAAATAACAAAAAACCTACCTAAAAAAACCCAACTAAAAAAATATACACACCATACTTAAAAACACCAACAAAATATAATAATTTGATTTTTTTTAAATGTATATTAACTTATTTTATTTGTTTTGTTTTAATTCGACGCGCTTCAACAATTGTGCATGCTTGGGTCGCATTATTGTCCACGCTCTTATAGCTACGACGTTAGCTTACGAGTCACATACCCATTTGCCCCTACCGCCCGCAAACTTTTGACCGAGTTTATTTTATTTTTTCTGTTATATTTTTGTGTTTTCTTCTAAATAATGCAGGGTATCTACCCGAGCCTCCCCGTACACGTCTTCAGGGAAGCTTCTACCCTCCCCCTTTTCTTTTTTGTCCATATTTTATTTTGTATATTATTCGTTCTGCATACTTAGACTACAACATTGGGGACAATGTTGGGTTTAAGTATGTGGGTGTTTTCTTATTTCTTTATTTCCGCACTTTACAAAAACTCATAAAAATACAAAAAATTTAAAAAATAAAAACATAAAATTTTTTTTGCTTATCTTTTATAATAAAAAAAACTCAAAAAAAATCTTAAAACACAAAAAAATCCCAAAAAAAACTTACAAAACAAAAATTCAAAAAAGAAATTTGAATTTACTTTGTAAATATTTTTTGTAAAAAATAATCTTTCTCTTCCCCCCCCTCTTCTTATTTGTAAAAGCTCGCTTTTTACCAAGCCCGCGGTGTTCGACTCATCGAACCAACCACCCAAATAAGAGTCTGTTCGCGGGCCGCCTTCGAGTTTTTACTTTGTACATTTTTATACAAAAATCTCTCTTTCCTCTCTCTCTCTTCTTCTTTGTAAAAATTTTTCTCTTTTCCCCTCTCTTCTTTATACATAACAATTCTTTCTCTCCCCTTTCTTGTAAATAATTTGATAAAAAAATAAAAAAATAAAAAAAATTTGATAAAAACCTTTAAAAATTCAAAAAAAAAAGATAATAATCACAAAAAAAAATAAAAAAATGATAAAAACCCAAAAATCCAAAAAAATATGTAACGAATAAATCGAATATACCATATCTTAACCCTTTTTCTTTTCCAAAAATCTAGTTTCGAGTTAGTTTATATGCGAATTTTACTAATTCTTTGTTTACTATTTGTTTATTAAATAAAGTTCGATAGATTTAAGTGTCTGGGGTTAAGATTTAAAGAACTTTTTATGTCTTTCCTTATAATAGGAAACTTGTTTTTCACTACCACTTCTAATTTTTATAAATAGAAGCTCGTCTTTTATGTTAGAAAATAACAACCAAAGATTTCAATTATTTCTACTTCATTCTTTTAGAAATATTGGAACGTTCATTTTAAAAAGGTTGCTCTCAAAACGTTTTTATTAAAATCTAGTTTTCTTTTTGAAAAATTAAGCCCCACCTCTTTTTTTCAATGCTTACTTAAGCATGATTACCCCTATTTCACCCCTTAAAAGATCTTATGTCAATGAGAATAAGATTTCGTTCCGTAAACATAGGCACCCAATATTTAAAAAGATTATATGTTATAGAGTAAGAGGATACAATTCATTACACCCACACATATACATTGAGTTAATTTTAATTATGAAGAAAGAAAAAAAAATTATACGTTAGGAAAATAAGATTTCATTTTCCTAATAATCCAAAAAGAAAAAAATATATCGTGGTTCGAGAAAAAATTACCTCGCCTCTAAATCCAAGCTCTCTTCATAAACCACCAAACCACTTACCCTATTTCAATGATTCTAGAATTAATTTAAAATTTTTTGAGAGCATAATTTTTAAATTGCATTATTTCCTTTAACTTCTTTTAAGCTAAAGTATTTTATATAATTTCAATTCATCTTTGTTAAACTAACAAAAAATAAAATTTTGCTTTCTCTTTATTTTATCTAGAAGTCTTTTTGAAACTCTTCCTCTATTTATAACATTTTCATAAATAAGGATTTAACTCTAGCACCCCGGATGTTATTTTGATCATACTTTTAATTAAGTGAAGCAGTAGCTAAACTTAGGATTTCTTTAATTCCTTATAAGTTCATCTCCAACGTTTGCTCTGGAATAGCAAAAGCTTAAGTATGGGGGTATTTGATGACTTGTAAATATACCTATTTTTATGTACATTAATTAAGTCATTTTCATTTCTTTTCGTTATTTTTGTTTAATTTTCTTTAATAAATTGTTTCTTTTTTAAAAAAATTATTCTAACTTAAATTATTTTTGTTTCCTGACATTTTCGAGAAAAAGTGCAAAAATTGGCAAGGTCACGCCCGTGTAATATTGGTCACCCTCGTGACCAGGGCGTGACAGTTCAAAACCCGTGAAATCAACAAAATTCTGTAGAAATTAATGGACATGCCCGACGTCACGCCCGTATCCAATGACACGCCTCGTGACCCCAGCCCGTGTCAAGCAAACTCGATGTTTTTCGCTCGACGAACGTCGAGCAACCCTACACGCCCAGAGTCACGCCCGTGACCTGGGGCGTGACTTCTCCACCTGACTCGATGAAAACATGCTCGACGTTATCCGCTCAGGGAATGTCGACTCAATCGGACACGCCCGTGTCAACCAACCCGACACGCCCGTGTCACTTGCTCTCGACATTTTCTGCTTGACAACTTCCAGACTCGACACAATGCTCTCGACACTCATCGAGACCAACCCGACATGCCCCGTGTAGACAGAGACACGGGCGTGACTGCCACGTGTACTTCTCCAACTGGCTGACAAGACTGCACATGCGACTTTTGCCGCACCACGCCCAGATCCACCTCCCCGACATGCCCAGAGTCACGCCCGTGACCTGGGGCATGACCGATGTCTGACCGACACGTGTCTAGCCCGAAGTCAACTAAGCCATCACCTCACCCGATCTGCTCATGAATAGTGCTGACACTCCTGTGTTAGAGGGCGTTTCCCGTGAAATTTTTTGTCTATAAATTCCAGCCTTCTCCTTGAAATCATGTTCCACTTTTTGGTTCCATTTTGCTAAGGTGTTATGCTGCCAAGATGAATTCTAAATGTTATGTAAGGAATATTTTCTCCCCCACTCCTTAGTTTTTGTTTTTCGTTCTTATGTAACTCGTTGTTTTAGCTTAATAAAATGTATTTTTTATCTCTTTATTTGGCTTTGGAATAAATCGAAACAACCACCCATATGCAATCTTATTTATCTTTGTTTTAGCTTTGTTTTTGTTCTCTTTAATATGTGTGTGTGTGTGTGTGTGTGAGAATAACTTGTGCTTTTTATGTTTTCAGTTTCATTTCTTTGCTTAGTCTTAATTATACTTATCATTTTTATAGCTTTTCCAGTCATTCCTATAAACCCGTAAAAATATTTTAAAGTGTTTTTCATTTTTCTTCAAACTACATTTTCATATTTATGTTGTAAAATTTTTTCATTCTTTTTCCTTTATTCGCACTTTTTTAGCATTTTTACGGAGTTATAGGAATGATAATATAGTTGTTTAAATTTTTTGAGCATTTCAATTTTTGTTTTAAACTGTTGCTCTTTTAAATTTTTCGTCTTCTTTTAACGCATTTCTACCGCATTGTAGCAGTAGAAATGTATTTGTTTTAATTTTCCGAGCACTTCTATTTTTCCATTTATTTGCAAAACTTTTTGCTCTGTTAATTTTTATTTTAGCTTTTTATGCAGTTCTACCGTATACTAGCGGTAGAAATGAAGTCGTTTTAATTTTTAGATAACTTAGTTTTTATTCATTTCTGTACGTGTAAGCATTTATTTCCGCCTAGTCGTTAAGAGTTAAATGACGCATTGTTTTCAGTAGAGTGTGTGTGTTTTCAATTCAGTAGAGTGAGTGTGTTTTACTTTTCGTAGAGTGAGCACATTTATTTTCCCTCCTCATTTGTGTAGGATTTGTGTGCGTGTGTTTTAATTTATGTCGAGTGTGTGCATGCGTTTCATTTATTTTGTCGTACTCGTTTGAGTAGGACTCGCTTTCATTTCTCCCGCTCACGCATTTGCGTCGGTACTCGCACTTTATTGCTTTCATTTCAGTCCTACTCGTTTGAGTAGGAATTGCAATTTTCAGCTTTCCTTTACAGATTTCCTTTACCGCTTTCATTTACCGCTTTCCTTTTCTACTTTATTTTCTGCTTTTTCTTGCTGCCGTCTCCATTCCGATGAGTGACTACCGTTCTTAGCCCTTAGTATCGAAGAGCATTGGGACAGAAAAAATAGCTTTAAATAATTAAAGGTCCTTATTTTCTAATTAATTAAAATTACTTAAGGTTTGCCTAGGGTTTACGACGCGTAGGACCACAAATCGATGTGTGGGCCCTATTTCCGTAGTCCATACGCTAGCTAGCCGAGAAGCCGTGCGTATAGACCGATCACCCCTTGGTAAAGACAGTTCCGCACTAACCCTCGAGAGAGGAGGCGCGCCAACTCTACCGGATTGGGTTCCCCACCCAATAGCGGGGTTCTTAGCGTAATGCGGCCGTTAAGAAGAATCCTTCGTCAGACTAACATTCGGTCGAATAGTCTTAGCATTCAGGTGAGCGATATCCCTATAGCTAGGTGAGCTCATTTTAGTGGAACCTCCACGGCCAAGTCTCCGCCTTAATTGATTTGAAAATTAGGATCTCTATTTATTCAAAGTTTATTTTAATTCAATTTTAATTCGATGTTGTCGCGCTAAGATCATCATCGGCTCCCCCTTTAATGCTTTCATTTTCTGTTTTTTGTCCTTCTTTTTGCTTTTATATATATATAAAATACCCGACAAGTAATTATCGGTAAAATAATAGTCCCCTCCAGGGAAGAGTAGAAATAATCAAACCGACCCCGAGAACAATACGACCTCGATATTGCAACCAGAATATCCTATACTACTCACGATAGGCGCACTTGCCTCCTTTCGTTAAAACTCGATCTCATCTTTTTATATCCAAATAAATAAATCTGCATGCCCTGTTTTCTAAATAAAAACCACATCCGCCTTTTTTCTCAAATAAAACCGCCCGGGGCGCCGCGGGAATTCTCACCAATTTTTGGAGTTTTAACCGCATCAAGTTTTCGGACACGATGCGAAAATATTCAATCAAGGTCGTACAACCCAAAGCACCTTGCACCGGTTTATCGGCCGTGCGCATTTTTGTCATGGTGTTTCGAACCCGAGACCTTGATAAGGAGCTTTTAATACAACTCCTCATCACCAACTGAGTTGCAGCTCAGTTGGTGATGAGGGATGTTGAAGGTGCCTTGTTAAGGAGGTGCTGGGTTCGAAACCTAACATGCTCAAAAATCCGCCGTGCTGAGAAATAGGCTGGAGATGGGTTTGGGTGCCACGGGTTGCAGCCCTGTAAAGTTACTTGGGGTCGGCGAGCGTGTCGTAGGCCGGTTTGTTACATAAAAAGTGCACTTTTTTGTAACGACACGGGTTTAGGCCCTTTAGACCGCCCCACGTCATCGTCCGGCCTACCACAGCACCACACATTGGTCGGGAAGTACAGTCGGAATATACAAGGCCTATAGGTTATACACCCCAAAGCATCTCGCGCCTGTTTATCGGCCGCTGGCTTTATTGCCATGGGTTTCGAAATTGAGACCTTGATAAGGAGGCTTTAATACCACTCCTCATCACCAGCTGAGCTACAACTCAGTTGGTATAGCAGAAATATAAAATGCTTGCAGGTCGAACACCTTAAAGCATCTCGCACCTGTTTATCGGCCGCGCGCATTGTTGCAACGGGGTTTCGAACCAGAGACCTTAACAAGGAGCCTTTAATACCACTCCTCATCACCAACTGAGCTGCAGCTCAGTTGGTGATGAGGAGTGGTAATAAGACTCTTTTATCAAGATTTCGGGTTCGAGACCCAGTGGCAACAACCTTCCGTTGCTGATAAATAGGCGCAGAGATTTGGTTGCGGTGCAATGGGCCTGGAGGCCTTGATGTTTAGGCTTACTACCAGTGGTGTCGTGGGGAGAGACAAGCAGTCAGGACCATGGAGGTTTGTGGTGGGCCTCTGAGATCTAAACCCGGGCTGCTGGTAGGCTGGCGATGCCGTGGGGCGGCATAGTGGGCCTAAACCCCGGTTGTTATAAAAAAGATTGGTGATGAGGAATTGTATTAAAGGCTCCTTATCAAGTTCCTGGGTTCGAAACCCCGTAGCAATAATGCACGCAGCCGATAAATAGGTATGAGATGACTCGGGGTGTATGGCTGCAGGCCTTGTATATTCCAGCTGTACTAACCGGCCCAGGTGTGGTGCCATGGTAGGCCGAGCGATGCCGTGGGGCAGTCTAAAGGTCCTAAACCCGGGTCGCTACATGGATAACATGTAAACTTGATTCACCAAGATTGTAAATGCCTCTAGATCTCTCGAGAAGACATACTCAAATAGAGACCTCGTGAGGAAGATCATGTGATCATTTCCTCCATAATTTAACCCAAAGGTCTCGATGATTGATGAATCACAGGATAACATGCAACCCTGGAGATAGAGAGCCTCAATGGAATTTGTAAGAACCATGAGCTCGAACTAAAGATACAAGCTCAGGAGTATCCTAGGGAAATGAAATAAAAGGGGCTAACACTGAAGGATGCAAAAGAGCGGACGGTTGTTGAAGAGTTTTAGGATGAAGATCAAGAGAGCTTCTATGTTCGAGAATTTAGAATATTCATGAAGAATCCCAATAGGGAAGGAAAGTTAAAAAATTTTTGAAGAGAGGTGCAGAAGAGAAGAAGAGGTGGAACAAACCATCAAAGGAGACAGAGAGTGATGATGAGAAGTCTCTTCCTGAGTGCTACCACTTCAATAAGCCTAGGCACATCAAGACGGAGTGTCAAAGGCTCCAGAAGGAGGAAAAGAGAAATAGAGCTTGGACAAGGGAAAGAAGAAAGTGATGAAGGTGTTAACATGGGAGGAAGATAGATCTAACGAATTAAGCACATCCCGCTCAAGTAGTGAAGACGAGGAAAATCTGTTCCTCGCAGGGAAGAATATGGATGAGTCTGACAAGAAATCTACTGTCTAGAGCGACACTGAGGTAACCCCACCTTCTTATAATGAACTCTTTGAAATTTATGAACATCTATGTGATAAGCTTAATAACATAATTCTTGAGAAAAATTCGTTTAAAACTGAAACAATAAAATAAAAAAGGATAGAAAATTTAAAGAAAGAATTAATTAAATGCGACAACAAGAAGATCGAGTGCCAAGAGTGCCCTCACTCGGTGGCAACGATCGAAGAACTAAACTTAAGTCTCTCCAAGAAAACATGGAAAATGAACTATCTAATTAATGAAAAGAATGTCTTGGAGAAAAAGCTTCAAATATCTCTTGTTAAAATAGAAGAAGGTAAAAAGCAATTTGCAAGTCGGTGTGTAATGTTAGTCATGGAAAAACCAGAACTAAAGGCGAGAATTCGTGATGTAAATTGTGTTAAGAAATTTGGAATAGAGCAAAAATCTGTGAAAATGCTATTGGGAGCACAGTGTCATGGATCTTGAAGATTGGAATGGTGTACGTAAGTCCAAAGCTACCGCCAAGCGGTAACCAACTTTCAGCTAAGTTTATTGCTTTGAATAAAAATCACAAACTGAAATCAATAATTCTAGAAGGGTGTGACAATCCTCCAACACGAGCTCTAGAAACACGAAAAAGGCGGCATCCACTACTTATAACTTATGTGCAAACTGTGAAATGTTTGGTCACACATCCGACACATTTTTAAGAAAGGTACCAAGAAAACTATGCATGTCTGGCTACCAAAGTCTTCTACGGATCGTATGGGTGGGACAACATGGGTAAGCAAATCTTTACCTGCATCTTCCTAAGTTTCTTAGTCTGGAGAAGAAGAAAGGGGGCATGGTGACATTCAGGGATAACAACAAAGGACATATTCATGGAATCAACACTACACATAACAAAGAATTTTCAATTTCAAATGTATTATTTGTAGATGGACTTAATAATAATCAACTTTGTGATAAAGGCTTGAACATACTATTTGAATCCTCTACGAACACCTGTAATATTATAGATGCTAAAAAGAATAGTGTTTTGCATACTGTTTATAGGACTCATAATATTTATACTGTTAACTTTAAAGATTTATCTACTTATGATTTGAAATGCTTAGTTACAAAAAATAAGGAATTAGATCTTTGGCATAGGAGACTAGGACATTTAGGAAGTAAACTAATAGTCAAACTATCAAAGCAAAAATTAGTTCGTGGGCTTCTAAAATTAAGCGGTAGTTTGACCTCTTTATGCGCTCTGTGTCAAAAAGGAAAATTTATCAAAACCACATTCAAAACCAAAAATGAAATTTCCAAGTCCAGACAACTAGAACTCATACACATGGATCTTTTTGGTCCTCTTAGTACATATAGTCTCGGTGGAAAGCGTGTACTGGACAATCTTTCTCGCTAATAAATCTGGCACATTCTTTGAATTCACAAATCTATGCACTAAACTACAAAATGAAAAGGAACTATAAATAAAATGCATAAGGTCAGATCACGGGGGAGAGTTTGAAAATGAAAACTTCATGAACTTCTATAACAATCTCGGAATTAAGCACGAATTCTCTGCCCCACTCAATCCACAACATAACATAGTAGTAGAAAGAAAGAACTATACACTCTAAGAACTAGCACGCACAATGCTCGCTGAGTTCAGCTTGCCTCGATACTTTTGCATTGAAGCGTTCAACACAACAAGTTATGTGATAAACGGGATCATGCCTAGCCATTTTCTTAAGCGAACTCCATATGATCTATACTTCGAAAAGAAACACACGATATCATATTTTATAGACGTTGGTTGCTCGTGTTTTATTCTAAATACTTGTATCTCTTAGGAAAAGTCGACAAAAAATAGAGGATTGCATCCTCTTAGGATACCCGAGTATTTGTCGTGGCTATAGGGTCTTTAATAAAAGAACCCTAGTTGTTGAAGGATCAGCTCACATGCACTTTATTGAAAATACACAGACCGAAAAATCTAGGCGAAATGAAGAGGAATTTGATTATGATGTTTTATTGGGAGATATGGGTGAGGAGGGAGAAGTAGTAGTCGATTTTCTAATTCATATGGAAGGATATAAGCCTCCAAGCACAATAAATTTTTCAAAACAATATTCGCGAGGACTGACGATTGGAGAGCCCCCACATGGTGTTAGAATACAGTCAGCCCTACATGAAAAATCGACTACATGTGTTGTAATGTGGGTCAGCAAAGGCTGACCTAAACAGTGTAACAAACACATCTCCTCCCGGCCTTCCCTAGCGGACCCAGGGCCTCCATCACTCTGCAGGTCAGCAATTTGTATGCAAACATTCATAAACATAGAAAGCAATAGAATAATTTTGGATGTCTCATTTAACAAACACGTTTCTATGTTTAGTAGGTAAAATAAAGGGGCCTACAATGCAGCATGTATGCAATCCTGGGTTTCACCCAAGGCACCCTATAGTGCTTGAATTTAACACATCATCACGGATCATCAAACGGGCACATCCAATTTCCCCATCATTGTTCAAGCTGTAATCAAACGGGTACTCCTTATTTCCCTTAATGGCATACAAGCTGCCACACGAAACTCTTGTCAAGGCCCACCCGCTCGTGTGTCTCAAAACTCGATGTAACGCCCCTGATTTTCCGACAATTATTTAATCCTCTCGGTGATGTCATATGGACGTAAGGTGCGTTATATTATCGTGGAGTTGATGGCGCATCGTCGTTAGTTCATTTTCGAGTCTATTCGGTCGAGTCGGCCAAATTCGTGTATCCCTATCGAAAATGGAAAACTATATGATAATGTAAAGCCCCTTTCATTAATATGATGTCACCGAGAGGATTAAATAATTGTCGGAAAATCAGGGGCGTTACACTCGGGATTGCTTTCAAGATCTGACTTCTCACGTCAGGATTCCATCTCACAAAAAACAAACTGATGCTAAGAAACCTTGCTTGACCCCACCGACTCGTGGGCTTCATCACCCGGGCTTGTCCAAATATTGGCATTCTAATAAATTTCACAGAAGGGTACATGTCTCGTCGGGACACTATCCACACATGACTTCCACGTCACGGGCTAGCTAGCCGACCACATAGATACAGCCATGCCTTAGCACTTCACAATCAAAAGCCTTTCCCGCCTAAATCCACCATTCATACTCACATGAAAAATTAGTGGCGGAAAAACATCACAAATGTAGTCTTACCACAAATGGATTTCTAGCAAAATCCTTAACGCTCGTTATGCAACATCACCGAGTCGGAATAACGGTCGCGACTACGGCTTCACCCATAATTCCTAATCAACTAACGGAGAGGATTTCTAATGCAACATTATGCTCGGGACGGACACAATTGACTTGGTGGTTCCTCGTGAACCATGGCAACCCAAACCGCTCTTATTTGAGAGATCCGGTGCCTAAATGCTTGAAAGAAAGCAAGAATAAAATAGATGCCGTGCACACATCTTAAAGACCGAGAGGATAAGTGTCGTTACGTTACGATACCTCTTCCTAGGAATGGAAATCTTGGTTTACACGGATGAAAGTGTGCGCATTCAAGTGCTCTCCACGGATCTGGCCTCAGATCGACGATCAGAGCAACGAAGCTTCATCTATGGCAGAGAAAACTCTTCACCTTCCTCCTCCAACTCTTTCTCTCAAACCCTAGATGTAATGCCCCCGATTTTTCGATGTAATTATTTGATTTGGTGTTATAATAATTATGTTGTCTGGGCGTTGCCTTTTTACGTCTTGTTGACGACACTGCACCGTTAGTGTGTTTTCGCGTCCGTTGGGTCTGTTTGACCAGATTTTTGGAGTTTTTCTTATAATTCACTGATTTCTTTTTGGAAGAATTAAATTTGATGTATGTATGCTTATAGTAAGAATTTTATGTTTGTGTCTCAAGAATGGTCCTTCGGGTTCTAGTATTGTCTTCACTGCTAAATTTGTAGAGTCAGCGATTTATCCCGGAATATTAGTCAAATCTGAAGTTCCGATATTTTCCTGCTTATTTCACGGAAAACCTTGCTTACTCGTGATGACCAGACTCATTTCTCAAGAAGTCGGGAGTTGTTCACGAGAATTTTAAATTCCTTCTTGAGAAATGATGTTTTGTTCTCGGGAGTTCTTGCTTCATCTCAAGACAATCGCTCCTCTAGTTGTCGAGAGGTCTTTAAGCTCTCGAGAAGTGCTCCCTTTTGTTCTCGAGATGTCTTGCAGTTCTCGAGAAATCCTCTTTTGTTCCCGAGAAATCGATTCGTTGTTCTCGAGTTGTCCAGAAGCCCTTCTCGAGAAGTCCATAGTATCTTCTCGAGAAGTCCCTGTTTGTACTCAAGATCTGCCCTTGTTCTCTAGAAGGCCGTCTTGTTCTCGAGAAGTTTACTTAGTTCTCAAGAAGTCTATTTTGTTTTTGAGAAGTACCTTATTATTCTCGGGAAATGCAGTCGTGTTCTCTAGAATTTTACCTAGTTCTCGAGAAGTCTATTTAGTCCTCGAGAAGTCTATTTGGTACTTGACAAGTTTTATTTAGTTCTCGAGAAGTGCCTAGTTGTTCTCGAGAAGTGCCTATTCTTCTCAAGAAATGCTTCTTAAGTACTCGAGAAACATTCTTCTTTACTTGAGAAATGCTTCTTTTGTACTCGAGAAGTCTTCTTCTTTACTCGAGAATTTTCCTGCTTTAGTCGAGAAATCCTTGACTCCTTCTCGAAAGTTTCCGGTTCAACCGAACCTTGTGTCTCCTCTTAAGCATACAATTTTTTATTATATATATATATATATACACACACACACACACACATAAGAAAACAATTCTTCTTCACCATCCTTCCCAAAAATCCTGAATCAGAGTGACGAGAGCGAGAGGGAGAAAGTTCTTCCGCAACTCTTCCGGTGGCCGCCGATGGTACTCCGGTTCTCGAAATCTGTAACTGATTGTAGATCCTGAAATCTCTCAACGAGAGCTATATCATCGTGGTAAAATCTTCCCCATTTCCTGAGTTTTTCTTATTAGGGATTTTGGCCCTAACCTCTATTTCGGCCATTTCTGTTCAGATTTCGACTTCCCCATCTTCCTTAGTCCCGATCTACGTCGTGGTGCGATTTGGAGGTCTTCTCCGGCAAAACCAATGCAAGTGATTGTTTTACTCCCCTCTTTGCTTATTTCTCCTGATCTGCTGAAATTTCTAACTTCTTATTGTCTCTATCTTTAATAACTTGCTAATTATAGTGTTGTCTTAATCCTTTGTTTAAATCCACTTGTATTTATATGTTCTTGATATTTCTAATCAAATCATGTAAAGTGGTATATGTTTTGATGATGTGGTTGAATCTTGCTCTTTTATCCATCCCTTAACTATTATGTAAGATTTGCTAAAGTTTATCTAGGATTGTAAATCCTTCCTAAAGTTTGATCAATCGTTTCTTAAATCTAGATATGTTTAGTAAAATCCGATGTGCCAAGTCTTGAGATTTTTATCATGGTTTCCTTCTTAGCGATGTCGTGGGGTGAGACAAGCCACCAGGACAAGGAAGGGTTGTGGTGGGCCACTAAGCTCTAGACCTGGGTCATTACTGAATGTGACGGTCATGGTTTTTCTTCATTATGGGTGTTATTAGTGGAGGAAACCACCGCCATAATGATTGATCCCTCTATTAATAACATGTGGAACTCTACCGGTTGTTTGGGAATTTATGGTGAATGGTGGAGTGTTTGAGTCACCCCCGCAATTAGACGGATAATATGTCTGTGGGGGTGTGTCAGGATGAGTTGGCCACCTCGCCCGTATTGTTTTTTGGTGGAGTTGACCACATGTGGTTAATGGAGTTTTGCAATTCTTCCTGATGATTTAATCGTGATTTTTACCCTTATAGTTTGTGCATCTTGGGTTTTCTTTTGTTGTACGTGACGATTCACATAAGTGTTATTCTCTGATTTTTGTACATTACTTCGGTAGTTTACTTCAACATTTTTTGGGTCTTTGGTTGGTACCCCTTGACCTATGTTTATTCTTGTCTTACTTTTCAGCCGTCACATGTTCTTTCTTGCTAAGGTGTTCTATCTTTGGAATGCCTCAGGTTCAGAGCTGTAGCTAGTAGTGGAGCTTGTTTTGGAGTTTTTGTGCAGCAATGTTGATTGTGGTTTTTACCTCATCGTTGCAAGGTAGTTTGTTGTTTTAGTTTTCTTTACCTAGTTTAGACATACATTTGTTTTATGTGGGTTCCTGTCAAATTATTGACCCCCATAGGATGGTTGATTTTGGATACTTTTGCTAGCTTCTACTTGTTATATTCTAAATGTTTGGATTACTTATTCTCTACGATGTTTTGTGCTAGGATTACATGATAGGTATTTTAAAGTACAAAACTACTATTATTAATTATGCATTGCATATTTTAAAATTCTAAATCACTATATCTAACGACCGTAAAAGCTATTTTTAATACTATTATAAACCTAGAGCCTTGTATGTAAGATCCTCTTTTTTTGCAAAACTAACTGGGTCTTATGCCTAGAACCGCCGCTTTGTGGTGACACCAACACACCCGGGAAGGTCGTCACTAGAAAATGTCTATCCTGCTGGCCATACCGATCGCAGAAGAGTAGAGTAAATATAAGAGTTCATGAGTAAAATGAAACTCAATACTAGTCCACCAGAATAACATATATATAAATAATTTTCAATGAAGGGAGAATCCACAGAAAAGTTACATCAAAGTACTAAAGAGGGCTCCTGCCTGATACATCATAATCCTCACTACAAATCACTCAATCGTGGAAGCAAATCAATAATATCTACTAATAGTTGGGACTCACTATCCCCGCTGGCTGGACTCCCGTGCTAGACTGTCCAGTCTCGATGCACACCGACCTCTTGGGTTGCATCTCCTAGTTCGGCTCCAGGATCCCCTAAAATGATTTGCTCAATGACCGTTAGTCTAAAAGACTAAGTCCTATCATCTGCCACCCCTCCTCCAAAGCCCCTAGGAATCGAGCGAGGAGAAGGAAAGGGAAGGTAATGAAGGTGGAGAGTAACAAAGTTAAGTAGGTGGCGGCGGAACTAGTCTAACATGAGAATATAACCACAAGAAGTATAAGTAAGAAAATAGTAGGTAAGCTGTATGAGTGTACACATGAATAAAGTGAGCAAGTAAAAGTACAAGAAGGTAAAGTAAGTAACCATGACCTATAGGAATGCCTATAAAACCTATAGACCAAGGGGTTGTTTTGCAAGGCTTATTTTATAAAGAGTCTCATACCAATTTATACAATAGGTGTAAATGGTTATATGAAATGACTATGCTATGACATGTAAGTATGCTATGATAAGAACATGCAAGTGAAACACGCTCACCAGACTCTGTGTACACAGGCCTTTAGTTAACCCTTTTTGGAGACTAACCTCCCAGGAAACCTCCGTAGTGCCAAACGGAAGCGGTGGGTTGGGCCTCGCCCACCTCTAAACCGGTATCAGCACTATCAGTTAGACTATCGTATGCCTCAATGCTAGAGGACTAAGCTGATCTCATGTGTAATCTTTCCTATTGTCGCACCAGACTTTATTTGGCCAAGTGCAAAAATACACATGCCGAGTCAACGTATTAGTGTCGGTGCGACGAATCTCCAATATCGAAGACCCACCACCTTATATCTTATGCGCATACAACATTGATGTATTTCTCACCGAGCCAAAGCTTTCCGGACAATCTCGACCGTCACAAATATCTATCGAGCGAAAGCTCCCCGGACTAACCCATCCGTCACAAAACCATCCGAGCTATCGGCTCGTTGGTCTAACCTGCCCATCACCAAAAACACAAAGCCTACAGCTCGTCAGACCTAACTAACTCCCACAACAACGGGGAGTGTGAGTGTTAGTGTAATCATAGAGTATTTCTAATTACTCTTCCATTCCATTTATTCTTACGGCTTACGTTAACCTCGGACTGGCCAGGGCATTCCTTGTGAAGGGCTCTCGGGGGCAATAGGAACTATGATGGGCTGAAGCCGAAGGCTCCCTTTCACAAGGCACTTACTATCATTGATTATTACACAATTCCCAATCCCTTTAAACATTATTCTGGATCTAACTCTAGTGTATTTTGACTCTCTCTCTCTCCACGGGAAGGACGATCTTTCGTCGATCCCGAGCACCTCTTAACACTAATCAACCCAACCCTCTCCTCATCATGACTCCTAATGAAGCTCTCTTTTCTTTTTCACTTTACCAAGATCAGTAAACCAACAACCCCATCTCCCTATGTCCATTCCACATACTATCATAAATTCCGCAGTTTTACTAAATGCAGACCAACCTAAGCAATATGATTTACATGATAGGAGGTACTCCAAATTTTCATCCAAATGTCATAAGATAATTGATGAGGGTCTATCATGACATATTTATGTCAAATCCAGAAACTTGTAATTTTCCTAATCAATTTAGCATTTAATAAATTTTTCCAAAAATTTTGCCATGAGTAATTTTGAACATTAAGTTCTAGATTTCTTTAAGTTATGGCCTCCCAAAAATTATGAATACTGTATGATATTAAAATGTCAGTGAATACCAAATTTCACAGATTTTTATAATTGTTATAACCTCTAAATAATTAATTCAAAGTAATTCAAATAAATGGAGTTAAAGAAAGACGTACCATAAATCATAGTGCAAAAATTACTTAAAAATTACCAGTGCTTTAATATGAACATAAAATCATCACTGACCAAGTTTAATGCATTTCCAAGTTCGTTTAACCCTGATTTTATCGAAATCATGCTTAGGGGCAACATAAAGATTATAACTACAAGTATGAGCTAATGACTTACAAAATCCAACAATAATATCCAGACTCATATTGTTATAAAAACTCTTCTGCCAAAATTCCATAAGGGACCAAAGTCATATGACTCCTTTAATATTTTCCTAAAAGGTATAGGCCTAAACTTTTCCTATTTTGTTTAAGTTGCGCGCCTATGTCTAAATATCACCAAATTCCTTCCTAGGGCATTTTTCCACCATAGGATCACATGGACTAAACACCAAGTCCATACAAGGACATATCACCCCATGTCCTTCGCAAACCCCCAAAGTTCATCCTTAGGGTTTGAACTAGGATTCTAGGTCAAATCCACCCTAATCCACCACAAACTCCATGTGGGGGTGTTTAATGTCATAACAAGTCAGTGGCCCAAGTTTCAACCTCTGTTGAAGGGATTTGGTCGCTCAACACCTCAAGGGACAATTTAACCTAATTAACCCTTTTCGGGCCTAGGCTAGGCTTTACCAAATTCCAAACCAATTCATCTACAAAAGGAATGAAATAGGTTACAAAGTCCTATATTGACCCAAAGAACCACTGACCAAAATTTGGAAGGGTTTGGAGGTCATTAGACCCTTTAAATAATTCATACATCGATTATTAAATTTCTACAAAAACTTTAAGAAACTTTTTTCCTAAAATTCTCATTTTTGGATATGATTTAGGTATAGGAAAGAACCATCCAAAATTTCAAGTCATTTCATTGTTTGGATTGATGGGGGCACTCAAAACAATCTCTTACCTAGCCTAAGTACAGACCTCACCAAAATGAGTGTTGTGGTCTGACCTTAACTCCAAATTAGTTCAAACAAATTTTATAATAAACTAAACTCATAGGGCTTCAACTTCCATGTAGATCACTTTTACTGTAATCAGCCCAATAACTGTGACGAAAAATATATAAATCAAAACTTAATTTACTAGATCTAGCACAGATATTAAAGCAAATCGAGTGGCTACTGGTTTTCTTGCTTCCTCCAACCAACGGCTGAGATCAACCAGGCTTGCAGCATATTCCAAGCCCATTTACCGGCCATCCGGCCACCTACTTAGCCGACCACCACCGCCACCACCTCCGTTGAGGTGGGGGCTATCGCCGGGCGGCGGCACGGTCGCTGAAGGAGCGATTTCCAATGAACCAAAGAGAGCCCAAACCGAAAAATTCATGGAATTTGAAGCTTGGAATCGGCTCAACTGAGCCCGAATCTTATCTCTAAAGATTCCTAAGATCTAACCCATGAAGGAGTAGAACAGGACTTGATTTGCGGATTGAAAACGTGCGCTTTGCCTCCTCACCATTTTGGCCACCGAGCTTCTGGCTCCTCTGCAACTTCTACAACAACCTCAACGGAAATGAAAAGGAATCAGGGGAAACGATTGCCCTTGCCATGCTGAAGGTCCATAAAGAGGGAATTTGGGAGACAAGGCTTGTAACTCCCAAATGTCATTAAACTCCATTAATGGCCATTAACTCCACCCCTTCGGTTTCAACCAAATTAAGGGGCTGAACCAAATTAATGGTCGGCCACCTCCAGAAACTCCTCCCCTCCCTCAGAGAAATAAAAGCCCCATAAAGGTGTGAGTTATGGATCCTCCATGGACATTATGTTCATTAATCTTAAGCTTTTCACTCTCCTCCAAATCACCAATTCTAGAAGCTTAGTCCAATGAAATTTAATCCAATCGTCGAAGTCTGCTCGACGAATCTGCTCTATTCGTCGATCTCCGTTCGATGAATATAACCCATTCGACGAAGGTTGAACCTTGTTCAGCAACTTGCTCTGTTCATTGAACTCCGTTCGACGAACTCTGATCCCAGTTCGGTAACTTGCTCTGTTCTTCGAACTCCGTTCGACGAACTATGAACCCGTTTCAGCAACTTGCTTTGTTCGGCCAACTCCATTCGACGAATGTTGAACCTAGTTTAGCAACCTTTCTCTGTTTATCGAACTCTAAATGAAGATCGATGAACTGTGAACACAGTTCAGCACTTGCTCTGTTCGTCAAACTCTATTCGACGAATTACTCGCTGAGTTCGACGAATGTAACCATTTCTATGATTTCTAAATATTTGGTAATTGAGACTTATTATTTGTAGCCCAAGGTGTTTCACACACAAGTTCCCAACTTCACCCCAACCCTTTAGTGCTTCACAGGGTTTTGTCCTGACCCAGTCATGACAAAAACATCCTAGGGGTCTAGAAGTCTGAGGGAAGTTACAAATCCAATACATAAATAAAAATTCCTTCCTCGAAATTCTAGTTAGGCCTATGGGGTTTCAAATATGAAATATGTAATATTCCATGAGGTTAACGGCAGTACCTGACGTGAAAAGCTCCGGGTACTTTTGCTGCATCAAGTGTTGTGGCTCCCACGTGTGCTCTTCTTGTCCATGATTCCCCAACAAGACGTTGACCTACGGAACTTTATTGCATCGCAAGACACGGATCCCAGTATCATCTATCCGGATCAGCTCCAGGTGTTCAGATCGATCAGAATCTATAGGCACACCTGTAGTCGTAATCTGCTGCTCTGGCCGAAGTAGAGGTCTCCTGAGGGAGGAGATGTGGAAAATGTCATGCAAACCCGCTAGCTCTGCCGGCAGCTCTAGTCTGTATGCTAAGGGTCTGATGGCTCCAGGATCCTGTAAGGCCCCATGTATCTTGGGCTGAGCTTCTTCCAACCACTCACCCGCGAGACTCCATGCATCAGTCGTATATTCAAAAACACCCTATCTCCTACCTGAAACTCTACCTGATGATGCTCATCATCGTAATCCTTGTCCTGTATGCTCTGGGCCTCCAACATCCTATCTCGAATCAACCGCACCTAAGTATTTGTATCCTCAAGGAACTCCGAGCCACGTCCCTTCGGATCCTCATCCTGCATCCAAGATAAAGGAGTCTTGCATCTCTGCCCGTATAAAGACTCATAAGGGGCCATGCTTATGCTGAACTGGTTGTTGTTGTACGAGAATTCGATCAACGATAGCTGTCTCTCACATGGTTCTCCGGGGTCCAGTATGCAAAGACGCATCAAATCCTCCAGTGTCTGATTTGTGCGCTCTGTTAGTCCATCCATCTGAGGGAGGAAGGCAGTACTAAATATCAATCGGGTCCCCATGTAAGCCTGGACTGATCTCAATTCCTTAGACGTAAATCATCCTGCACGATCGGACAATATCATCCTCTATACTTCAAGTTATCAGACGAACTGCTCTACAAAACTCTGCACTAAGTCACCCACTGGAGCGTCCTTCCTGATCGGTAGAAATGTGGCCACCTTTATCAATCAATCCACGATCACCCATATCAAATCGTTCCCCCAATGTGACCTAGGAAGACCATGTATGAAACTCATGGCGATATCGTCGAACTTACACTCCAGCAACCGAAGTGGCTGCAATAACCTGGCCGGACTATTACACCATGCCTTCACTAACGGACTGCCCTCCCAATAGGATACATCATCCTCTTTAGGTCGGCCATCATCTTGGTGATGCCCGGGTGCACCGAGTACCTGCTGTTGTGAGCCTCGGTCATAATGTCCTCCCGAATCCTGCCCCCAGCCGGTATGTACAACCGTCCTCTAAAGCATATCAACCAATCTCTCTTTGTATACTCTGTAACATCCCATGTTACTTCTGGACCCCTCAACTTAGATTGGGTTAGGCATGGGGTGAGACTTAAGGAGATCAACTAGGTTGGACCCTAGGTAGTGGGTGGTAGCCATGTGGAGCCCACTATAGGACCAAGTCAAACTAGGTCAAACTAGCCTAATTAGGGACCCTAGCCACACCATGACCCCACCACACTGCCCTAACCCTAAAAACAATCTAAGTGGACCCTAGGGTATGTCACTGGGTCAACATTTTGACACCAATTGACCAAAGTCAACCTTGGGCTTAATTTGGTCAAACCCACACTCATAGGCCTAATTAACCTAGGTGCGGCACCCCCTTGACCCAAACCAAGTTGCGTGGTGCCACTAGACCCATTTCCACCAAGTAGGGTCAGTCCACCCACCATGGTTGACCAAGTCAACTCCCCAAGTCAACAAGTCAACAAATTGACCTAAAGGAGTGAAATGAAGGCCAAGCCATTTCCCCTTGGACCAAGCCCACCAAAATTGGCCCATAGTCAGCCCAAGTGAACAAGACCAGTCCTACCCCTCTAAATCAGGAGAGAGAATACATGCAAGGGGGTAAAATTGGGATTTTTATTAGAAGAGGAGAGAGAAAGGGGAATGAAGAAAATGGTGGCCACATGGCCACCCCATCAGTTGGTTTTGGCTGCCCAAAACCAGGTGGCCGACCTCCCCTCTTCATTTCTAGCAGAAAACCAGGGCTGTGAGCCACTTGGCAGCTGGGTGACACCTCCAAAGCTCAAAACCGAGCTAACATTGGAGTTAACTCCACATATAGCCCACCTCAGTCCAAATAGACCTCACCAACAGTTTCAGGAGACAGAAGGGAGTGGAATTCGACTGCTTAATCATGGAGAATGGTGGAGATTTGAGCTTTCGGGGTGGAGCTCGCCGGCGCACCACCACCACGGCAAACCGCCGCCTGACCCGCAGCCAAGCTTCGATTCAGGTGCGTTTCACTTCACCTCTACCCGTACTAGCATCTTAGATCGACTAGGAGAGATATCGGGCTCACCTGAGCCCGATGCCATGTGAGAAAACGAGAAATTTCCAAGCTTTTGAAACCGCTCGGGATCTCCATCGCAACCGTCTCCCGCCGCCCCATCGCCGGGAAATGATAGCCACCACCACCGTGAAGGTGATGGCACCGTTGGCCGGAGGTGGCGCCGTCTCAGCTGGCCGGAAACCACCAGCAAAGTTGCTCCAGGTCGGCTCGATCTCAGCCGTTGGCTGGAGGTAGACGATGACCCGATTCCGTCGGATTTACTTTAAGATTCGTGCGCGATTATTAATATGAATTAATTTAATGTGTTGAATAGTATGATTTCTGTCACACTTTTTTAGTCACTTTGCATGTTAAATATAGGCCTCTTAGAGGCATTTCCAGAACTTAGTCCCTTAATGAAATATGTATCCAAGGGTCTTACCTTTAATATGCCACCTTAAACATATATTTTGGTGTAGTGTACAGTCCTGTAGCACATTTCGCCTAGGACTGGTCCTAGAGTAGGGCAGAAATTAAATTGGATGCCTAGGTCAAACTATTGGTCACCATGGCCCCAAATTTTGGGCACATGCATGATTATGGCATACTTAGCTCCTGCCAAAATTTAGGAATTTTTAGAGAATATTTTCCTATAGTTTTTGGTAAAATAGCAAAATATAAATAAATGAAATATATGGAGTTCTACTCCTCCCCATGGCCCCAAATTTTGGTGTTGGGTCAGTGGGGTCATCCTTGGTGCATGATAAAATTTTCAGCACCTTGGGTGCACTGCATGTTGGAGAATCCACTTGTATGTGCTAGCCTATGTTAAGCCTTGGTGTGCAAATAGCAAAAAATGCAAATTGGTGTATTTAGCCCAATGGTGACATGCAAAGGTCATGGAATTATTTACAGTGGTTCATTAGGGTAAATTTCATCCCTCAAATTAATAATGGAATTTTTGGAATCAAAATTCCATTTATTGGAATTTATATATAATATAGCTATTTTGGAAATAAAATTGGAAAATATGATTTCTTCAAGTACAAATCCAAACAATTTTGCCAAGGCATAGATAATGTCACATTTGACTTAGGAAAAATATTATTTCTCTGTTTTGAAGAACTTTTGGAGTAGATACCCTAAATTCCCCATTTTACCCTTATCTTGTTAATTCTTGAAATGATGAATATATACCTCTGAAAACTTTGGAATTTATTCTACTGCTATAAAATGTT
The DNA here is from genome assembly GCA_039583875.1 of Platanthera guangdongensis. Taxonomy (NCBI): domain Eukaryota; kingdom Viridiplantae; phylum Streptophyta; class Magnoliopsida; order Asparagales; family Orchidaceae; genus Platanthera; species Platanthera guangdongensis. The sequence goes on from CM077148.1 coordinate 72,819,923, forward strand.
ATTATTAGTTTTGCATAAATTTCTCAGAATTAATGGATGCATTGTTTGTTGTTAAATTAATACAATGGCATTTTGGTAATTATCTTATAATGGAATTTTATAGGCCATTTCATAATAAATGTTGATGATACTCTGCCAATAGTCATAAATTAGTGTCCTAAAAGTTCTGTAAGTTTCCTGGAATTTTTGAGTACATAATGCCTATACTTCATTTGGAAAATGGAATTTGTGTGGAATTGATATTAAATAGGAAATGAGCATAAATAATTTAAGGAAAATTATGAAACTCTGTAGGCAGCAATATTTTGTCAATATACATCTCAGGAAAAATATCCTAGGTCAGTGGATACTTAATCATACTACTTCATGTGTAAAATGACCTAGTATTTAAATTAAAAGATTTAATTAAAGGATTAATTGGCCGAGAACAATTATGAGAATTTATAGGGTAGTTCCCCTAGTCTATACCACCCTAGGATAAATATCTAGAGGCAAGATGCCTTAAGGATTGGAAGATCACATTTTTAGGGTAACCATAGGACATGGTCTGCATATAACACAAATAGGTCTTGCCTTAGGGGTTACCAGGGGATTGATTATCGGCAGAAGTAAGAGAGTTCAACATGAGTAACCCTGGTGGGTAGAGTTGCCTTAGTGAGGGATCAAAAGTGCAAGTCTTATTTAGCAACTGGAGTGGGGGTCGGCGGAAGACTGTCGGCATCCCAGCAACACCTTAAGTTACTAGGGTTGTACTAAAGCAATAAGGAGAGCTGGGGAGATACATGGGTAGCCATCAACTAAAATAAATATCCTTGTGAAAGGGAACGGTGGGCGTAATCCCAACACAGTTCCTAGTGCCCCTTGAGTGCCCTTCACAGGGAATACCGGGGGCAGTCCTGGGATTAACCGTAAATCTCTAAGTATAATAAACCGTAGACAAGAGTAGTTTAATAGGTTAGGACATTGTTGTACCTTCTCACCCGTGTGGGGGTTGGAGAGATTCATGATATATGCTCACCCGTTTTGGGGTTTGAGGGAGTTGGCATAAAGGCACTAATGTGCGTTCTCACCCGGGTTTGTGTTTGAGGGATTCAGGACGGGTTTTGGTCCTGCGAGCGGGAGGCTCGGTATGAATTACTTGCATGTGCATAAATATCATGGCGGGGCATGCGGTACTGGCCGTTCGTCACACCGATGGCAGTACGGTGCACCAGGCGGTTGTGAGAGTTAGAGGGGCCAGTGGGTTGTTTTACACTGCGATCTGGAGGACGATCCCCGATAACGCACATCCGACCCAACAAGACTGACGGGTTTGTCAGCAAAGTACGTACGCGAGACTCTAGAGTGCACCTTGGACGTGTACAGAGGCATATGAGAGGGGTCTAAGGCTTGGTAGTGTGCATACTGGTCTAGAAGCGGAGACGCCCGCTCCGCTGCTGCCGTAGCCACAGCGGTGGTACCCGAGAGTGATGCTAGCTCTCAAAAAGTGGGAACTAAAGGTCTGTGATCACAGAGTCATTGTGTGTGAGTTGCACTTGCCTGCGCATAAAATTGCATCATATCATTCATTCACATTAGGTCATACTCTTCATATATCCTTATCATATAAATTAGTATGGGTTCTTTTATATGATAAGTTAAATTTCCTGGAAACCCTAACTTATATATTTGTATGGGCATTTATATAAGTTAGGGTACATTTGTGATGATAGCATAGTGTTAGCTTATCCTATTTACTTGTTCATACTACTGTTTCTTTACTTTCCTTTTCTGCACTGCTCTTACTTACTACTTGTACCGTACTTAGAATTGCTAGAGTAGGATTACATTACTTATTACAACTCTAGTTAGATATTATCACCTGCTGAAAGATATGGTACCTAAACACCTAGAGGGGGGGGGGTGAATAGGTGACCTAAACCTTATTAAAACTTTGTTGGCAGCAAAACAATTATCTCACAGATTTCTACAGCTAACAGCAATAACAAAATATAAACTACTAATCCACAGCACAGCACAGCACAGCAGACACACAAATTTATAGTGGTTCCCCAATCTTTGGGTACATCCACTTTCCCCCTTCGCCTATCTAGCAGTGTACTAGATTCGGCCAAACTTCTCCACTATCTCAGAACCCAACTAGGTTCCTACACCTCAGGCCCAAAGCCTTACACTCAGCCACCAAGGCCTACACTCAGCCACTCAGGCCTACACTCAGCCAATCAAGGCCTACACTCAGAGTTCTTCAACTCCTACACTCAGGCAACCAAGCCCTACCCTCAGCCTTTATAATATAGGCTTACAATTCACTCAGATCCAATGGATCCTATAAGTTAAAATTGAATTACAATAACTAACTCTACAACTCAGAAAATAAGAGAGGAGTTGAGAGTTTCTTGAAGAGTTCTTGGAAGAACTCAGCTAGATCCAAACTAACTTAGCTTCCTTCAAAGATTCTTGAGTAGAACTGAATTAGTCTGAATCCTCTGCAGTTGATCCTTGACCTCTGCTTCTTGAGATCCAGATGATTCTGAATCCTTCTTCTCAGCCTTAGTTCCAAAGACTGAATTCTTGATTGGAGCTCTCTCTCTCCAACTTCTTAGATCTGCAGTTGGACTGTCAGATCTTCTTGTGTTGATCCTCTGTGTATCACTTTTCTGATTACTTGAATAATCTGATCAACCACTTTAATTATTCTCACAACTTGTGACAGCAACTTGTAACTCTTGCAACAACAACTTCTATTTCTGTAAACTGTGGATGTCTATTTATAGGCAATCTTCATGGTAACCGGCTGGTCCGGTTCATAACAGACTTCTGACTTCTCTGACAGTTGCTGTAGACCGGCTGGATCGGCAGCTGTCATGTCAACCAGTCACTTCTTGAAATTCTCTAACTATCAGATAGTGTCGAGACTTTCTGTTCTTAAGTGTCGACACTTATAGCCAAGTGTCGACACATGCTGTGTAAGTGTCGACACAAGTCTATAAGGTGTCGACACAACTCCTTGTATGTCTCGACACAGATTCTTCTTCAAGTGTCGACACTGAAATTAAGTGTCGACACAAGTACTTGATCTTCTGTAACTTGTTGAATTCTTCTAGGTGTCGACACATCTCCTTGTGTCGACACAACTTCTTGTGTTGAATCTGTCAAGTGTCGACACTGCTTCTTGGTGTCGACACAAGTCTCCAATATAGATTCTTCAGCTGAGTGTCGACACATTCCCTTAGTGTCGACACTTGTACTTAGAATATTTTGTAAACTTATATTTTGTAAACTTTTCTGTTCTTTGCTAAGTGTCGACACAGCTCCTTGTGTCGACACTTTCTTCAAGTGTAGAGTCTTCAACTAAGTGTCGACACATTGTGCTGGGTGTCGACACTTTCTTCAAGTGTTGACTCTTCTGGTTGTGTGTCGACACATTGTGCTGAGTGTCGACACATACTTCAAGTGTTGACTCCTTTGAGTGTGTGTCGACACATTGTGCTGAGTGTCGACACATTCTTCATATGTTGACTCTGCTGATTGAGTGTCGACACATTGTGTTGAGTGTCGACACTTGTCCTTAGTCTCTGCAGAATTTTGCTGAGTGTCTACACAACTCCAAGTGTCGACACTTTCTGATGTAGACTCAGCTCTTCTAGGTGTCGACACTTCTGCTAAGTGTCGACACAGCTTTTCTGCATACTTCTTCACTGAGTGTCGACACAGCTCCAAGTGTCGACACTTTCTGTCTGGTGTCGACTCTTCATCCCAGGTGTCGACACAATGACTCCAAGTGTCGACACTGCTTGTCTGGGTGTCGACACAAGCTTTCTCAAGTGTCGACACTTTCCCTCTAGGTGTCGACACATGGACTTAGAAACTTTTAGCTTCAGTCTAGTGAATACCTAACCTGCACAAGTAACTCAAACACACATCAAATACATTATGATGTATATCATTGAGTTGGGTCAGGCTTCTTCAAATCAGGTACATTTGACCAATGTACCCAACAATCTCCCCCTATTTGGAGAAGTCATAACCCTTAGTCAATGATATACACCACTCATAATTAAAAATTAGAGAATGATGTAAAGCAGGTATATGTCAACAGGGTAAACTTAAACATGTAATAAAGCACACATGTATACTCATTAAACATTGCAGAACAAACAAGAAATAGACACATGCTTCTGAACAATCATGAGATATATTTATCAAAATTGTTCTAACATTGTTTTAATACAAAATATTGCATATGTAAAAGATTACAACAATGTTTCTTAGTCTAATCTTAGGTTAGTTTTGATCTGGTTCTTTTATAACTATTCCTTTCCCAGCTTGTACTTTGGCCTTTACAGTAGCAGCAGCAGCAGGCTCAGTATCAGCAATCTTCTTTCCTTTGGAGTCCTTCTTCTTTAGGTCTTCAGCCTTGATTTTCTGCCTCTCAAAGTAATGATAGGGCTTAGGAAAGTACTTGCTAGGCTCCACAGCTGTAGGAGGTAGCTTTCCTAACTTAGCCTTCCTTCTAGCTGGACAATGGCTTCCTGCCTAATCTCATGCTTCCTCCATTATGCTTCTGAAAACCATTTGTTCCTCTCATGAGCATTGTCCTTGGCTGCTTTCCAGGCTGTGAGAATGATGTTCCTAGAAGTAGGGCTCCACTGTTCAAAATCTGGCTTCTGCTCAGCTAGTTCCCTAAACTTCTTCTTTGACAGCCTTGTCTCTTCTTCCTTGTCCAAAGCCTCTTGCATAGCTGCTGTAACAGGTTGAACAACCTTTTCCAGAACAACATTTGACTTTCCAGCAGTTGGACTATACATTGTGCTGACTTCTGCATGAACCATGTCAAAATCTGGAGGTGGATAGATCACCTGAGCTACTTCCTGTTGCTCACCTCCAAGATATGCACATTGAATTCCTGATTCAGCAACATTATCATCATGACACAGGGGAGGATAGCCCAGTGTAGCTCTGATGGAGTTAGAAATCCATTTGGCATGGTCAGAGCTAGCTTTGACTAACACCCTCTCCCCCTTTATGACTTCTTTTGCAACATGGTCTCTGACATCATCCTTTTGGAATCTGATCTGACTGTCCAAATACCTGATCTCATCTTTAAAATAAGGTCTAAGCTTGGTAAGCTATTCAGAAATGACCTTCTGTGAATCCTTGATTGCAGTCTTGACAGCAACAATTTCATCTTGAAAAGCATTATCAAATTCAGCCTTTGCAGCAGCAGATGATGTTGAAGGTTCAGCAGTCTTATTCCTTAGTTCAGTCACTATAGCATTATGGGAGGCAGTTAAATTATCATTCATTCTTAATTGATTCTCCAGCACATAGCCTTGCTTTAGTGCGATATCATCGACTTGAGTCTTGATCTTTTCCTGATGAGTTGCCAGAAATACCACTGCATTTCCACCCTTGTGGAAGCATTCATTCATCTCTTTCTTGTTCAGGTTTATCTCAAACCTGATTGATTTTATATCTTGAGCTAAATCAAATTGTAAAGACTTGTGGCCTTCATCAATATACTTCTCTATAGCCCTCCTGTGCTCATCCAGCTTAACTTGCATTGCTACCATTAAGCCACTGTAATCAGTTGATGGAGCTTGTTGGACTAAGGAGTGCTGAGCAACAGTTTGTAGAGCCTTCTTGTAGCTCTGACTCCTTCTTTTGAATACAAAGAATTTCTTCTTTTTAGCTTGTTCAGTCTCATCTTCCTCAGACTCTAAAGTACTGGCTATAGTCACCCTGTCCTTAGGGCTTGATGGTTTTTCAGCTTGCACATCTAGTGCCTTCTTAGTGTCCAGCATGAAAGGCTCATCCTGAACTTCCAAGTTCTCCCCCTCAACAGCAGCACCCTTCTCTTCAGCAGCAGCATTCTTGTCCATGTCAAAATCCTCTTGATCTAAATTAAGAAATAGATCTTCCATTGTGTATTCAGCTGGAGACTGTGCAGGAGAAGTACTGGGTTCATCAACTACTTTATCAGTAACAACTTCTTGTACTACTGATGTGTCTTGGAGAACAACATCTAGTTCTTGATTTTCTTGCTGAGTTTGCTGATGGACATCAGACAAATCAGAATTTATTACAGAAAAATCTAAAGTATTGAGGTCAGAAAGTAGCTCTTGGATAATGAGTGTAGCTTGCTCACTCTCCAGTGTAGAGGGATGTTCTACAGCTGGAGGCTCCCCCTGGCTTGGATCCTTTTGCATGGGGCTAGCTGTAGGCAGCTCCCCCTGGATTTCAGCTGTCTCTAGAGGAGCAGGAGACTTCTCTGCAGCCACTTCCACTTGACTATCAGGAGTGAAAACAACTTGTTCTTTACTACCTGAACTGCTGGAGGACTCCTGTGTCACAGGAGCTATCTTCCTCTTCTTCTTTGGAGGTGAATCTTTCTTAGAAACTTGCTTCTCAGGGGTGGATAGTTCCTTTGACAGCACCCTTTCCCACCTTGAGAAGATCCTCATGTCCATCTTTCTCATGTGGTTGATTTTGCTACCTGCAGCAGTGCTCATTACCTCTGGTATTGTACCAGCCAGGTAGAGACTAAGTATCCTGCCCAGATTGGGCTTCTTCAGACTTTCCTTTATCTTCTCAAAGATAACCATTGACCAATCTGTTTTTAGGTTTAAGATGATTCTGGTCATGACATTGAACATGGAGGCTGACACCCTGTCATGCCCTCCAGGTTTACTGAGGATAACCTTTCCCACTATTTCTGACAGAAACTTTCCTTGAATGTTCATGCCTTTTCTGTTAAAGACAGAACCTATTTTCATCTTAGAGTCAATACCACACCAGGTAAGTGCTTCCCTGGTCTTAGATGTAGTCACTTCCTCTTCTGCTTGAATTCTAGGTAGCTGAAGTACCTTTCTTAGAGTTTTTGGGTGAAATCTTGACCTTGGTGCCATGCACTCTTGATTTGATTTTGTGACCTGAGTCATCTACAGAAGCTCCAGTAAGGAATTCAAGAACTTCCTTCTTCCATATTTTTGTTGGTTCTGAAACCAGGTACTCCAATCCAGAATCGGTGACTAGGGTTACCACCGATTTGATTTCTTGATCGCCATCATCGAACGCGCCACGAACCAGCTCATAGCCTTCATTGACGTTCTCCTCGAGCTTGGGAGCCATTAGGGTTTGGAGAATTAGTCTTGAGAAGAGAGAAATGTCGACACAGTAGTTTGGTCTCGAAACTCTGAAAGCGTGTCGACAAACAAAGACAGAATCCTATTTATACCTTTCTGGTTTGAAGACGAACAGGCGGGATGGATTACTAAAGATGTGTCGACACTGGCAATAAGTGTCGACACTGACTTATAATGTCTCGACACTCATGTGTCGACACAAGTTTAGTCAACAGATTTTATGTGTCGACACTTGGTTAGGTGTCGACACCACACTACTCGACATGTAGTCGAGACGTTACTTAGAAGATTCTGAGTAAAACTTAAGTGTCGACACCTCATTGGATGTGTCGACACCAACTCGACATGTGTCGACACTAACATTCTGAAGTGTCGACACCAACTTCCTAGATGTGTCGACACCATTTTCCTGAAGTGTCGACACTTACTATTCTGTGTCGACATAGACTTGTCTATGTGTCGACACCTTTTTTACTTAGCCAATTTTTAGTTCTGTAAACTTAGTCTAAGTTTATCATACCTAGTTCAATTTTGAACCTATTAAACTTAGCTTCTTCTAAGGGCTTAGTAAACATATCAGCTATCTGATTATCAGTTTTAACATATTCAAGTGCAATATCATTTCTTTCTACATGCTCCCTAAGAAAGTGATATTTAATCTCAATATGTTTAGTTCTACTATGTGATACAGGATTATTAGCTATTGAAATAGCACTTGTTGAATCACAGAAAAGTGGAGTTCTACTTACCTGAATTCCATAGTCTTCTAGCTGATGTTGAATCCACAGAAGTTGAGCACAGCAACTTCCTGCAGCTACATATTCTGACTCAGCTGTGGAGATAGCCACACTAGTCTGCTTTTTGCTGCTCCATGAAATTATTCTTCCACCTAGGAATTGACAGGTTCCAGTTGTGCTCTTCCTATCCTCTTTACATCCTGCAAAGTCTGCATCTGAATAACCTGTTAGATCAAAATCTCCATTCCTAGGGTACCAGAGGCCTAGATAGGGAGTGCCCTTTAGATATCTCAAGATTCTCTTGACTGCAGTCAAGTGAGACTCTTTGGGGCAGGCTTGATACCTGGCACAAACACATGTAGCATACATAATGTCAGGTCTACTAGCAGTCAAGTATAGTAGGGAGCCAACTATCCCTCTATACAAGGTTTCATCTACAGGTTTCCCTGCATCATCCTTGCTAAGAGACATACTTGACCCCATAGGAGTCTTCATGGTACTGGATGAATCCATACCATATTTCCTTATGAGTTCTAAGGTGAACTTTGACTGACATATGGACAAGCCACTTTCAGTCTATTTAACTTGGAGACCCAAGAAAAACTTTAGTTCTCCCATACTACTCATCTCAAATTGACTTTGCATAAGCTTTGCAAACTTTTTGCAAAGGCTACTTTCAGTAGACCCAAATATAATGTCATCTACATATATTTGGACAAGTATTACTTTGCCTCTAGATTCCCTAAGGAATAGAGTCTTATCTATTTTCCCCCTTGAGAACTTGTTCTCAATAAGGAAACTAGATAGGGTTTCATACCAAGCTCTAGGGCTTGCTTTAACCCATATAATGCTTTCCTAAGTCTATAGACATAATGAGGTAAAATTGGATCAACAAAACCTGCAGGCTGCTCCACATAGACTTCTTCTTTCAAATTACCATTTAGGAATGCTGACTTGACATCCATTTGGTATACCTTGAATCCTTGATAGGTTGCATAGGCCAAGAACATCCTTATGGCTTCCAGTCTGGCTACTGGAGCAAAGGTTTGATCAAAATCAATACCTTCTTCTTGCCTATATCCTTTTGCAACCAATCTAGCTTTATTCTTAATGATGACTCCTTGTTCATCTAACTTATTCCTGTAGATCCACTTTGTTCCTATCACATTGTGATCTTTAGGTTTAGGAACCAGGTCCCAAACCTTGCACCTTTTGAACTGATTAAGCTCTTCCTGCATTGCTTCAGTCCATTGTGGATCTTGTATAGCTTCTTCAAATTTCTTTGGTTCTATTTGAGACAGAAAACTTGAATATACTACAGCATTCTGATTTCTGCTCCTTGTCTGAACACCTTGTCTTGGATCTCCAATAATCAGCTCTACTGGATGATCTCTTAGATGCCTGTTGGCTGGAGGCATCCTTACTTCTGGTTGTACTTCTACAGCATCTTCATCATGCTGAGTTCCTTGTACTTCTTCAGCTTCTGGTACATGTAGTTCTCCCCCTGGACATAAGCCATCTCTTCTACTTGCTGTCTTGCAGCAGGTACATCTTCTATGGTTAGCTTGTCCATCTTCTTAGTAAGACCTGTGGGGCTGCACACACTACTAGACAACTCATTGTTAATAAGTTTTGTCTCATCAAAAACTACATGCACAGACTCCTCTACAACTTGTGTAGTCAAGTTGTAGACTCTATAAGCCTTACTATTATTGCTGTACCCAACAAACACTCCCTCTTGGGACTTGGCAGCAAACTTAGTTATGTAAGACTTCCCATTGTTAAGTATGAAGCATTTGCAACCAAAAATCCTGAAATAGGATAGATTTGGTTTCCTGCCTTTCACAACTTCATAGGGGGTCTTGTTTAACCTTTTAGTGATGGTAGCCCTATTTATCACATGGCATGCAGTGTTAACTGCTTCAGCCCAGAAATACTCTGGCAGTGATGAATCACTTAATAGGGTCCTACCAGCCTCTATCAAGGTCCTATTCTTCCTTTCAGCAATGCCATTTTGCTGAGGTGTTCTAGGTGAAGAGAATTCTTGAAATATCCCAAAATCTTCACACAGTTTTGTCATGCTTTCAGACTGAAACTCAGTACCATGGTCACTTCTAATTTTGACCACTGTACAGTTCAATTCATTCTGAATTTGCTTAACAAAGCTATAGAAGACACTAGGTGTTTCAGATTTCTGCCTTAAGAAGAACACCCAGGAAAACCTTGAGTAGTCATCAACAACTACAAAGGTATAGACCTTCCTACCTAAGCTGTGAACTGGCATTGGACCAAATAGATCCATATGCAAGAGGTATAAACACCTCACAGCATCTTTGTTGTCTAAGCTTCTAAAGGTGGATTTAGTCTGCTTGCCCTTTTGACAAGCTGAGCAAATGCCATCTTTGACACACTTAACTTGAGGACCATTCCTCACTAACTCTTTGCTAAAGAGTTTGCTAATAGTCTTGTAGTTAAGATGAGCTAGCCTCTTGTGCCACTTGACACAATGAGAGACTGTCTCATCAGCTACAAGACAAACTGGAGAACCATTGTTCTCAACATAATGTCTAGACAATAGACATTTCTCTTTCTATATCCTGTCAAAATGATCTCTTGATCACTTGACCTCTTGATATGACAACCATTTTTAACAAATGAGATGTCATACCCTACATCACTTAATTGACTTATACTTATAAGGTTGTGTTTCAACCCTTTAACATAAGCCACTTGAGTAATGGTAACAAGGTTTGAAGAAATGTTACCAAACCCTTTGATGATTCCTTTTTCAGAACCACCAAAGGTCACCTTTGGGACCATTTTTGATTGGAATGTAGTCCTTCAGTAGTCCCCTTATTCCAGTCATATGTCTGGAACATCCACTATCCAAGTACCATGTTGGGGTATGGCCACTTGGATTCACCTGCAAAACAAATTAATGAACCTTAGAACCCAAAGTAAACTTGGGTCCTTGGTGATTGTTAGTTTGCAACTTGACAAAGCTACCTACTGGCTTTCCACTAGGTAACTTGCTACTCCTATTGGCACTGGCATTGTGCCAACAGTCCAAGGCAAAGTGGCCAACTTTGCCACAGCACCAGCATTCAAACTTGTTGTACCTTTGCTTAGGTACAGACTTGGCTGTCTTGACTACAGCAGGCTTATTGAATGTTGGGGCTTTGCCCTTGGACTTGGACTGATCCTGAACAGTCCTAGCTGGTTTAATAAAACCCAATCCAGCCTTTCCTTTATGATGAACAAATTCATCAATCAAGGTAGCACTGATTTAGGTTTTGAAAACCTAGCAACTAGCTCTCTTTCCTTCTGAAGATTGATCTCCAGTCTCTTAATTTGATCATTTTTATAGGTGATAGTTCCCATCTGAATCACAGTAATGTGTTTCAGCCTGGCTACCTCATTGAGCTTTTGATCAAATTTCTTCTCAAAATCTGTTGCAGCTGCCTTGAGATCAGCAATCTCCTTTGCCTGACTTTTGGCTAGGGTCTTGCTTTTCTTATAGGCTTGCAACAGTACTTTATATTCATCTAAGAGCTGATGAATATCTCCCTCAGATTCAGAAACACTTCCATCACTTGATGAAGATGAATCTGACTCTGAACTAGAACTGGAATCTGAACTTTGAGTTGGACTTTGTACCTGACTAGGTCCTGGCTGCTCCAGGATTTTGGTACTTTCAGTCAATGCCATCAGTCCTTGGCACTGACACTCTTCTTGTTCATAGATTGATTCCATGATCTGCATAAACTCTTCTTCTTCTTCAGCAAATAGCCCTATGTAGGCTTCAGCATCTGTCTCAGTGTCTGAAGAAGAAATGTCTGAAAGAGTCTTCTCATTCTTTGCAACAAAGGACTTCTCCTTCTTTCCTTTGAAGTGAGTCTTCTTTTTGTCACTGGATTCTTTTCTTCTCTCAGGACAATCTGCAATAACATGACCCTGTCTATTGCAGCAGTAACACACTAACACACATCTTAGACCCAGTTGCCTTGCTAGTCTTTGTCTTTTTCTTGTCCTTCTTTGAAGGCTTCTTCTCCTGATACTGGACTTCTTTCCCTTTGGAAAATGAAGGTCTGGACCTCCACTGTTTCTTCTTCAGGAATTTCTGAAAATGTCTGGTGAATGCAGCAAAGTCTTCATCACTTTCACTGCTTGTAGACTTTGTGCTAACAGACTCATCAGATTCTGATTCAACTACCTCTGGAGGAGGAGTTGATGACTTAGTCCTGCCCTTTCTAGGTACTTCTGACTTGAAGGCAACAGTCCTTTCCCTGTGCTCAGTCCTTGTTGATTTTTCCTCCTCTTTTCTTACTGACAGCTGCATCTCATAAGACAGCAACTTGCCAAACAGTGTGGGAGGAGGAATTTCTCCCAACTTTGCCATTTCTCTGATGGCACAGATCTTGGTGTCCCAATCTTTGGTTAGGGACCTTAAGAACTTATCATTCAATTCATAGTTAGTGAACTCTCTTCCATAGGACATGAGTTCATTAACAATTCTATAGAACTTCTTGTAGCATTCAGTGATGCTATCTCCTCTTCCTTGCCTAAAGCTCTCATACTCTTGATTAAGCAAGGACTTCCTATCTTGCCTAACTTCTTCAGAACCTTCCATATAGACAATGAGGGTATCCCACATTTCTTTTGCTGTTTTACAGTGAATTAAGTTCTGAAAAGGTGGCATCATCAATGGCACTTACTATAATGTTTTGTGCCCTCTTGTCCATAGTGGCTAGGACAATTTCATCCTTGGTCATCTCAGAGAAATCCTTTGGAGTCCTCTGATTTGCATCCAATACTGAGATCTTCATGGCACATAAGGCCCTTCTTTGACTGTGATGTAGATCCTAGGGTCAGAGGCTTCCATGAATAGCCTTACCCTCTCTTTCCAGATCCCAAAAATCTCTTTTCTGCATATGGGCAGTTTCATTGAACCCAATTCCTTGTGATTCTCTGAAGAACCCATGTTTCTTGATTTTCTTGAAACTGTGTTTCTGACTTACACTGAATCTGCCAAACTGGATCTCCTCAGACAGTTAGTCCTTTTTGAGGAACCTCCCTCTGATACCACTTGAAAGATATGGTACCTAAACACCTAGAGGGGGGGGGGGGGGGTGAATAGGTGACCTAAACCTTTTAAAACTTTGTTGGCAGCAAAACAGTTATCTCACAGATTTCTACAGCTAACAGCAATAACAAAATATAAACTGCTAATCCACAGCACAGCACAGCAGACACACAAATTTATAGTGGTTCCCCAATCTTTGGGTACATCCACTTTCCCCCTTCGCCTATCTAGCAGTGTACTAGATTCGGCCAAACTTCTCCACTATCTCAGAACCCAACTAGGTTCCTACACCTCAGGCCCAAAGCCTTACACTCAGCCACCAAGGCCTACACTCAGCCACCCAGGCCTACACTCAGCCAATTAAGGCCTACACTCAGAGTTCTTCAACTCCTACACTCAGGCAACCAAGCCCTACCCTCAGCCTTTATAATATAGGCTTACAATTCACTCAGATCCAATGGATCCTACAAGTTAAAATTGAATTACAATAACTAACTCTACAACTCAGAAAATAAGAGAGGAGTTGAGAGTTTCTTGAAGAGTTCTTGGAAGAACTCAGCTAGATCCAAACTGACTTAGCTTCCTTCAAAGCTTCTTGAGTAGAACTGAATTAGTCTGAATCCTCTGCAGTTGATCCTTGACCTCTGCTTCTTGAGATCCAGATGATTCTGAATCCTTCTTCTCAGCCTTAGTTCCAAAGACTGAATTCTTGATTGGAGCTCTCTCTCTCCAACTTCTTAGATCTGCAGTTGGACTGTCAGATCTTCTTGTGTTGATCCTCTGTGTATCACTTTTTGATTACTTGAATAATCTGATCAACCACTTTAATTATTCTCACAACTTGTGACAGCAACTTTAACTCTTGCAACAAACAACTTCTATTTCTGTAAACTGTGGATGCCTATTTATAGGCTTCTTCATGGTAACCGGCTGGTCCGGTTCATAACAGACTTCTGACTTCTCTGACAGTTGCTGTAGACCGGCTGGATCGGCAGCTGTCATGTCAACCAGTCACTTCTTGAAATTCTCTAACTGTCAGATAGTGTCGAGACTTTCTGTTCTTAAGTGTCGACACTTATAGCCAAGTGTCGACACATGCTGTGTAAGTGTCGACACAAGTCTATAAGGTGTCGACACAACTCCTTGTATGTCTCGACACAGATTCTTCTTCAAGTGTCGACACTGAAATTAAGTGTCGACACAAGTACTTGATCTTCTGTAACTTGTTGAATTCTTCTAGGTGTCGACACATCTCCCTTGTGTCGACACACATCTTCTGTGTTGAATCTGTCAAGTGTCGACACTGCTTCTTGGTGTCGACACAAGTCTCCAATATTTGATTCTTCAGCTGAGTGTCGACACATTCCCTTAGTGTCGACACTTGTACTTAGAATATTTTGTAAACTTATTTTTGTAAACTTTTCTGTTCTTTGCTAAGTGTCGACACAGCTCCTTGTGTCGACACTTTCTTCAAGTGTAGAGTCTTCAACTAAGTGTCGACACATTGTGCTGGGTGTCGACACTTTCTTCAAGTGTTCACTCTTCTGGTTGTGTGTCGACACATTGTGCTGAGTGTCGACACATACTTCAAGTGTTGACTCCTTTGAGTGTGTGTCGACACATTGTGCTGAGTGTCGACACATTCTTCATATGTTGACTCTGCTGATTGAGTGTCGACACATTGTGTTGAGTGTCGACACTTGTCCTTAGTCTCTGCAGAATTTTGCTGAGTGTCGACACAACTCCAAGTGTCGACACTTTCTGATGTAGACTCAGCTCTTCTAGGTGTCGACACTTCTGCTAAGTGTCGACACAGCTTTTCTGCATACTTCTTCACTGAGTGTCGACACAGCTCCAAGTGTCGACACTTTCTGTCTGGTGTCGACTCTTCATCCCAGGTGTCGACACAATGACTCCAAGTGTCGACACTGCTTGTCTGGGTGTCGACACAAGCTTTCTCAAGTGTCGACACTTTCCCTCTGGGTGTCGACACATGGACTTAGAAACTTTTAGCTTCAGTCTAGTGAATACCTAACCTGCACAAGTAACTCAAACACACATCAAATACATTATGATGTATATCATTGAGTTGGGTCAGGCTTCTTCAAATCAGGTACATTTGACCAATGTACCCAACACCTACTTCCACTTTGCTACCCCTTGTTGTCCTCCGCTTCGTCCTCCCGCTCGGTGCCTAGGAGCTGCAGGGCGAGGTGCGGAGGAAACAACTTAGTCTTTTGACTAATGGTCGGTGACCAACTATTTTTAGGAGCCCGTGGAGATGGAGCACCAGCACGTCGAGGAGGCAGGACATGAGGAGCAGATACCGCTTCAGCAGGCTACTACCACTACTGTGCGTCCTCAGGTGGGACGAGATCTGATGTTCTAGCATAGCTTCCGCATTTATGATTTTGTGAGAGAGAGATTTGATGTACTGGGCATAAGCCCTTTTTACTCTTTCATTTGTACTCTATTGTGGACTATTGTACTATTCATTTCTTTTACATGATTGTACTGTGACTTGTGGACTGATGGTTTTATATACAGTTTACTTCTTTCTTCTCATGTTGGCCTACAGGTTAATGATCGTACTAACCGGCAGAATCGGCGTATTGCGGTGTCGACTAACCCGTGAGTTAGTGTCAGCGTAAGACGGCGGTTCTGGGCATAAGATCTGGTAGCCCTCCTTGGTAAGGGGGACGGGGGGTCTTACAAACTGGTATCACTTGAACAACGATCATATGAGAAAGAAGTCCACAACATGGGACAACCCCCGCCCGAGCATTAGTTTGCGGACAAACTATGCAGCGGAAGCAGTGGTGTGCCCATGTACAAAAGTCACATAAATGGTCCACAAAGTACATTGTGTTAGGCCAATTTTGCTTTCACCTTACCTTTATGCAACCTCCACAGGTCGCAACGCCGCAAAATGTGGCTCCTCCCCCTCCAGCTGCCACTCCATTCCTACATACGGAGATGGGGCAGACCCTGACGGCGATTTTGGATGCCTTTAGAGCCCAGCAAGTCCCGGCTCCACAACCAAATCCGGGGTCGAGCTGGCAGAGTGCATTCAAGAGCTTGTCCCCACCGACGTACCGTGGGACAGAGGATGCGGTGAAGACGGAAGAATGGTTGGAGGCCATACACGAGATCTTAGCGGGCATCAGCTGCCCAGTCGGCCAGGCAGTACCTCTAGCCACCTCTGTGCTGGAGGCTCATGCAAAGAGATGGTGGAAATCAGTCTGGGAGTCTACTTATGCGGACTTTGAGCTGTCAGAGATATCTTGGGAGGAGTTTGGCGATGTGTTTCTGGACCACTTCGTTTCTGCTACGGACAGAGATGCTTTGGAGGAGAGGTTTTTGAACCTCAAGCAGGGGACTAGATCAGTGATAGAGTACCAGAGAGAGTTCTCCCACTTGGCCAGGTTCGCGGGGATTCAGGACACCGATGATAGGAGGTATGCGAAGAGGTTTCTACCGGGGCCTCAGGGACGATTTGAGGCAGGCCTTGCTATTCATTTCTCATGGCACATCCAGGCAGATCATCGAGATGGCGAAGAAGCTGGAGGCTGACCAGCTGATGGTGCGAGCCGGAGGGAAGAGACCATTTGATGGGTCGACATCAGGTGAGAGCAGTAGGGGCTCTCAGAGAGGCGGACCATCGGATACAGGAAGGGTGGGCGACGTCGTCGTCCCAACTTCAGGCAGGAGCAGGGGCCTCCTCCAGCATTGGCTCCCCCACCTCTACAGATGCATGATCCGAGGAGACAGGATGACCGAGGCCACCGACAAGTGGTTTGTTACGGATGCCGCCAGCCCGGGCACATCAGGTCGGAGTGCCCGCACCGATTCCATCCCCCTCCTCCTCCTCCACCTCCAGTGGCCCCAGTACAGCAGGGCCGAGGACGAGGCCGAGGACGAGGCCGAGGTCGGCGATATCACGGCAGGAGATGCGAGCAGGAGCAGATATACGCCTTGGACCTCACAGAGCCGAGGAATCCCGAGGAGGTTATCACAGGTACTTGAAGTTAATTATGAATTTTCTTGGATTTCAAAGATATATATATAGTACCTGGAACTATAGGATAACAATTAACTTTCACATAAACAAACCTCAGGCATAGTTATGATCAGCGGCAAGCCCGCTCATACTCTTTTCGAAACGGGTGCTTCACACTCGTTCGTATCCGAGGCCTTCATCGACGGACTCGAAGGCGTGGAGAGGTTTCCTGGGCTAGAGATGAGGGTACGTCTACCCGATGGGTCGGATCTGCGGACCACTGCACATTGTGATATGGAGGCCAAGATTGGCGGCAAGGCATTTGAGGCGCCGGCAACTATTCTGAAGCTGCAGGACTTTGACTTGATCTTGGGCATGGCCTAGTTGCATCGGAACCATGCCCAGATAGATTGTCCGTCCAGGAGGATCACGCTAAGGCATGACGACTCTCATGTTATCGTTGAAGGTATCCAGCCTATCTGCCACCTACTATTATCGTCTGTATAGGCTGTGAAGGCCCATGAGCAGGGTGAAGAAGTTTATCTTGTCTGCTTCGAGATGGTGGGAACAGGAGCGACTATCTCAGATATTCCGATGGTCCGGGATTTCTCCGACGTATTCCCGGAGAAATTGCCCGGGCTACCGCCTGCTAGAGACTTGGATTTCAGGATTCAGCTAGTACCGGGAGCGAAGCCGGTGTCCCGGGCACCCTACAGGATAGCTCCCAGGGAGTTAGCAGAGTTCAGGACTCAACTACAGGAGCTAGTCGAGTCAGGATTTGTGCGTCCTAGTTCATCGCCATGGGGAGCGCCAGTTCTCTTTGTGAAGAAGAAGGACGGATCACTGCGATTATGTATAGATTACCGGGAGCTGAACCGGTTGACGGTCCGCAACACCTATCCTCTGCCTCGGATAGATGAGTTATTTGACCAGCTACAGGGAGCCTTCTGGTTCTCCAAGTTAGATTTGCGATCCGGCTACTATCAGCTCCGTATCAGGGAAGAGGACATACCGAAGACGGCATTCAGTTCGCGCTATGGATTATACGAGTTCACGGTGATGCCTTTTGGGCTCACGAATGCTCCTGCTGCATTCATGAGTCTAATGAACCGTGTATTCGAGCCTTTCTTAGACCGCTTCGTGATTGTGTTCATCGACGACATCCTTATATATTCTCGGACTCAGGAGGAGCATACGGAGCACCTGGCACAGGTCCTGCAGAGGCTGAGGGAGACATAGATGTACGCAAAATTTTCGAAGTGCCAGTTCTGGTTGCAGGAGGTTGCTTTTCTGGGGCACACGATCAGTGGGGCTGGGTTAGCGGTAGACCCAGCCAAGATAGAGACAGTGAGGGATTGTCCATGACCGAAGACCGCATCTGACATCCGCAGTTTCTTGGGACTAGCAGGTATTACCGCAAGTTCGTGGAGGGGTTCTCGAGGATAGCACTCCCCTCACGTCTTTGACGAAGAGGACACAGATTTTGTTTGGTCAGAGTGGTGTGAAACGTCTTTTCAGGAGCTGAAGGACCGACTCATCTCATCCCCCATTCTTGCGCTTCCATCCGGGAGCGAAGGATTCCAGATCTACACGGACGCCTCTTATCAGGGGATAGGTGCAGTCCTGATGCAGCATGGACACGTTATTGCTTATGCTTCAAGACAGTTGAAGAAGCATGAGCATAACTATCCAGTACATGACCTAGAGCTCGGGGCTGTGGTTTTCGCCCTAAAGATATGGAGGCATTACTTATATGGGATTCATTATGACATCTTTTCAGATCACAAGAATCTCAAGTATATCGATACGTAGAAGGACCTAAACCTGAGACAGAGGAGGTGGCTGGAGTTCCTCTGTGATTATGATTACAAGATCCACTATCACCCTGGAAAAGCGAACACGGTTGCGGATGCCTTGAGCAGGAGGGCCGGCACTTCTGGACCGGAGCCCCGATTGATGTCTATAGAGCTGCTACAGATGATGGAGGACATGCACATTACCATGGTGTCCGAGACCGAGCCAGTGGTATATAGAGAGTATTTGAGCTCAGTGATCAGTGGCGATGATATACAGGAGCGCATCCGAGCACATCAGAGGCTGGATGCTGCGTTACAGCCGATTTTCAGTGCCCTAGAGAGGGGCAAGGTTGAGGACTACACGCTACAGGATGATCTCCTTCGGTTCCGTGGGCGCATCTACATACCAGCAGGAGGCAGTATCCGGGAGGACATACTCAGAGAGGCACATTGCTTGAGATATTCAGTGCACCCCGGCATCACCAAGATGTGGGCAGATTTGCGGAGGTCTATGTATTGGCCCGGGATGAAGAAGGAGATCACGGATTTTGTGACCCATTGCGAGACCTGCCAGCGTGTGAAGGCAGAATGCAAGAGCCCGGGAGGTTTACTACAGCCACTGCCAGTTCCAGAGTGGAAGTTCGAGGACATTGCTATGGACTTTGTACACGGATTGCCTCGCTCCCACTCTGGGCATGATTCTATATGGGTTATAGTGGATAGATTGACCAAGGTAGCGCGGTTTATACCAGTTCGAAAGGATGCCCCAGTTGCAGTTCTGGTGAGACGATTTGTGGAGCAGTACGTCAGATATCATGGTATCCCCAGGACTATTATTTTGGACCGTGATGGTCGGTTCACTTCGAGCGAGTGGAGGGCCGTGCATGCTTATTTGGGATCTCGACTTACTTTTAGTACCGCCTTCCATCCGCAGACCGACAGACAGACCGAGCGGACCATCCGGACCATGGAGGACCTACTCAGATTATGCATATTGGATACGGGGAGGCCTTGGGAGAGGCTGCTACCATTGATTGAGTTCTCGTATAATAACAGCCACCAGGCTAGCATCAGGATGGCTCCATACGAGGCGCTTTATGGGAGGAGATGCCGGACACCGCTATCATGGGTTCAGGATGTGGATACCAGGGCTCTGGGATCTGATTATATAGAGGATACTGAGGCTCAGATTCGATTGATCAGGGATCGGCTACTGGAGGCCCAGAGTAGGCAGGCAAAGTATATGATGCTCTGTAACGTCCCGAATCGCTCTAGGCCCCTAGTGTGTGTGTTTTGAGTCAGGAGGGTTGACTCAAGTCCTGAGAAGTGCAGGGAATTGGGCTGCACTTGTGGAGAAGTGGAGAAATCAGTGCAGGGTGTCACGGGATGTGACACGGGTAGTGACACGGCCGTGTCCCTACCCGTGTGCGTCGAGATGATCTCGACGAGGCGTGTCGAGATCGTCGAGAATCGTCGAGAGTCGTCGAGAGTCGTCGAGATCGTGACACGGGTAGTGACACGGCCGTGTCCCTACCCGTGTGCGTCGAGATGATCTCGTCGAGGCGTGTCGAGATCGTCGAGCGGGGGTCGACACTAAGTGACACGGGTAGTGACACGGGCGTGTCCCTACCCGTGTGCGTCGAGTTGAGCTCGACGAGAAGTGTCGAGTTGTAACTGAAGATGCACATGGCCAATGACACGGCCAGGCACACGGCCGTGTCATGTGAACACGGGTTGGGACACGGGCGTGTCCCGACCCGTGTCAAACATTGAACCGACATGGAAACCGCCACGGCCGTTTCGCGGAAGCAGGACACGGGTACGGACACGGTCGTGTCCCTACCCGTGTCACATTTTGAATAAAAGGGGCAGAGAAACCCTAGCCGTTTTTTGATTCTCATTTCCTTCCCCTATCTCCTGTGAGAACTCCTGGTGAGAGGAAAACCGCTGGAGCAAGTTCTACCGGAGGAGTTCCGCCATCGCCGCGAAAGAGAAGATGCCGCCAAGGAGAACTACGCGATCCATGGCCGGAAATGGTGGTACCGCTGGAGTCAACGAGAGTTTCCTACCCTCTCCCTTGGTGATAGATCTTAGATATTTAGGAGAGACATCGGTTCAAGAGAGCTTGATGGAGAGGAGAAGATTTCTAGGTTTGGCCATGCTAGGATTTGAATCCTAGATTTTAGATCTCTTCAACCCTTCCCCTTTTCTTCAATATGACGATGGGTGGATGGTCTCGTGATGAGTTTATGGCCTTTGAGGTTGAATAAGGGAGGAGAATATTTCTGGAAAATTTAGGAACGATCGCTTTGAGGAGGAAGACGAACCGATGCCGTTCATCTTCCTTTAAGATGCGCGCAGAATCTGTATTCTGCGCGCAGCGATCGTCTAGGCCATTTTCTTGTAGGCTATGGGCAGATCTGGGCTTTTGGATAAACACGAAAGTTGTAGCCCTTGGAAATACCTTTCCAACGAGTGGTTGCACGACTTCAGGTGATGTCTGTGGCCCCGGGAAATCCTAATCGAGTTTGCTGTCCGGCAGTTCCTGTACACAGAAACTGTGTTCTGTATGCAGCAGACTTCAAGTCCGATTTCAGATAGGATAACGTCAAATCTGGGTTGCGGTTTGAATACGAGAGTTGTAGACCTCGGAAATACCTTTCCATCGACGGGTTACACGACTTCACCGGATTCCTGTAGCCTCAGGAATCTCCGGTTGAAGTTGCTGTCCAGACTATTCCTGCACTTAAAAATCTGGGTTTATAACATTTGGATTTGGATTCGGAGAAACTAATATCATAGGTAACCCTGAGGCTTGGATAAACTCTTATGAATAATTAATTCAGTTGCATAAATGATGAAGATTATTAATCGGATTCCATGTGATCGAATTGTAAGATAGTATACTTGAATGATTTGACTTGTTAGAAGTTAGTAGATTTTTTATACATGTGCATCTTGATATATTGAGTTGAAATTACCTGATATGACATATAGAAGGATAACTCATGGCCATGTGAATGTTGAATAGTGGATTGAATTTGGTAGTCCAATACTTAGAGCGTCGCCTTCCTATGGGTAGTATCGTGTAAGATTGTAAGTGCGGTGTTGACCGCCACTTGTTTTGGTTGTGTTGAGATAAGGTGTGGATGGATGGTTGGGTTGTGCCCTCGTGCTCACACCGAGGCCCCTTCCATGATATGTTGATGTGGAATTTGCATGTGGTGTGAGTCGACACGCGGTGTCGTAATCCTGGGTTAAGGATAGTGTGGCAGGTCTACGGGCTCGCCAGTCGTCACACCGACGGGAGTTGGCAGTTAGACTTGGTCGGTTTGGGCTGTGTCCTCGGTGTTCACGTCCCGAGGCCCCTCCGGCCATGTGAACGGTTGGGCTGTGTCCTCGTGCTTTCTTCCGAGGCCCCTTCCGGTCACGCAAGGCCAGTTCGGGCTGTGTTCTTGGTGCACATCTACCCAAGACCCCGCTGGGCCATAGTACGCATGGGCTCCGCTGTTGTGTTCTTAGCGTTGAGGCGTACGGAGGCCTAGGTGAAGTAGTGTGATACCCGCCTAGTAGTAGAAGTGCCCGTTCTACTGTCACCGTCGGGCCACGGCGGCTGATGCCTGAGAGTTAGCTACCTGCTCGAAAAGTGGGAACTACAGTCTGTGTCGACATAGCAATTGCATGGGTGTGCATGGGTGAGTCATTGCATAGCATTCATAGCATTTCATATCATTGCACCACAAGATCCTCATCGTATAAGTTTGTATGGGCACTCTTATACGATGAGTTACTTTTATGTAACCCGATCCTTAACTTATAAGTTTGTATGGGCATTCTTATAAGTTAAGTTACTTTCCTACTGTTACTTATACTTGCTAGTTTAGTGTAGCTCTTAATTAAATTGCTGATTATGATGTTGTTACTCTTACATTACCTTGCCACCTGCTTGTACTTCCTTTACTTGCATACTTATTATATACTATACTCTTGTTCCTTTTCTCCGCCCGGTGCCGAGGAGTCGCCGGGGGAGCGGATGTGAAACCACTTAGTCGTTTCGACTAACGGTTGCTACGTCTTCCTTTTTAGGAGGTCACGTCGCAGGTAGAGCAGCCGCAGACTATGCCGCAGGACAGCCAGGCCAGGACGACAGGGCCTGATGTGACGGTGCCGTCGATACCGTCTGTTTCTGATGTTAGTGTTTTGCTTACTCTGATGTAGCCCGTTTGGGCAATGATTAGCTGTACTCTGATATATTGTAGAAGCATGTTTTAGCTTCTCTTTATTGATGTTTTTGGACATTATAACTTAGTGTGGATTTGACTTCTGTTTGGTTTACTTATTTGGTTGGGTTGGCATGTTGTATTGATATTGTTGTAGCCGCGGAATAGGCGTCTTGTGGTACAGGTTAGCCCGTGTGCTAATGCTACCGCAAGACGGCTGTTCCGGGCATAAGACTCCCCCTTCGTGCCGTGTTTTGGGATCCAGGAGGGGGGGTCTTACAAATGGTATCAGTTTGCCACGATCCTCAACTAAGAAGTCATTCAACAATGGTGCCACCCCCGTTGGTTAGTCAGTTGGGGACAAACTGACTTAGCGGAAGCAGTGGTGTGCCCATATGTAATTCACATTAAGTTTGTCCAACTTTGACCTTAAGTTTACCCAACCTGACCACAAATTGTCGTGTACGTGTAGGTTCCACTGCATGTTGAGCCGATGAGGGTACTCCTACCCCTCCCATACCCACTCAGTTCCAACAGTCTGAGTTGGGGCAAACACTCACCGCCATTCTCGATGCTTTTAAGGCACAGCAGGCTCCGGTGCAACAACAGGCCCCGAGCTCCAACTGGCTGAGCACCTTCCGAGCTCTCTCCCCTCCCGTCTACCTTGGGACGGAGTCAGCCGTACGTACAGAGGAATGGCTAGACACGATACAAGAGTTGTTGGCTGGTATCCGTTGCCCGGCCAACATGGCAGTAACATTGGCAGTGTCCGTCTTGGACTTACATGCGAAGAGGTGGTGGAAGTCCCTCATGGGCTCTACCTTCCAAGGCCGGATCTACACAGAGATAAGTTGGAGTGAATTCTCGGATGTTTTCTTGGAGCACTTTATCCCTACATCGGCCCGAGATGAGCTTGAGCAGAGGTTCCTTCTACTAAAGCAGGGATCAAAGTCGGTTACAGAATACCAGCGGGAATTCCAGCATCTCGCAAGGTTTGCGGACTCTTATGAGTTGGATGACAGAGGTTATGCCAAGCGCTTCTATAAAGGGCTGCGAGATCCCCTAAGGCAGTCCCTTTTGTTTATAGCAGATGGTAGCTTGGCGGAGATCATTGATATGGCAAAAAGATTGGAAGCGGACCACATGGGATGTAGTAAGAGGCCTGCGGAGGACGTGATGGAAGCCGGCCCATGGAATAGAAGGAGGCGAGACTTCAGAGGAGGAAGGGGACACCAAAGAGGTGGAGGGCGTGTCCACCGAAACTATAGGGTGGAGTATCCAGTTCCGCAGCCGCCTGCGTTGCCTCCACCCCCACAGCCTCAGCGATTTCAACAACCTGAAGGGCGTCGTGGTCTGGTGTGCTTCGAATGCAACCAGCCGGGCCACATCCGGTGTTTCTGCCCGCAGCTATATGGGAACGCCCCTCTTGCTCTCCCTCCTGCTCTCCCTCTAGCAGCTCCACGAGGGCGGGGATACATGCGTGGTCGAGGACGAGGACCGCCAAGAGGTAACCCCGGCCCTGCTAGGGATCAGGTGTACGCGCTTGACATGGCACAGGAACGGAACCCACAAGATGTGATTGCATGTTGTTGAAACCGGAAACCGGCCTCTTGTGGAGTTCGACCCTTGGGGAAGGGGTGGTCTCGTGCCTACTTCGCACCTGCAAGAAAAACAACGAGAGAGACAAGAAAAGACAGACCCAAGGGCTCGGCAGGGAGGTCCCACCACAAACCCGGAAGATCTCTGAGCGCTTCCCCTCCTTAGCCAAGAGCCGAGCTAAGGTACTCTCAGAGAACACTTGAAAATGAGAGCAAGGAGGCACTGAAAGCGTGTCCCCTGAGGTACCCCTTGGGTCTTATTTATAGATTTTTAGAATCTGAACTGCCAATAACCAAAAGAACTGACCTGAAAATACCAAAAAGCCCCTGGTTGGGTCTGCTAACAGCCAAACTCCGCTGTTTTGAATAGCTATGCGCAGTCCAACCTGGTCTGCCAACAGCGAGGCTCCGCTGTCCTGAGTGGTTATTCGCACCCCTGGGCGGTCAGCTCGCCTTCAGATCCTCTGCAGGAGGCGGGCGCGACCTGGCTCCGGGGCTCGCCCGTTCTCCTTGGGCGAGCGCGAGCCGATAGGGGCGAGCTGCCGGCCTCTTGCCGGGCGGATCGGCGGAAAGGTCGCATGCGGGGGGTCAGCCGGCGGGTCGCCATCCTAGGGTCCAGCTCGCTCGCCGCGGGTTGCCAGCCCGCCGGCTCGCGGCTGCGGGTCGCCAGCTCGGGTCCGGCTCGCTTGCTGCGGGTCGCCAGCTCGCTCGCCTGAGACGGGCAGGAGCGGGCCAGGCCTTTTTAGTCGTTCAGCCCGTCCCGCCGCTTGGGTGCGAGTCGCGGGGGCAGGCCCACTCATCCTTCCTGGCGGGACCCGCTCGCCGGACACAGGGTTGTACACAATCCCCGCTCTTTTTGAGCTTGAACCAAGCTCGGAAAGAACCATCCAACCCGCGTGTTCGGCGAGCCCCTGTGCTGAGCTGGCAGGGAATCTTCTGGTGGGGGCCCACTGTTCTGCTATAAATACATACCGCTGACCCCTGTAGGAGGCCCCCCAAATCCCTTTATTTTCTCTGAGCAGACTTTTGTTCCTCGATGCCGGTTAGCGAAGAAGTGCGAGCTCGCCGGGCGGCAGCGGTCCTGCAGACTCAGGAGGAGGCCCTTGAGGCCGCCCCATGGCTAGTTCGCGGATCCTCCGGCCCCCTCTTCAGGCCGGCGAAGGGAAAGATCGTTAAGCGTTCTCTGGCGGGCGACTGCCCGGCCTCCAGCTCGGCGGCGGGTGCTGAGGTAGTCCCCGGGGTGCGTGGCCTTCCGCTGATTATCGCTGTTCGTCTGACTCCCTGTTTTGCAGGTAATTCCCTGTGAGGAGGTGGAGAACCGGGGAGAGGATCGTCCCCCGCCTCCTTCGCCTAAGAAGATCGCGAGTTCCCCAGGTCCGGATCGCCCACCTCCGGAAACTCCCCGTCCGGCGGTCTCCCATGGGCTGGGGAAATCTCTTGAGACCCTCGAGGGAGGGAACTTTCAGGATCGGCCGGGCTCTTCCCGCCCATCTGTCGGTGCGGGCGATGTGCCCACCCCTGGTGAGCTGGTTTTTATCGTTGACTTTGCCTCTTGCTCGCTCACTCTGACCCCTCCCTGCTCGCAGGCTTTCGCAGGGCCTCGCCTGAGACCGAGATGAGCGAAGGATACTCGCCTCCGCCTGACGTGGACAGCGTATCTGACTATCTGGGCGACCTGAACGATGCGGCGGGGATGAAGAGGCAGGTGACGCGGCTATTCCAGAAACACACAATGCTGCTGCAGGAGGCCATAAGGAGGATCGAAGACGACAAGGCCGAGACCGATGCCCGGCTCGCGGCCTTGGAGGGCCCTCGGCGTGAAGCGGAAGACGACGACGTCACCTCGCCGGGCGTGCATATAACGCGAGCCGAGGGGCATCTTAAGAACGCCGTGGAGCAGGTCGGCCTGGCTCAGCGGGAGCTGGTGGCGGTTCGCGATTACCACGATCCCCGCGTGCCGCCTCGGGCGGGAACGAAGAGGCGGCACAGGTGGAAGTGGGTCGAGTACTGACCCAGTTGTTTGCCCCTCGCTCGCATGATACCGCGGGGTTACCGTCATCTCGCATTTATCTTGTATTTGTATTTGTAATTGCTTGCGACTCTTTTAGCCCGCCTATGGGCCTAACTATTTTGTTGCTGAGATGTATTGAAATTATTGCGCTGCTTTTCTTTGGTTTTCTGTGTGCGGGCTAGGGGGAAAGGTCCATTCTTCTCTTCGCGCTGATCGGGGCGGGGTCGAGCTGAGGAGCTCGCTAGACGGGTAATCTTCCGTCTCGCGCGGCACGCCGTGCGGGTGCGGGTTGGGATTGGTTCGCCCGCGCTGGTCTCCCGCGGTTGCAGCCGGGCGAGAATCGTGCCGGCTCGACCTTTGAGGTGTGCTCGCGCGCGGGAAGTCGAACCGTCGGATTAATTTTTGCTATCCGCACCCCATCTTTTGGCGGGAAGTTTCCCGCCCCTTCTCTTTTCCTATAAATAGGTCCTGCCGGCCCTTATTTCTCCACCGAATCCAAAACGCCTTCTCGCTTCCCCTTTTCTCGCGAGGTGCGACTCTAGCTCGCCTCCCGGCTTTTTCTCTCACGTTCGGCGGCGAATCAACGGGGATGGGCGGAGGTGGCGGCGACGCGGACGGCCGAAGCAAATGCGCTTGGACCTTCTCGGAGCACGATTTCCCTCGCGCCGTCATCACAGAGCGCGAATACTTGGAAGCTCTAGGCGACCACATCCCGGCCGGGTTTTCTGCGAGGCGACCTGATGAGAGGGAGAAGATCAACGACCTATTTGGGGATGAGCTCGCCATCCCTCTCGCTCACTTCGAGGTGGGCCTGCGACTTCCCTTGTGGCCCGAGGTGCGCCAGGTGCTCAAATACTTCGGGGTCGTCCTGGGCCAGATGACCCCGAACTCCATCGCCGTCATGATGGGGTTCGCCTGCTTCTTGCGAGGGGAGCGGGTGGAGTTCAGCCTCGCGGTATTCCGGAAGCTGTTCTCCTTCAGGGCGAACCGAGACGGGACGGCCTACTTCTCCAGCGCCCACCTCAAGGTGCGGGAGACCGTCAACAAGAGCCACAACTGGCTGAAGAAGTTCCTGTTCGTCAAGGGGGACTTCGGCAACGTGCCCTTCTCGCCGGTGCAGCTCAGCGAGGCGAGCTACCGGCCTCCCAACCTAGGCGGCCATGAAGCCGACCTGTTCGCGTTCTTCGTCGGGAAGAACTTCGAGGTCGCGTTCCTGCGCCGCCACCTTGACGATCTCGCGGTTGTCCCGCCGGGGGGAGGTTCGCTACTCGTCTCCATTAGTCCTTACTTTCCCGCTCTTCTTTCATCTCACCTTCCCTTCTTCGCAGGCGAACGCGACATTCCCCTTCATCCTCCTTATGAAAGCGCCCGGATCCCCCCCGGGGTTCTCGCCCGCGCCCAGGCCGCGGATGCCGCCCAGCGCGACATCTCATCGGTCCCGGCCAAGAAGCGACCGGGCGGCGGGCAGTCAGCGCCTCCGCCGAAGTCGGCGAAGACCGTGGATCAGCAACCATCCGCAGGCCAAAGAAAGGGCAAGGCCCCCGCGGTCTTGCCGACTGAGGCCCCCTCGCCCCCGCTGGTTGTTTCGACCAGCGATTCCCCGGTCGGGGCGGCGGGCACCTCCGCGCCGCCGGGCGGGTCTGGAGCCGCTGCGGAGCCGGTGCCGAGAGGGCATCGGAACTTCGGCTACGGCGAGAGGTACTTGGACGAGCTCGGCGTCCCGCTCCTGGCTTGGGACAAGGAGTCGAATCGCGCAACGATCTCGACCCTGCTGCCGAGCTGGATGGAACAGGACACAATCGGCGGGGAGGCGTACAGCTTCTCCTTCGGGTTGTACTCGCGCGAAGACGCTGCCATATTCGACAAGGAGGAGACACGGGTGCTGATCCATGAGAGCGCGCGGGCCCAACTGCGCGGCCTGGAGCTGGCGCACATGGTGGGGCGACGCTGTACCCAGGTGGAGCGGAACGCCGCGTCCATCCAAAAGATGGCGGAGGAGAAGGAAGAGGCCCGGAAGCTCGCTCGGGAGGACGCGGATCTTCAGAGAGGGCGAGCCGCCGCCGCCGAGGAGACCCTCGCGCAATATCTGGGCGGGGTGGTACGCTCTCAACCGGAGCTAATCTCTTCTTCTTGCGAACGCAGCTTATGATGATTCCTATTCCGTTTTTCAGGACGCGGCGACGGCGAGCCGGATGGGCGCCGAGATTGCCACCCTTCGCCAGGAGAAGGCGGCGCTGGAGGCCCGGGTACGCGAGCTGGATGCCGCTGCCGCTGTCCCTCCTCCGGCCAGCGGGGTCTGCCCGCGCGAGCACCTCTCCGACTACGACCTGGAAGTGCTAATGCAGAAGAACGCGGCCAGCGCAGCGAGATACACGATGCAGACGCTGAGGCGCGCGGATCTGCTTACGAGCGAGGCAGCGGGACTCTCGGCAAAAGACGTGGTGCCGGCGCTGTTCCTCCCCGTGCCGGAGCCCGGCGACAGAAGCTTCCAGCCGCTTTAGGGTTTCTAGGTCTCGTGTTTTTTTGTAATCTGCCTTGTAGATGAACATTATGTGTAAAAATCTGATCTGTGTTGTATGCGCGAGTTGCGCTTATATTTTATATTTCTGTCTATTGTTCCTTTTACACACTGTTCTTTTTACACTTCTCGCCTGTCTTGTTTTCTAACGATGTCATTGCCGGACGGCGCGACCCGTCCCAGCGGCCCGGCTCTGACGAGGCGAGCTGGCTCGTCCGCCGAGCGAGACGAGCTGGTTCGTCCGCTGAGCGAGGCGAGCTGGCTCGTCTGCCGAGCGAGGTGAGCTGGCTCGCCCCTCGGCCGCATGCTTAAATCTCTGTGGACTCTCGCCCAGGCCTTTGTGTTTACTCGACCACCTTTCCCGGGGCTTGAGGGTGGGGCTATGCTAGACCCTTTCCTTCTTTTCTGGCTAACTCTTGCGATTCCGTCCTGCTGCGCACGCTTTTCGGGCGGTTTCCGGCCTTGCCGGCTAGGTGGGAGTCTGACAACGCAATTTGCTCTAGGTCGCAGGCCATTGCTTTCTGGATCATTCCATCGAGTGATTTCCGGCCCTGCCAGCTAGGTGGGAGCCTGGCAGCGGGATCTTCTCGAGGCTAGGGATGACACCGAGTGACTTCCGGCCCTGCCAGCTAGGTGGGAGCCTGGCAGCGGGGTCTTCTCGGGGTCCAGATCCATTCCATCGAGTGACTTCCGGCCCTGCCAGCTAGGTGGGAGCCTGGCAGCGGGATCTTCTCGAGGCTGGGGATGACACCGAGTGACTTCCGGCCCTGCCAGCTAGGTGGGAGCCTGGCAGCGGGATCTTCTCGGGGTCCAAGTTCATTCCATCGAGTGACTTCCGGCCCTGCCAGCTAGGTGGGAGCCTGGCAGCGGGATCTTCTCGAGGCTAGGGATGACACCGAGTGACTTCCGGCCCTGCCAGCTAGGTGGGAGCCTGGCAGCGGGATCTTCTCGGGGTCCAAGTTCATTCCATCGAGTGACTTCCGGCCCTGCCAGCTAGGTGGGAGCCTGGCAGCGGGATCTTCTCGAGTTCATTCCATCGCTTCGGCCCTGCCAGGGATGACACCGAGTGACTTCCGGCCCTGCCAGCTAGGTGGGAGCCTGGCAGCGGGATCTTCTCGGGGTCCAAGTTCATTCCATCGAGTGACTTCCGGCCCTGCCAGCTAGGTGGGAGCCTGGCAGCGGGATCTTCTCGAGACTAGGGATGACACCGAGTGACTTCCGGCCCTGCCAGCTAGGTGGGAGCCTGGCAGCGGGATCTTCTCGGGGTCCAAGTTCATTCCATCGAGTGACTTCCGGCCCTGCCAGCTAGGTGGGAGCCTGGCAGCGGGATCTTCTCGAGGCTAGGGATGACACCGAGTGACTTCCGGCCCTGCCAGCTAGGTGGGAGCCTGGCAGCGGGATCTTCTCGGGGTCCAAGTTCATTCCATCGAGTGACTTCCGGCCCTGCCAGCTAGGTGGGAGCCTGGCAGCGGGATCTTCTCGAGGCTAGGGATGACACCGAGTGACTTCCGGCCCTGCCAGCTAGGTGGGAGCCTGGCAGCGGGATCTTCTCGGGGTCCAAGTTCATTCCATCGAGTGACTTCCGGCCCTGCCAGCTAGGTGGGAGCCTGGCAGCGGGATCTTCTCGAGGCTAGGGATGACACCGAGTGACTTCCGGCCCTGCCAGCTAGGTGGGAGCCTGGCAGCGGGATCTTCTCGGGGTCCAAGTTCATTCCATCGAGTGACTTCCGGCCCTGCCAGCTAGGTGGGAGCCTGGCAGCGGGATCTTCTCGAGGCTAGGGATGACACCGAGTGACTTCCGGCCCTGCCAGCTAGGTGGGAGCCTGGCAGCGGGATCTTCTCGGGGTCCAAGTTCATTCCATCGAGTGACTTCCGGCCCTGCCAGCTAGGTGGGAGCCTGGCAGCGGGATCTTCTCGAGGCTAGGGATGACACCGAGTGACTTCCGGCCCTGCCAGCTAGGTGGGAGCCTGGCAGCGGGATCTTCTCGGGGTCCAAGTTCATTCCAACTCTCTGAGCAAGCATAGATATGACATTCCTGGGGGGGGAGGAGAAGAAAAGCTTCATTATGAAAAATCGGGTTGTTTACATAAAATTTAGGGAAAAAATCTCTTCAAGTCGTCTCCACTCCAGGTGAGACTCAGGGCCTCTCCCTCTACATTTTGGAGCCGATAGCCCCCCGACTTCAAAGCTTCCTTCACAATGAATGGCCCCTCCCAGCTGGGGTTGAGCTTCCCTACGGACGCTGACCGCCCTGCCGCGTCCACCTTCTTCAATACCAGGTCCCCTTCCGTGAATGCTTGACCCTGACATGCTTGTCAAAGTATTTCGCCATCCTCCTTTTGACCTCCTCCTGTCGGACGGCCGAAAGATCCCTCAACTCTTCTACCATGTCGAGGGAAAGTCTCAGCTCTTCCCCATTCTCGGCTTGCCATTCCTCTCGGCCTTCCCTGGCCGTTCCGACCCGCGGCGTTTGAACTTCAAATTCTATGGGGAGCACCGCCTCGCACCCATGGGAGAGCTTGAAGGGGGTCTCCCCCGTGGCCGTGTTGGGAGTGGTTCTAAGGGCCCAAAGGACGGCGGGGAGCTGCTCCACCCAACTCCCCCTCAAGTTTTCCACCTTCTTTTTGAGGAGATTGACGATGATTTTGTTCGCCGCCTCCACCTGCCCGTTGCTCCTGGGGTGGTGGACCGAGGCGAATCTGAGGTCGATCCCAAGCTGCTCGCAAAAACTGGTGAACTCGGCGCTGGCGAACTGAGGCCCGTTGTCTGTGACGATGGCCTGGGGAAGCCCATGGCGACAGATGATCTCCCCCCAGACGAAGTTCCTGATTACCTGGGAGGTCACCTTTGCCAACGCCTTCACCTCCATCCACTTTGAGAAGTAGTCGATCATCACCAGGAGGAACCTTCTCTGGCCGCTAGCCTGGGGGAACGGCCCAACCAAATCCATCCCCCAGATTGCAAAGGGCCAGGGGGCCGTGATGCTCTTGAGTTGCCGGGCCGGCAGTAGCTGGAGGGGGGCAAATAGCTGGCACTTATGACATCTTCTTGCGAACTCCGCGGCGTCCCGGCCCAGGGTGGGCCAGAAATACCCCTGCCGGACTATCCTCCCCTCCAAGGTCCGACTCCCGGAATGACTCCCGCACTCCCCTGAGTGGACTTCTTCCAAGATCCTCTGTGCCTCGCCCTCGGATACACAGCGAGCCAGCATCCCGGAAAGGGTTTTTCTGTATAGTTGCCCGTCTTTGAGGAGGTAGTAGGCGGACTTGTGCCTCAGCTTCTTCTTGTCTACTCCTTCCGGATACTCTCCCGTGGAGAGGAAAACTACTACTGGGTCCATCCACGAGGGCTGCCGATCGATCTCCATGAGCTCTCCTTCTTCGATGGAGGGGCGAAACAGGTCGGTGATGGTGCCTCCTGCCCGGGGGCCGTGCTTTGCTAGCTGGTCGGCATGGTCATTCTCTCCCCTCGGTACGTGCTGGATGGAGAAGGTCTGGAAGGTCCCGATGACTCCCTTCACTTTGGCTAAGTATAACTTCAGAGCGGGCTCCCTTGCTTCGAACTCCCCGTTGATCTGGGAAGCCACCACCATGGAGTCGGTCAGAACTTCCACATCCAGCACCCCCAATTCTCTGGCCAGGCGCAGTCCCGCTATCACTGCTTCGTACTCGGCCTGGTTGTTAGTAATGGGGAAATGCACCACCACCGTCTGCTCAATCTGAGTCCCTTGGGGGCTCTCCAGGACCACTCCTATCCCGAGTGAATGCCTTCCTGAGGCTCCATCCACCCTCACCTTCCAAGGAGCCGGGCAAGTGAGCTCCTCCTCTGCTACTTCTACCACGTAGTCGGCCAGGAAGTCGGCCATCGCCTGAGCTTTGATCGAGAGCCGTGGCACGAAGGAGACATCGAACTCGCTTAGCTCCACTGACCACTTGGCCAGCCGGCCCGAGTGCTCCACCCCCTCGAAGATATTGCGGAGAGGATGGTCTGTCACCACTCGGATCGAGTGCGCCTGGAAGTAAGGCCGTAGCCTCCGGGCCGAGATGATTAATGCGAACGCGAGCTTCTCCAGGATCGGATACCGGAGTTCGGCCTTCCTTAGGACCCGGCTGACGTAATAGACAGGGAGCTGCCTCTTCCCCTCTTCTCGAACCAAGATGGAGCTCAGGTCCTCCGCCCCGACCCCGAGATACAGGAACAAGTCTTCACCCTCCTTCGGCCCTTGGAGCAGCGGGGCCTGGGTTAGCTGCGCCTTGAGGGCCTGGAACGCCTCCTCGCATTCCTTAGTCCATTCGAACCTCTGGCCCCCCCTCAGCGTTTTGAAGAAGGGGGAGCACTTCTCCCCTGCCCGAGAGAGGAAGCGGCTCAGTCCTGCTAGCTTCCCTGTCAACCGTTGGACTTCCTTTGCATTCCGCGGGGACCCCAGCTCCAAGATAGCCTTGACCTTGTCGGGATTCGGCTCGACCCCCGCGGGGGTGAGGAGATGCCCCAAGAACTTCCCCCGGCTAGCCCCGAAAACACACTTAAGGGGGTTCAGCCGCATCTTGTATCGGCGCAGGGTGGTGAACGTCTCCTCCAGGTCCCGGAGGTGGGAGTCCACGTCTCGGCTCTTGATCATGAGGTCGTCCACGTAGACCTCCAAGTTTCTCCCCCTTTGCTCCTTGAAGACCCTGTCCATCATTTTTTGATAGGTGGCACCAGCGTTCTTCAACCCGAACGGCATCATCTTGTAGCAATAGCAGCCGTCCCCTGTGATGAATGAGACATCCCTTATGTCCGGGGGGTGCATCCTGATCTGATGGTAACCTGAAAATGCATCTAAAAAACTCATTACAGAAAAACCGACGGCTGAGTCAACCAGCGCGTCGATCCGAGGCAAGGGGTAACAATCCTTAGGACAAGCTTTATTAAGAAGGGAAAAATCGATACACAGGCGCCAGCGGCCGTCTCCCTTTTTGACCATCACAACGTTCGAGACCCAGCCGGGGTATTGAATTTCGGACACGAAGCCCGCTTTGAGAAGTTTTGCCACCTCCTCCCTGATGGGCTCCGCTAGCTTGTCCGCCGTGGATCTCTTCTTCTGCTGGACGGGGCGTGTTCCCGGGTCCAGGTTGAGGCGGTGGCAAGCCACATCCGCGTCAACCCCCGGCATCTCCGCGGCGCTCCAGGCGAAGATGTCCACGTTCTTCTGGATGCACTCCAGCATCCTGCCCTAGTCCTCCGGGGTCAGCCCCCCGCTGACGCGGATCTTCTCCACCCTGCCTCCGCGGGTGAGCACCTCCAGCTCCACCACCTCCTCTGCGGCCTCCAGTCTGGACTGCTCCCCCCATCCCTCGGCATCCCCTTCCTCCTGAGCGGGGACCTCTACCTCCATCTCCTCTGCTACGGCCCTTACTTCGACCACTTCCTCCAAACTCCCTCCTTCCGCCTTCCTGCGCAGCCCTTCACCTCCAGCTCCACCTCTCCGGCTCCCTGCTCGTTTGCCTCCATCCTCCGCCCCATCTCCTCGGCCCCTTCCTGCCAAGAGATGGTGTTTACCGCGGTGACGTAGCATTCTCGTGCCACCTTAGGGTCTCCCCTAACCCTGACCTGCGCCCCCTCTGCGTTGAACTTCAAGCACTGATGGAAAGATGAGGGGACGCAGCGGAAGGCGCTGATCAGGGGCCTCCCGAAGATTGCGCTGTAGCTGCTGGGGGCGTCCACAATGACGAACTTGCAGTTTCGGGACTGCCCCCCCAGGGTTACGTGGAGGCCGACTCCTCCCTCTACCTCCTTCCTCTCTCCCGAGAACCCGAACAAGGGCCCGTCCGAGGCCAGCACTCTCTTAGCTTCCACCTGCATCGCGTCAAACGCCTTCTTGAAGACGACGTTCACGGAACTCCCATTGTCCACTAGGATCCGAGAGACAGTGAAGTTCTCGATGGCGGCCTTGATGACCAGCGCATCACAGAACGGATCCTCGTGGTCCGGCATGTCGCTTCTGGAAAAAGTGATCCTCTCCTCCGGCGGCGGGGATTGGGACGTGGAGGCGACGCTCCGCCGGTACATGGTGTGGAGACTCGCCTTGCGGGAAGCCTCGATCCCCACTCCCCCGTGGATCACTCTGATCATCCCTCGGGTCCCCACATCCACCCGGTCTTCACAGCGATCCTCCTCCGTCCGAGGCAGGACCTCCTCGATCCTTACTTCCTGCCGCACCTCCTCCTGCTGCCGCTGCCGCCCCCTGTTCTCTCTCATCTCCAAGAATTCGGGGCACGTGGCCGTTGCGTGCCCCTCTTCCTGATGGAAGTCGCAGTAGGGCAGTTCCACCCTGAACTCCCTTCTCCTCCTCCTCATGACCCCTCTCCTTGCTCCCAGAGCTATGGCCATGGCCTCCTCCTGATCGGGGAGCCGCGTCCTCTGACCCTACCTCCAGCCTGGGGGGTGGAACTGGTCCTGCCTCCCCTGATAGTGGCCTCTCCCGTAGTATCCCCTCTATGGCCCCTGCCCCTGCCACTCTGGTCTCCAGCCCAGCCTACGGTCGGGCTCCTGACGCCCCCATCCCGGTTGCTGTCCCTGGAGCTGCCTCTGCTCCCTCTGCTCCCTCTGCCTGGGCTCCTCCCTCCTCTCTTCCTGTCTTCTCCCTCCCTTCGACTCCTTCTCCTCCTCAGTCGCCCATCTGGCCAACTTCCTCGCAAATTCTGGGTTCGACACCTCCCCGTCGACCTCTCTCGCTGCCCTCTCCATCAGCTCCTCGTAGGAGAGAGGGGGAATCCTCTTCAGCTTCATGCGGAAGAAACCCTGCTGCAGGCCCAGGGTGAAGGCCATCATCAGACTGTGGCCCGGCATCTCTTGAACTTGGGTAACCTCCTCCTGGAACCGATCGACGTAGCTCCCCAACGTCTCGTTCACCCCCTGCTTTATGTGGAACAGGGACTCAGACTCCTTCTTCCTCTTCTTTGCGGTAGTGAACCTCAACATGAACCCTCGGCGTAGGTCCTCGAAGCAATAGATGGAACTGGACGGCAACTGGTGGAACCACTCCCTCGCCTTATCCCGGAGGGTGATGGCGAAGAGACGGCACTTGAATCCGTCCGACATCTGACGGATGGAGACCACGTCTTCGAACCACTGGACGTGCTGAACCGGGTCTCCCTTCCCGGTGTTGTAGTAGGTCATCTCGGGCTCTCTGAACCCGTCTGGTACTGGAGCTGAGGAGACCAGCTCGCTAAAAGGGCTGCCTCCCCCCACCTGGCGGGCCGGCGAGTCACGCGGACCCAGCTCGCCGAATCGGCCTCGGCCTGCCGAGCCGGGGAAGAGCTCGCGCCCCGAGAGCTCGCTCCCCGGGGAAGAGCCGGGAAGAGCTCGCGCCTCGGCCTGATTTAATTAGTTTACTTATTGGCATGGTTTAACATGAATTGATTGGAACTTATTAGACACTAGCAATAAGTTTTGGTCGTTGGCACTTAGGCACCGTGATTATTGGCGGAAAGACGGCCTATGCGCTGTTCGATACCGGTGCCTCACACTCTTTCGTGTCCGAGGATTTCATAAAAGACGTGGGGGATGTTCAGTACTTCACGGGAATAGCCCGA
The DNA here is from genome assembly GCA_039583875.1 of Platanthera guangdongensis. Lineage (NCBI taxonomy): Eukaryota > Viridiplantae > Streptophyta > Magnoliopsida > Asparagales > Orchidaceae > Platanthera > Platanthera guangdongensis. The sequence continues at coordinate 72,856,606 of CM077148.1, forward strand.
CGTGTACGCCTTCCGGATGGCTTGGAGATGATCGCAACCGCCAAGTGCGAGTTGGAGTTATTTATTGATGGAAGGCCTTTGATACGCCGGCCACGGTTCTGAGAATGCCGGAGTTTGACATCATTTTGGGCATGGCATGGCTGGATTGGCACTTCGCGAGGATCGACTGCGCGGAGAAGAGGATCTATTTGAGACATGGAGACTCTGACGTCATCTTCCAAGGTATTGGCTTCGCGCCTCGCATGATGTTATCTTCCGTCCAGGTTGTAAAAGCTCATATGAAGGGGGACGGGGTCTTCATGATCTGGTTCGAGTTGAAGGAGGAAGCGATGGAGTTAAAGGATGTACGGGTAGTGCGGGATTTTCCCGAGGTATTTCCTGAGAAGCTACCAGGATTACCACCGCATAGAGAGGTCGATTTCCAGATTAATTTAGTACCAGGTTCCAAGCCGGTATCTAAGGCTCCGTACAGAATGGCCCCGAAAGAACTCGCGGAGTTTAGAGTTCAACTGCAAGAACTAGTAGATTCAGGGTTCGTTCGCCCCAGTTCATCACCATGGGGTGCCCCTGTGTTGTTCGTAAAGAAGAAGGATGGAACCCTGCGATTGTGCATAGATTATCGGGAACTCAATCGATTAACGGTGCGGAACACTTATCCGCTACCTCGGATCGACGAGTTGTTCGATCAATTAGTGGGAGCACATTGGTTCTCTAAACTAGACTTGCGCTCTGGATACTATCAGTTGAGGATACAAGAGGGGGATATACAGAAAACAGCCTTCAGTTCGAGATATGGTTTGTATGAGTTCACAGTAATGTCGTTTGGGCTCACGAATGCACCTTCGCCCTTCATGAGCCTGATGAACAAGGTGTTTGAACCATACTTGGACATCTTTGTCATTGTTTTCATCGACGACATCTTGGTATACTCAAAGACGGAGGAGGAGCATGTCGAGCACCTGACCTTGGTTTTGAAGAAATTGAAGGAGCACGCCTTGTATGCCAAGTTTAACAAGTGTGAATTCTGGCTTAAGGAGGTAGCCTTCTTGGGGCATGTGATCAGTGGAGCAGGGTTAGCTGTGGATCCAGCTAAGGTGCGGGCCGTGAAGGAGTGGTCGCCCTTGAAGTCGGCGGCCGATGTACGAAGCTTTCTTGCACTTGCTGGCTACTACCGCAAGTTCGTGAAAGGATTTTCCAAGATTGCCCTTCCTCTTACCTCCTTGACGAAGAAGGGTGTGCCATTTGAGTGGACACCTCAATGTGAAGCAGCATTTCAAGAGTTGAAGGATAGGCTTACCTCCGCCCCCATCCTTACACTTCCGTCGGGGAAGGAAGGATTTCAAGTTTACACGGACGCATCATATCAAGGGATGGGAGCGGTGCTGATGCAGCACGGGCATGTGATCGCTTATGCTTCAAGGCAGTTAAAGAAACATGAAATCAATTACTCGGTTCATGATTTGGAGTTGGGAGCAGTGGTGTTCGCTTTGAAGGTCTGGAGGCATTATTTATATGGCGTCCACTGCGAGATCTTTTCCGATCACAAAAACTTGAAGTATGTTCACACTCAGAAGGAGTTGAACCTGAGACAACGGCGGTGGTTGGAATTTCTATGCGACTATGAGTTCACCATGAACTACCACCCCGGGAAAGCAAACTCGGTAGCCGATGCCTTGAGTAGGAAAGCGCCAGGCTCTAGCCCAGAGTCTCGGTTGATGAGTATGGAGTTGGCTCGGATGGTCGAAGAGATGGAAATTACTCTAGTATTCAAGGCTCCTTCGGCAGAGTATGCGGAGTGTTTGGCCAACATGAGCATAGTTTGTGATATCCGAGACCGGATTCGGGTGGAGCAAGGAATGGATGCGGCCTTGGCCCCGGCAATCAAGGCAATTGAAGATGAGACCACCGACGAGTACACATTCAAAGACGGCCTCGTTTATTTTCGTGGCCGACTTTATATTCCCAAGGGCGGCAAAATTCGGGAAGATATATTGAGAGAGGCGCATTCCTCTCAATATTCAGTGCACCCGGGTATTGCTAAGATGTACGCCGGACTGCGGAAGACCATGTGTTGGCCGGGAATGAAGAAGGATGTTCGCTACTATGTTACACATTGTGAAGCTTGCCAAAGAGTGAAGGCTGAATGCAGGAGTCCCGGTGGTTTGTTGCAGTCGTTGCCCATCCCCGAATGGAAGTTCGAGGACATCTCCATGGACTTTGTCCATGGGCTACCTCGCTCACGCTCCGGGAATGATTCGGTGTGGGTTATTGTGGATCGACTGACAAAGGTGGCCCGGTTCATTCCAATGAAGAAGGAAGCACACGTGGATGTTTTGGTACGCCTTTTTGTGGAGCAATTTGTACGGTATCATGGCGTGCCCAAGACAATTGTTTCGGATCGGGATGGTCGGTTTACATCCAATGAGTGGAAGGCGGTACAGGCGTATTTGGGCTCACGCCTAACCTTTAGTACCGCATTTCATCCTCAGACTGACGGGCAGTCAGAGCGGACCATCAGAACGCTGGAGGATTTATTGAGGTTATGCGTGCTGGACAGAGGAGAGCCATGGGAAAGGCTCTTGCCCCTGGTAGAATTCTCCTACAATAATAGTCATCAAGCGAGCATCGGTATGGCGCCCCATGAAGCCCTTTACGGAAGAAGGTGTAGGACTCCCTTGTCTTGGGTGCAAGATGAAGATCCGAAGGCATTGGGAAATGAATTTATAGATGACACTGATGTGGCTGTCAGATTGATAAGAGACCGCATGTTGGAGGCTCAAAGTCGACAGGCAAAATATTACAATAAAAAGCACCGGATGGTGGAATTCCAAGTGGGCGAAAAAGTGTTCCTTAAGATTCGGCCGATGCATGGAGTTTCGCGGGTGCGTGGAGTGAAAAAGCTCAGCCCAAGGTATGTTGGGCCTTATACTATATTGGAAAGAATCGGCCCGTTGGCCTATCGGTTGGAGTTACCACGAGAACAAGAAAATCTCCACGACGTGTTCCATGTGTCGTCGCTTCGAAAAGCACTTTTGCGGCCCGACCAATTTATTCCCACTACTGATGGTGCGGTGGCGTCAGATAGGTCTGTGCGACTAGAGCCGGTACGAATCGTTGACAGCGAGACAAGAACATTACGCCGCAAAAGTGTCCCCTTAGTGAAGGTGCTATGGATGAATCATGGGAAGGAGGAGTACACCTGGGAGCCAATGGATTTGATGCAGCAATGCTACCCGGAGTTGTTTGCCCAAGGTAATCTTATTTAAAAACATATGATAAACTTCCTGTTAAGTTTTTCTCCACACAGCCTAAGCCTGATTTCGGGGACGAAATCTTTTATTTTGTTTATAGGATTTGTAACGTCCCGAATCGCTCTAGGCCCCTAGTGTGTGTGTTTTGAGTCAGGAGGGTTGACTCAAGTCCTGAGAAGTGCAGGGAATTGGGCTGCACTTGTGGAGAAGTGGAGAAATCAGTGCAGGGTGTCACGGGAGGTGACACGGGTAGTGACACGGCCGTGTCCCTACCCGTGTGCGTCGAGATGATCTCGACGAGGCGTGTCGAGATCGTCGAGAATCGTCGAGAGTCGTCGAGAGTCGTCGAGATCGTGACACGTGTAGTGACACGGCCGTGTCCCTACCCATGTGCGTCGAGATGATCTCGTCGAGGCGTGTCGAGATCGTCGAGCGGGGTCGACACTAAGTGACACGGGTAGTGACACGGGCGTGTCCCTACCCGTGTGCGTCGAGTTGAGCTCGACGAGAAGTGTCGAGATGTAACTGAAGATGCACACGGCCAATGACACGGCCAGGCACACGGCCGTGTCATGTGAACACGGGTTGGGACACGCCCGTGTCCCGACCCGTGTCAAACATTGAACCGACATGGAAACCGCTACGGCCGTTTCGCGGAAGCAGGACACGGGTACGGACACGGCCGTGTCCCTACCCGTGTCACATTTTGCATAAAAGGGGCAGAGAAACCCTAGCCGTTTTTTGATTCTCATTTCCTTCCCCTATCTCCTGTGAGAACTCCTGGTGAGAGGAAAACCGCTGGAGCAAGTTCTACCGGAGGAGTTCCGTCATCGCCGCGAAAGAGAAGATGCCGCCAAGGAGAACTACGCGATCCATGGCCGGAAATGGTGGTACCGCTGGAGTCAACGTGAGTTTCCTACCCTCTCCCTTGGTGCTAGATCTTAGATATTTAGGAGAGACATCGGTTCAAGAGAGCTTGATGGAGAGGAGAAGATTTCTAGGTTTGGCCATGCTAGGATTTGAATCCTAGATTTTAGATCTCTTCAACCCTTCCCCTTTTCTTCAATATGACGATGGGTGGATGGTCTCGTGAGGAGTTTATGGCCTTTGAGGTTGAATAAGGGAGGAGAATATTTCTGGAAAATTTAGGAACGATCGCTTTGAGGAGGAAGACGAACCGATGCCGTTCATCTTCCTTTAAGATGCGCGCAGAATCTGTATTCTGCGCGCAGCGATCTTCTAGGCCATTTTCTTGTAGGATATGGGCAGATCTGGGCTTTTGGCTAAACACGAAAGTTGTAGCCCTTGGAAATACCTTTCCAACGAGTGGTTGCACGACTTCAGGTGATGTCTGTGGCCCCGGAAAATCCTAATCGAGTTTGCTGTCCGGCAGTTCCTGTACACAAAAACTGTGTTCTGTATGCAGCAGACTTCAAGTCCGATTTCAGATAGGATAACGTCAAATCTGGGTTAGGGTCTGAATACGAGAGTTGTAGACCTCGGAACTACCTTTCCATCGAGGGGTTACACGACTTCACCGGATTCCTGTAGCCTCGGGAATCTTCGGTTGAAGTTGCTGTCCAGACTATTCCTGCACTTAAAAATCTGGGTTTATAACATTTGGATTTGGATTCGGAGAAACTAATATCACAGGTAACCCTGAGGCTTGGATAAACTCTTATGAATAATTAATTCAGTTGCATAAATGATGAAGATTATTAATCGGATTCCATGTGATCGAATTGTAAGATAGTATACTTGAATGATTTGACTTGTTAGAAGTTAGTAGATTTTTTATACATGTGCATCTTGATATATTGAGTTGAAATCACCTGATATGACATATAGAAGGATAACTCATGGCCATGTGAATGTTGAATAGTGGATTGAATTTGGTAGTCCAATACTTAGAGCGTCGCCTTCCTATGGGTAGTATCGTGTAAGATTGTAAGTGCGGTGTTGACCGCCACTTGTTTTGGTTGTATTGAGATAAGGTGTGGATGGATGGTTGGGCTGTGCCCTCGTGCTCACTCCGAGGCCCCTTCCATGATATGTTGATGTGGAATTTGCATGTGGTGTGAGTCGACACGCGGTGTCGTAATCATGGGTTAAGGATAGTGTGGCAGGTCTACGGGCTCGCCAGTCGTCACACCGACGGGAGTTGGCAGTTAGACTTGGTCGGTTTGGGCTGTGTCCTCGGTGTTCACGTCCCGAGGCCCCTCCGGCCATGTGAACGGTTGGGCTGTGTCCTCGTGCTTTCTTCCGAGGCCCCTTCTGGGTCACGCAAGGCCAGTTCGGGCTGTGTTCTTGGTGCACATCTACCCAAGACCCCGCTGGGCCATAGTACGCATGGGCTCCGCTGTTGTGTTCTTAGCGTTGAGGAGTACGGAGGCCTAGGTGAAGTAGTGTGATACCCGCCTAGTAGTAGAAGTGCCCGTTCTACTATCACCGCCTGGCCACGGCGGCTGATGCCTGAGAGGTTAGCTACCTGCTCGAAAAGTGGGAACTACAGTCTGTGTCGACATAGCAATTGCATGGGTGTGCATGGGTGAGTCATTGCATAGCATTCATAGCATTTCATATCATTGCACCACAAGATCCTCATCGTATAAGTTTGTATGGGCACTCTTATACGATGAGTTACTTTTATGTAACCCGATCCTTAACTTATAAGTTTGTATGGGCATTCTTATAAGTTACGTTACTTTCCTACTGTTACTTATACTTGCTAGTTTAGTGTAGCTCTTACTTAAATTGCTGATTATGATGTTGTTACTCTTACATTACCTTGCCACCTGCTTGTACTTCCTTTACTTGCATACTTATTATATACTATACTCTTGTTCCTTTTCTCCGCCCGGTGCCGAGAAGTCGCCGGGGGAGCGGATGTGAAACCACTTAGTCGTTTCGACTAACGGTTGCTACGTCTTCCTTTTTAGGAGGTCACGCCGCAGGTAGAGCAGCCGCAGACTACGCCGCAGGATAGCCAGGCCAGGACGACAGGGCCTGATGTGATGGTGCCGTCGATACCGTCTGTTTCTGATGTTAGTGTTTTGCTTACTCTGATGTAGCCCGTTTGGGCAATGATTAGCTGTACTCTGATATATTGTAGAAGCATGTTTTAGCTTCTCTTTATTGATGTTTTTGGACATTATAACTTAGTGTGGATTTGACTTCTGTTTGGTTTACTTATTTGGTTGGGTTTTCATGTTGTATTGATATTGTTGTAGCCGGCGGAATAGGCGTCTTGTGGTACAGGTTAGCCCGTATGCTAATGCTACCGCAAGGCTGCTGTTCCGGGCATAAGACTCCCCCTTCGTGCCGTGTTTTGGGATCCGGGAGGGGGGGTCTTACATGCTCGGCACCGGAAGGTGGATTTCCAGGTTGGAGACAGGGTATTCTTGAAGATACGTCCAGTACACGGTGTTTCCCGGGTGCGGAGGCACAAGAAGCTCAGTCCACGATACATGGGGCCCTACCTGATCCTGGAGCGGATCGGCCCCTTGGCTTACCGACTGCAGCTGCCACCGGAGTTGGGCGCATTACATGACGTCTTTCATGTCTCTTCCTTGCGAAGAGCTCTCCTTCGGTCGGATCAGCACATTACTACTACAGCCGGACCGGTAGAGCCTGACAGATCAGTGAGATTGGAGCCGATCCGGATTGACGATACAGCCATCCGAGTGTTGCGAAAGAAGAAGGCCCCTCTTGTGAAGGTGCTATGGTCCAACCATGGACGGGAAGAGCACACTTGGGAACCGAGGGATCTGATGCTGGAGCAACACCCGGAGCTATTCACATCAGGTACATTTAAGTTATGCCTTTAAATTTCTTGATGATTCTTGCAAATAGAACCCCGTAGACCCGAACTTAAATTTCGGGGACGAAATTATTTTCTTGTTTATTGGAATTTTTAACATCCCATGTTACTTCTGGACCCCTCAACTTAGATTGGGTTAGGCATGGGGTGAGACTTAAGGAGATCAACTAGGTTGGACCCTAGGTAGTGGGTGGTAGCCATGTGGAGCCCACTATAGGACCAAGTCAAACTAGGTCAAACTAGCCTAATTAGGGACCCTAGCCACACCATGACCCCACCACACTGCCCTAACCCTAAAAACAATCTAAGTGGACCCTAGGGTATGTCACTGGGTCAACATTTTGACCCCAATTGACCAAAGTCAACCTTGGGCTTAATTTTGTCAAACCCACACTCATAGGCCTAATTAACCTAGGTGGGGCACCCCCTTGACCCAAACCAAGTTGGGTGGTGCCACTAGACCCATTTCCACCAAGTAGGGTCAGTCCACCCACCATGGTTGACCAAGTCAACTCCCCAAGTCAACAAGTCAACAAATTGACCTAAAGGAGTGAAATGAAGGCCAAGCCATTTCCCCTTAGACCAAGCCCACCAAAATTGGCCCATAGTCAGCACAAGTGAACAAGACCAGTCCTACCCCTCTAAATCAGGAGAGAGAATACATGCAATGGGGTAAAATTGGGATTTTTAGGAGAAGAGGAGAGAGAAAGGGGAATGAAGAAAATGGTGGCCACATGGCCACCCCATCAGTTGGTTTTGGCTGCCCAAAACCAGGTGGCCGACCTCCCCTCTTCATTTCCAGCAGAAAACCAGGGCTGTGAGCCACTTGGCAGCTGGGTGAAATCTCCAAAGCTCAAAACCGAGCTAACATTGGAGTTAACTCCACATATAGCCCACCTCAGTCAAAATAGACCTCACCAACAGTTTCAGGAGACAGAAGGGAGTGGAATTCGACTGCTTAATCATGGAGAATGGTGGAGATTTGTGCTTTCGGGGTGGAGCTCGCCGGCGCACCACCACCACGTCAAACCGCCGCCTGACCCGCAGCCAAGCTTCGATTCAGGTGCGTTTCACTTCACCTCTACCCGTACTAGCATCTTAGATCGACTAGGAGAGATATCGGGCTCAACTGAGCCCGATGCCATGTGAGAAAAACGAGAAATTTCCAAGCTTTTGAAACGGCTCGGGATCGCCGTCGCCGCCGTCTCCCGCCGCCCCATCGCCGGGAAATGATAGCCACCACCACCGTGAAGGTGATGGCACCGTTGGCCGGAGGTGGCGCCGTCTCAGCTGGCCGGAAACCGCCAGCAAAGTTGCTCCAGGTCGGCTTGATCTCAGCCGGTTGCTGGAGGTAGACGATGACCCGATTCCGTCGGATTTACTTTAAGATTCGTGCGCGATTATTAATATGAATTAATTTAATGTGTTGAATAGTATGATTTCTGTCACACTTTTTTAGTCACTTTGCATGTTAAATATAGGCCTCTTAGAGGCATTTCCAGAACTTAGTCCCTTAATGAAATATGTAGCCAAGGGTCTTACCTTTAATATGCCACCCTAAACATATATTTTGGTGTAGTGTACAGTCCTGTAGGACATTTCGCCTAGGACTGGTCCTAGAGTAGGGCAGAAATTAAATTGGATGCCTAGGTCAAACTATTGTTCACCATGGCCCCAAATTTTGGGCACATGCATGATTAGGGCATACTTAGCTCCTGCCAAAATTTAGGAATTTGTAGAGAACATTTTACTATAGGTTTTGGTAAAATAGCAAAATATAAATAAATGAAATATATGGAGTTCTACTCCTCCCCATGGCCCCAAATTTTGGTGGTGGTTCAGTGGGGTCATCCTTGGTGCAGGATAAAATTGTCAGCACCTTGTGTTCACTGCATGTTGGAGAATCCACTTGCATGTGCTAGCCTATGTTAAGCCTTGGTGTGCAAATAGCAAAAAATGCAAATTGGTGTATTTAGCCCAATGGTGACATGCAAAGGTCATGGAATTATTTACAGTGGTTCATTAGGGTAAATTTCATCCCTCAAATTAATAATGGAATTTTTGGAATCAAAATTCCATTTATTGGAATTTATTTAAAATATAGCTATTTTGGAAATAAAATTGGAAAATATAATTTCTTCAAGTACAAATCCAAACGATTTTGCCAAGGCATAGATAATGTCACATTTGACTTAGGAAAAATATGATTTCTCTGTTTTGAAGAACTTTTGGAGTAGATACCCTAAATTCCCCATTTTACCCTTATCTTGTTAATTCTTGAAATGATGAATATATACCTCTGAAAAATTTGGAATTTATTCTACTGCTATAAAATGTTATTATTAGTTTTGCATAAAGTTCTCAGAATTAATGGATGCATTGTTTGTTGTTAAATTAATATAATGGCATTTTGGTAATTATCTTATAATGGAATTTTTTAGGCCATTTCACAATAAATGTTCATGATACTCTGCCAATAGTCATAAATTAGTGTCCTAAAAGTGCTGTAAATTTCCTGGAATTTTTGAGTACATAATGCCTATACTTCATTTGGAAAATGGAATTTGTGTGGAATTGATATTAAATAGGATATGAGAATAAATATTTTAAGGAAAATTATGAAACTCTGTAGGCAGCAATATTTTGTCAATATACATCTCAGGAAAAATTTCCTAGGTCAGTGGATACATAATCATACTACATCATGTGTAAAATGACCTAGTATTTAAATTAAAAGATTTAATTAAAGGATTAATTGGCCGAGAAAAATTATGAGAATTTATAGGGTAGTTCCCCTAGTCTATACCACCCTAGGATAAATATATAGAGGCAAGATGCCTTAAGGATTGGAAGATCACATTTTTAGGGTAACCATAGGACATGGTCTGCATATAACACAAATAGGTCTTGCCTTAGGGGTTACCAGGGGATTGATTATCGGCAGAAGTAAGAGAGTTCAACATGAGTAACCCTGGTGGGTAAAGTTTCCTTAGTGAGGGATCAAAAGTGCAAGTCTTAGTTAGCAACTGGAGTGGGGGTAGGCGGAAGACCGTCGACATCCCAGCAACACCTTAAGTTACTAGGGTTGTACTAAAGCAATAAGGAGAGCTGGGGAGATACATGGGTAGCCATCAACTAAAATAAATATCCTTGCGAAAGGGAACACTAGGCGTAATCCCAACACAGTTCCTAGTGCCCCTTGAGAGCCCTTCACAGGGAATACCGGGGGCAGTCTTGGGATTAACCGTAAATCTCTAAGTATAATAAACCGTAAACAAGAGTAGTTTAATAGGTTAGGACATTGTTGTACCTTCTCACCCGTGTGGGGGTTGGAGAGATTCATGATATATGCTCACCCGTTTTAGGGTTTGAGGGAGTTGGCATAAAGGCACTAATGTGCGTTCTCACCCGGGTTTGGGTTTGAGGGATTCAGGACGGGTTTTGGTCCTGCGAGCGGGAGGCTCGGTATGAATTACTTGCATGTGCATAAATATCATGGCGGGGCATGCGGTACTGGCCGTTCGTCACACTAGTGGCAGTACGGTGCACCAGGCGGTTGTGAGAGTTAGATGGGCCAGTGGGTTGTTTTACACTGCAGTCTGGAGGACGATCCCCGATAACGCACATCCGACCCAACAAGACTGACGGGTTTGTCAGCAAAGTACGTACGCGAGACTCTAGAGTGCACCTTGGACGTGTACAGAGGCGTATGAGAGGGGTCTAAGGCTTGGTAGTGTGCATATCGGTCTAGAAGCGGAGACGCCGGCTCTACTGCTGCCGTAGCCACAGCGGTGGTACCCGAGAGTCATGCTAGCTCTCAAAAAGTGGGAACTAAAGGTCTGTGATCACAGAGTCGTTGTGTGTGAGTTGCACTTGCCTGCGCATAAAATTGCATCATATCATTCATTCACATTAGGTGATACGCTTCATAGATCCTTATCATATAAATTAGTATGGGCTCTTTTATATGATAAGTTAAATTTTCTAGAAACCCTAACTTATATATTTGTATGGGCATTTATATAAGTTAGAGTACGTTTGTGATGATAGCATAGTGGTAGCTTAGCTTATTTACTTGTTCATACTACTGTTTCTTTACTTTCCTTTTCTGCACTGCTCTTACTTACTACTTGTACCGTACTTAGAATTGCTAGAGTAGGATTACATTACTTATTACAACTCTAGTTAGATATTATCACCTGCTTCCACTTTGCTACCCCTTGTTGTCCTCCGCTTCGTCCTCCCGCTCGGTGCCTAGGAGCTGCGGGGCAAGGTGCGGAGGAAACGACTTAGTCTTTTTGACTAATGGTCGGTGACCAACTATTTTTAGGAGCCCGTGGATATGGAGCACCAGCACGTCGAGGAGGCAGGACATGAGGAGCAGATACCGCTTCAGCAGGCTACTACCACTACTATGCATCCTCAGGTGGGACGAGATCTGATGTTCTAGCATAGCTTCCGCATTTATGATTTTGTGAGAGAGAGATTTGATGTACTGGGCATAAGCCATTTTTACTCTTTCATTTGTACTCTATTGTGGACTATTGTACTATTCATTTCTTTTACATGATTGTACTGTGACTTGTGGACTGATGGTTTTATATACAGTTTACTTCTTTCTTCTCATGTTGGCCTACAGGTTAATGATCGTACTAGCCGGCAGAATCGGCGTATTGCGGTGTCGACTAACCCGTGAGTTAGTGTCACCGTAAGACGGCGGTTCTGGGCATAAGATCTGGTAGCCCTCCTTGGTAAGGGGGAGGGGGGGTCTTACAAACTCCCCAGCTGTGCCTACTTCGAAGACCCTGAATACTGGCTATATCTTGTCATCCCTCCTCTGCTCAGTACTGATGCGATCTCGAATAACATCGGTAGTGCTCATCGCGGCCAGATACTCCTCATAATGCTCTGAGTCATCCGAGGACACCAAGGTAATCTTCATATCCTCCTTCATCCGTACCAGCTCCATAGCCATCAACTAGGCCTCTGCTCCTGAAGGGGTAGTCGTCCATCTCAGTGTGTCTTCCACCACATTAGCCTTCCCTGGGTTATAGTGTATCGTATACTCATAATCAGATAGAAATTCCACCAATCGCCTATGGTAGACATTCAAATCCTTTTGCATATCAACATATTTCAGATTCTTGTGATCCAAAAATATATCGCAGTGCACCCCATAAAGGTAATGCCGTCAAATCTTTAGAGCGAACACCACTACTCCCATCTCTAAGTCATGCACAGGGTGGTTCTGCTCGTGCTTCTTCAGATGGAGGGAGGCGTATGCAATCACATGTCCATGCTGCATTAGTACAACACCCATCCCCTGAAATGACACATCAGTGTACACCTGGAAGCCCCCCTTACCTGAAGGAAGAGCGAGGATAGGGGCCAATGTAAGCTGACCCTTCATCTCCTGGAAGGCGGCCTAACACTTCTGCGTCCAAACAAACATGGTGTACATCTTTGTCAAAGAAGTGATTGGAAAGGCTATCTAATATAATCCTTGCACACACTTCTGGCATTACCTGACCAATCCTAGAAAACTTCGGACATTCTTGGTCGTATTCAACTGAGGACAGTCTCGCACTGCCTGTATCTTCACATGATCCACCGCCAATCCTGCTCCACTGATGATGTGGCTTAAAAAGTCCACCTCCGTCAGCCAAAACTTGCATTTATTGAACATATCTGATGTTGTGCATGCTCTTCCTTTGTCCTCGAATAAATGAGGATGTCAACTATGAACACAAAGACAAATCTGTCGGGGTTCTGCTCGAACACCTCTTTCAAGCTTATAAAGGTCGATGGCACATTCGTGATCCCAAAGGGCATCACGATAAACTCGTACATGACATATCTGCTGCTAAACACCGTCTTTGGGATGTCTTCTTCCTGAATCCGTAACTGATATTACCCCGACCCAAAATCTAACTTCGAGAACCATTGTGCTCCCACTAGCTGATCAAATAATTCGTCGATCCTTTTTAGAGGGTAGGTATTTCGGGCTGTCAATCGGTTTAGTGCATGATAGTCGATGCAAAACCTGAGGATCCCGTCCTTCTTTACAAACAAGACTGGAAATCCGCAAGGTGAGGAACTTGGCCTAACGAATCCAGCCTCCACCAGCTCCTTCAGCTGACTCCTGAACTCCACCAGCTCTGTTGGATCCATAGTTGTATTTGGGTTATGTTCACAAAATTAGGATGTTTGACCCAACTTGTATAGCTAAGGTCATGTGTATGTCCTAGAGTCTAGGCCATGTCCTTAGAGTAAACAATGCATGGACCAACCATCAACAGACTGTAAAAGACTCAAGTCTTAGAGAATTTTCAAACTCAGAAAATGAGTTCGACATTTGTCGAACTAAGGTCGACGATAGTCGTGCTCAGCTCGACGAACTTTGAGAAAAATCTCTGAGCTAAGCTCGACGAACTTGAATCTCAGGTCGACGATTTCCAGAGTATACTTCAACATTCCAAGTCTAGAATTCTTCACACTTAACTCCAATCAATGAACTTAGTTCTCAGGTCGACGAACTTAGATCTCAGGTCAACGAATGCTGTGTATTCTACTTCAACATCTTAATCCAGAAGCATCTAAGTATTCTAAGTCCAGGATCACACTCCAGTTGATGAAACTAGTTCTCAGCTCGACGAACTTAGACCACAGTCTTGGTAAGATTTATCAAGTAGCAGTTAGAAGCTCTCAGCTCGACGAAACTAGTTCTCAGGTCGACGAACCCAGTTCTGAGGTTGACGATTTCTGGACACGTTACTTCAACATTTCTAAGTACAAGAAACATGGAATTGTGTTATTCGGTCGACGAAGTTATATTCTTAGCTCGACGATCTTGATGCACAGAGTTGGCAAGGCTCCAGAGAAAGCAGCTATCAGTTCTTAGTTCGACGATCATGGATCTCAGCTCGACGAACAATTGATATCTGGTCGACGAACTTGACTTCTCTCCTCGAGGAACTCTGGACACAGATCGACGAATTCTGTTCTCTGCTCAACGAATTCTGTAGAGTTCCAGACTTAGAAATTTCCATCCCTCTGTCCCTTTTCTATTGCAATAATTCATGAGTATTCAATGCTAAATATTCTCTGAATATTACCGTTAGAAGCAAGCATTGATTACAGTATTCATCAGGATTATTACTTGCCATTTTTCAATGGGAGAGTTGGGGAAATCAATCAATGAAAATATTCTCCAGGCCGTCAGCATTGAATGAAGGGAGAAATTCAAATTCAGAAGGAACAAATTCAAATTCAGAAGGAAGATTACACAGAAATATAAATAGGATTTTTCTTTTTCTTCCTTCAGTAGGACAGACAACAACACAGTGAATAGGCTTTTCTTCTTCCTTCTCGTCTGAATACAGAACAAAAAGACACAGGGCAATAACACAGCAAAATCAGAAGCCCTAGACCAAAGAAAGAACAGCAAGCTGAAGAAGAAGAAGAACAACCGTTTAAATCAAGAGTCTTCTTCTGTCTTCATCACAGGATTCTTCAAAGAACAACAATTACTATATCAGTTAAGAAGCACCTGGATATCTACTAGTCATGGCTGAAACACTGAAGGCCTACTCACCGTGAAGCAAAGCTCCATCCTTCCTGAATAAATCTATATCTCAGGGGGAGCTTTATTAAAATCAACATCCACTAAAGTCTTCTCAGTTGTATTTGAGAAAGAGAAGACATAATCACTCTCTCATCCCCCACTGTATAAATCTTAACTCCCTTCAAAAGTTATTTCTGGTTTCAAGTAACCTGATCAAAAGACTTGAGAATTAGTTTTTGACCACCTGATCAAAAGCTCATTGGTGGCAGTCACCTGATCAAAAACCTGAGTGGATTCCTACAAGGGTGGTAGAAGAGTGGATGTACCCAGGTTGGGGAACCACTATAAAATTCTTATGTTGTCTGCTTGCACTTCTTCTTTTGTTCTTGTTGTGCTTGTGCTATCTAGGTTGTTGTGTTTGTGATATTTTGTGCTAGATTACTTTATCTTAGGTCTGTTTTTATTTACAGCACAAAGATCTAAGTTTTTCAAGATACTTTATTCACCCCCCCCCACCTCTAGAGTATTTCAGATCTAACCCTTACTTTTAATTGGTTTGAGAGCAAGGTTCCTTTAGTTGTACAAGCTAACCCTTGAACCAAAAGATCCTGAGTTAGATCTGAGTTTTATTTCTATTACATTTATATTCACAGCAAGGCACAGAACAAGGACTATGCAAGAACCAGACCTCCAGTATACAACAAAAATAGGTTTGCCATCTGGAAGGCAAGAATCAAATTATATATGAATTCTATTGATGAGGATATCTACAATTCCATCTTGATAGGTCCTCCTCAAGCTACTGCCTCTACATATATAGCAGCTTCAAGCACCAATGCAGTTCCACCGCATTTGTGGACATAAGCCCAGAAGAAAGCTAAAGTTACTTATGCCAAGGCCATGAATATTCTGGCCCAAACAATGTCAGATGACATCTTCCAGAAGGTGGCTGAATGCAGATCAACCAAGGCCATTTGGGATTCCCTTAATCAAATGGTGGTTGGATCTGTTGATGAAAGAAAAGACAGAAGATCCAATATCAAATCACAATATGAGAACTTCAAGAAGGAGGAAGCATAATCTGAAGCAGATATGTACAACAGGCTGAGCTCAATCATGAATGAGTTGAAAACCTTGGACAAGGACATCACCCTCACTGAAGTGAATGACAAAATCCTTATGTGTTTCCCAAGCTCATGGAATTCAAGCATCTGGCCAATCAAGGAGGCCAGAAGCTTAAATGAGATTTCCACTGAATCTCTTTTAGGAAAGCTCAAGTCCTATGAGCAGCTCATCAAATCAAGAGAAGTAGCAAAGCAAAAGACACCTCCACCAGCCAGGAAGTAACATAACCTGACATTCAAGGCTGTTGAAGAATCTGAAGCCTCAATAGTGAATGAAGAGTTAATAAGTCTCCTAGCCAAAAGATTTTACAAGATGACAAGGAAGGACTTTAGAAGAAAGTTATCCAGGCAGGATGACAAGCCAAGGTATGACAAAACCCCTACTAAAGAGGTGGTTTGCTTTGGTTGCAGGAAACCTGGACACTTCAACTCAGAGTGTCCAGTGAATCAGAAGAGAGAGAAAAGAAGAGAGAAGAATACAAGAAGACAACAAAGTTCAAGACCTTCCTCCAGCAAATTTAAAAAGAAGGAGAAAGGCTTTGTAGCTGAATCCTGGAGTGAAACTAATGTTGAATCCACATTCTCCAGCTCCAATGAAGATGAAGAAGAGGCAAGGGCCAAGAAAGTATGCCTCATGGCAATTGATGCCTCCAAAAGTCAACCAGAAGAAGAAGATTCTGACAATGAAGCAGCTTTAGAGACAGAAGCTGATCATGTACTTTTATCTTTTGACTATAATACTGATGCTTCAAATTTGAATTTAAAAATATATGTATTGATTTAATAAATTCTGAAAAGGAAATCAAAATACATACGAAAAAATTAGCTAATCAAGAAACTCTGATTGCTGAAAGCACTAGGTTAAAGGAGGAATTAAATCTAGATAATGAACAAATTAACTCCTTAAAACAGAGCTATGTGAGGCCAAACAACTTAAGGAATCTCTCAATTGGAGAAGCCTTAAGCTGGTGGACATCACAAGCACAGTCAATGCCAGACTAAATGGCAAACTAGGCTTGGGTGCTTCATAAAGTTTACCCCCCATTCTCAAGATAAATATATTAACAACCCCCATAAAATTTGTAGCTGTTAAGGGTAAAGAAAAAATAGATAGTAATAATTCCAATCAACTTGAAATTAAACTCAAAAATAAGGAAAGAATAAAGGACAAGAAAATTAATATGCAGAATAATGTTCAGCAGCTTTCGTCAAACTTAGATCGACGAAATATGGCAAGTTCATCGAACTCAAGTCGACGAACGCTGAACGCAAATCTATATAATGACTATGTTCATTCTCTGTGCAGAGATCGACGATCTCATCTCATTTCGTCGAACTCTGGTCGACGAACTCACAACATTTCGTCGAACCCAGTCAGACTTCGTAAAAATCATAATTATAACAATTCTAATCAAACTAGGAAACCATTTAACCCACTTACTGATTGGATAATTCCACCTAGAAGATATCACCCATTAGGATATAATTCACAACCTGAATTCTCTGTATATCCAGCTTTTCTTATCAGCAAAACAAAGGACCCAAGGTAACTTGGGTCAAGAACAATTAATTACTTTCTCTACAGTGAAGAGCTATCCAGTTGTAAATCAACTATGGTATCTGGATAGTGGTTGCTCCAAGCACATGACTGGCAGCAAGGAAACTTTACACAATTACAAGTCCAAGCTGGGACCAAAGGTTATCTTTGGTGACTCAAAGTGTGGCCAGTCTGAAGTCTATGGAGAAGTAAGGATTGGAGCAGTCACATTCAAGAAGGTGACTTATGTAAAAGGACTCAAGCATAACCTCATCTCTATCAGCCAATTATGTGATGAAGGTTATCAAGTACACTTTGACTCTTCATCCTGTATTATTTCTAATAAAGAAAAACAAAAAGATTTAATTGGAGATAAACAAGGAAACATATACTTAGTTGATTTTCTTTCTGCCAATTCAGATATTTGTTTGATTAATATTGTTTGCAATCAAAATGAATTATGGCATAAAAGACTAGGACATGTAAACATGAAAAATATTGCTAGGCTATCTAAAGACAGCCTTGTAAGAGGCTTACCTTCTGGTCCCTACAAGAAGGAAGGCCTTTGCAGGGCTTGTCAACTAGGCAAACAAACTAAATCTAGTTTTAAATCAATTAATAAAATTGATTCACCAAGGATATTGTACTTACTACACATGGATCAATTTGGACCCATTGCTGTACAAAGCCTAGGAGGGAAATCTTATACCTTAGTCATTATAGATGACTTCTCAAGATTCACTTGGGTGTTCTTTCTGAGATATAAGTCAGATATCTTTAAAGTTCTTACAGATTTTCTCAGCACCATACAGATTGAGTACTGTACTCATGTTGCATTGATCATAAGTGATCATGGTACAGAGTTTGAGTCTCTTCTTATGCATGAGTTCTGTGAGAAGGAAGGTATCAGGCACTGCTTCTCAACTCCTAGAACTCTCCAACAAAATGGGGTTGCTGAAAGGAAGAATAGAACCCTGATTAAAGCTGTAGGCACATTACTTGCAGATGCTTATATGCCACTATCCTTTTGGGCAGAGGCTGTAAGCACAACAAATTATGTACTGAACAGAAGTTTGATATATAAACTTAAGAATAGGACTCTCTATGAATTACTTAAAGGGAACAAACCTAAAATCACCTATTTTAAAGTATTTGGATGTGTATGCTATATACATAATAATAACAATAAATATATTAGAATGTTTGAAGCTAAGGCTGAAGAGGGAATATTTCTAGGATATTCCCAAGTAAGCAAAGCTTATAGGGTGTTTAATAAATCCTCTTTGAAAATTGAAGATTCTATACATGTAACCTTTGATGAAACTAACATGTCTTATAAGGAGAAAGAGATTTCTACAATTATCACTTTGTAGGTACCTCACTTGTGTGAGAAAATGGGTGAATTAAACCTTCCACAAGAACCTATAGCACCCTCTCCTCCACAAGTTGTTATAAACAGTGAAGAAGAATCTTTGGAAGAGGCTGAACCTCATTCAACAGCAAACATAATTTCACAAGAGGAATTAAATCAAAATACTATTGCTGAACCAACTCCACCCAATGATCTTATCACACTAAGGGATCACCCCTGATCCCAAGTGATTGGAGACATAACAGTAGGTGTACAGACAAGGCATCAACTCAACCAAGATGTGATACATGCATGTTTTCTCTCTCAAGTTGAACCTCAATCCATAAAAGATGCTGAGTAAGATCCCCACTAGATCATTATAATGCAAGAGGAACTCAACCAGTTTGAGAGATGTAGAGTTTGGGATTTGGTTCCAAGACCCAAAGACTACCCAGTGTTTGCAACCAAATGATCATATAGAAACAAACTAGATGCCCAAGGTTCAATTGTGAGGAACAAGGCTAGGCTTGTTGCTCAAGGATACAGGCAAGAAGAGGGTATAAACTATGATAAAACCTTTGTACCAGTTGCACAGTTAGAAGCAATTAGAATCTCTCTTGTCTTTGCTGCCTACAAAAAGTTTAAAGTCTACCAGATGGATGTGAAAAGTGCCTTTCTAAATGGAGTGCTAAAAGAAGAGGTTTATGTACAACAACCTCCAGGTTTTGTCTCTCCAACCCATCCTTCTTATGTATTTAGATTGCATAAGGCCCTCTATGGTCTAAAGCAAGCTCCAAGAGCATGCTATGAGACCTTAGCTAGTTTTCTGATAGAGCATGAATTCACTAGAGGCATAGTAGATAAAAATTATTCACTAGGCACCTGGATAAAATCTTGTTAGTATAAATCTATGTGGATGACATCATATTTGGGTCTACTGTGTAACGCCCTGAAACTCAAAAGAGCGACGGGTGACGTTTTTGTACCAAATTTGGAATTTGGCAGGGCAACACGGGCGTGTCCCAGGGCGTGTCGGGGTAGTTCAAAGATCTGGCAAATCGATCAGGCAGAAATCTGGGTTCGACGATCGTCGAGCAGCGGTCGACGATCTGGTCTCAATGCTGCGGTAGACGATCTGGCGATATTTTGGGTTCAACGATCGTCGAGCAGCGCTGGACGATCTAGTCATAAATTCTGCGGTCGACGATCTGTGTTGTTCTGCGGTCGACGATCGGACCGTGGGTTCGATGATCAGGCCAGCGATTTCCATTCGACAATTTGGCTGGGTTCGACGATCGGGCCAGAAATTTTCGTTCGACTATTTGGCTGTGTTCGACGATTTTTCTATAGAGCTCCGTTCGACGATCTGGCAGCGGTCGACGATCTTGGTTCGACGATCGTCGAGCGCGGGGCGTTTGTGGCGTGATTGACTATGTCGACACGGAGTGTCGACACAGGGGTTTTGGCGGGAGTTGACTAGATGTCCTGACACAATTTAATTGGCCGCAGACGTGTCTTGCCCCGGATTGGTGAACCATGCGGTGTTTAACCCCATTTGCCCAGGTCAGACCTGGATCGTATCCGTGCATCCCTTTTTGTTGGATCCGACGGCTGTGGTTATCCCGAAAGGGTTATACCCGAGTGAATGGTTTCAAAACCATTATTTTATGTCGTAAGTTCTCTGTCTAAATCCTAGAGAGAGGGGACAGCAAAGGTGGAGGAAGAAGTATAGATCCAGTCTTTGAAGGAGTTTTAGAGCTCTAAATCGTGAGCCGACTTCGGATCTATGAAGGCAAGGAGATTGCGGTGCTTTTCATCTGCTTACATTTCCATGGTGCCAAGGAAGAACGCTAGTTTAACGATTCTCTACTTGAGCTTGTGAAGCTCTCCCTCTTTTGCATAGGAAGCCCGCTCTCGCGAGTTTGCGTTGAGTTGGAGGCATTCCTTCGGGTAGATATGTGAAGTCCCCATTGCGTAGAGTCCGTAATCAAGAATGGACATAGGCATGATGTGTGAAGCCTATCCAGATATGTTGGTCTAGATCGGTGATGTTGCATTGCATAAATGTCGGAGAAGACTCTGTGCGAATGTTTATTTTTCGGGTTTTCTACGTGGTAGATTGCAACTGGGAGCCTTGGGGATTAACCCTAAGGAGCACCCGAAAAACTTGGCGGATGCGTGCTCTTGCCAACTTGGTGGTCTAGGAGCCAACTTGAATATAACTGGGTTATGTGAAGTATGTGATGGAAACGGGACTCGTAAGAAGTTTGACCCGTGCATATGGATTACATTGTCGTTGCGATGTGAGCACGGGTTAGACGGAACCGCACCCATTCAATGTCGTTCGGTTAGAGCTATTGGCATAGATGAGGGTCTTCGGCGGTCTATGGCTTAAATTGACGTGACCCATGCCAAGAAGACAAAATGCTCATAGTTTGGCCGTCAAAATGACGGTGGTGTGATCGGAATGTCTATGGCTTAAATTGATGTGACATTGACCGGTTCACCGAAAATGTGCCCTGAGTGCATGAGGCATGAGGTCGTGCGTGCAAACGCCTGTGATGCAATGTGTATATTTATATACTGCTTGATTATGCTAATAAGTGCAGGGAAGGAGCATCGCCGCCCCGAATTGGGGGCGAGATCGTTATAATTTGGTCAGCATTGCTGATCGTTGATTTTGTTTGCCACCGTGCGGTGGTTTGTTGCTTGCAGGTGCTGCTGGACCAAGCGGTCAATAGCGGGCTAAAGCCCAAATTGCGAAGCCGGCCCTCGAAGGCCTAATTGGAGTGTTTACTTGCTTTTGTTCATGTATGACTGGCCTGCGTGCCGTATTATGGAAAACATGTAAAATGAGTAAACCATTTGTAAGGCCTTAAGGCCAGTACTTGTGTATGTATTTCATTCCTTTTTGGCTTGTTAGTGGACATTCATGCTTATTGCTGGGTTCTTTTAATTGCAACTCTTAAAACTGCTTCTGCTAGAATGCTCTGTGTAGGACGTTATGATGGGTTGGATGGTTTCCATTGAGTATCCACCCGGTCTGTCTGTGGTATATGGTGTCGGGCCCCGGCCGGACCTACTGCTATATGCTATGCGACGGATAGGGGGTGTTACAATTTGGTATCAGACTACTGGTTTCGGTCAGGCTTAAACTGAATTCATGGATGAATTCTTTTTAAGGGGTGTTGAGCAAATGTGTGTGCGTCATCGTTATAACAACAAAAGAACCCATGAATGTCCACTTAAAAATGAAAATACACGTGCTTGGGGAACCTGCGTGTTCCTATAATTGCTGTTTGTAATTTTATTTGGTCGCTTAATGGTGTTTTGTACCACTATAGGTGACCAAAAGCGGCGCTGGGCCGTCGAAATGTCGAGTTTCTGAGGCTAACAGTGCACCAAATGATGCTCCTGCAACACCTCCTTCGGCCGAAACAATTCGACTGGTGGCTGAAGCAGTGTTTGACATGATTAATGCGCAGCCTGCAAGGCAAATGCAGCAGCTCACTCCTGCGATGGAGCAGGTACCACTGCAAGCGGCTGAGCACAGAAGGGTGGAACAGGTAGTAGAGGAACAGTTGGTGCCAAGGAGGGCAACCGAGAGACAGCTCAAACATGTCATGAGTTTTAATCCTCCGGTATTCTTGTGGTTGGGAACCCCATCTCAAGCTGAAGACTAGCTCTCCAGGGTGAAGAGAGTCTTCACAGCAACGGAGACGGAAGAATGACAAATGACCACTATTGTTACGTTCCTTCTGGACGGTGAAGCGAGACTGTGGTGCGAAGGATTGGAGCTGCATCTATTGAGAGGTAGGCAGCTTACAGATGTCTCGATGGAGGAGTTCTCGAGAATGTTCTTTGCTAGGTACCTCCCTTCGGCACAGAGGATAGCGTTGGAGAATGAGTTCCTGAAGTTGGTTCAAGGAGACAGTAGCGTGGATGAATATCTCCACGAGTTTACTCGATTGAGTCGATATGCAAGCTCCACCATCACGGATGAGGAGCACAAGATGAATCGATTCTACGAAGGGTTGAGAGATGATTTGAGGCTACTACTCTCGGGGACGATGACGCAGGATTTCTTGACCTTGGTCACCACGGCCCGATCCTTGGAGGAGGACATGAAGAACGTACAAGCAAAGAAAAGCTTTGGTGATAAGAAATCTGAGTTCAAGGTGCCGACTACCTCAAAGTCTGGGTATCGTAAATTCTTTAAGAAGGCTAGGACTTTGGGTCCAGCTCCCTCTTCAGGTGCTTCTGGGGAGACTACGGGTCGGACCCCAGGTGCATGCTTTACTTGTGGAATGTCGGTGCACTTTGCCTGCGATTGCTGGAGCAGACTTCCCAAGTCCGAAAGGAAGCCTGGAGCGACTTATGAAGAGAAGGCAAGGCTGTGGAGTCAACCGCGTCCCACTATGCTCCGGCCCAACCGAGAGTTTATAATCTTGGCCAACAGGAGGCCATCAAACAGGCGAATGTTGTGACAGGTAAAATTTAAATTTATAGCAAGTTAATCTTTTAAATACTTATTATGTGCTTGTTACCTTACCACTGCTTGTTTTGGATTTGTTTTGATTTGTGAGTATCCGACAAGAGCACTCTTTGATATAGGAGCTTCATACTCCTTCTTGTCCGAAGGATTTATATCACGCATCAGAGTACCTACTTCGATGTCAAAGGACAAGTTGGATGTGTTGTTGCCCAATGGGGGTTCGATGCGCCAGGACAGAATCTGTAGCGTGAAGATTCGAATTGGGAATCAAGAGTTCGATCTCCAAGCGTCGTTATTGTCGCTAGTGGAATTCGACCTTATATTTGGCATGGACTGGCTCTCGGAGCAGTGAGCCCATATTGATTACGGTAGCAAGGAAGTCAAGCTGGGAGCAAGTCGTGAGACGACTTTCACAGGATTGAAGGGGTCGAGCAAGACGTTAATGTCTGCTCTTCAGGTGGTGAAGGCGGTTCGTGCCGGTGCAGAACTGTTCTTTACACTAGTGGAGGTTGCAAAACCTAAGCCCGCGTTGGACAGTATTTCAGTGGTATCAGAGTACCCTAATGTGTTCCCTAGCGATCTTCTTGGAGCCCCCCTCAATGGGAGATAGATTTTACCATAGAGCACGTACCATGTGCAAATCCTGTGTCGCGCTCTCCATATCGGCTAGCGCCTAAGGAAATGGCGGAGCTGAAGGTTCAACTGCAAGAGTTGTTGGAGCAAGGGTATGTGCGTCCAAGTTCTTCGCCTTGGAGCGCGCCGGTCCTCTTTTTTAAGAAGAAGGACGGAAGCTTGAGGCTATGTATTGATTACCGGGAGCTCAACAAGTTGACGGAAAAGAACAAATACCCAATCCCCCGAATTGATGACCTATTCGATCAGTTAGTCGGGTCGACAGTGTACTCAAAGTTGGACCTCAAGTCCGGGTACTATCAGCTGCGAATAAGGGAGAGTGGTATCCCGAAGACAGCGTTCAGTAAGAAATACGGGCATTACGAGTTTACGGTCATGCCGTCTGGGCTGACTAATGCACCGTCAGTGTTCATGGATTTGATGAACAGGACCTTCAGGGAGTACTTGGACCTTTTTGTGATCGTCTTCATCGACGATATTTTGGTGTACTCGTAGAGTTAGGAAGATCACTTCAGGCATCTTCATTTGGTTTTGGAGACGCTAAGAAGGAATCAACTGTACGCCAAGTTCTCGAAGTGCAAGTTTTGATTGTCCTCAGTGGCATTCCTCGGTCATATAGTGAGTGGGGAAGGTATTGCAATGGATCCGGCGAAGATTGTTGTGATACGGGAGTGGCCTGAGCTTTCTACGGTAGTGGAAGTCCATAGCCTTCTGGGGCTTGCCGGCTATTATAGGCGCTTCGTAGAGAACTTCTCGCAGATAGCGTTACCTCTCACTACTTTGACGAGGAAGGAGCAGAAGTTTGTTTGGATGCCGGAGTGTGCGCGAGCTTTTGAGGAACTGAAATGTCGGTTGACCACGGCGCCTGCGCTGAGTTCACCGTGTGGGACCGAAGGTTATGAGATTTATAGTGATGCTTCGGGCAGCGGTCAAGGTTGCGTGCTACTGTAACATGGAAGTGAGATAGCTTATGGCTCGAGACAGCTGAAAGTGCACGAGAGGAATTATCCAGTCCATGACTTGGAGTTAGCGGCCGTGATTTTTGCTTTGAAGCTGTGGAGACATTATTTGTACGGTGTGAAGATTGATATCTACACCGATCACAAGAGCCTGAAGTATTTGATTGATCAGAAAGATCTGAATATGCGACAGCGTAGATGGATGGAGTTCATAGGGGACTATACATTCAAGATCCACTACGTGCCTGTTAAAGCTAATGCGGTTGCGGACACTTTGAGTCGCCAGGACCCAGCTCAAGACAATTGGCAGTTGGTTCATGGCGAGCGGTTGGTTCGGGAGTTAGAGGCGTTGGAGATCTTTTGCGTTGATAAGAAATCAAGTGCTGAAGCAGTACTGAATTGGATTGAAGTTCAATACGACCTGGCTGATCGGATTCGGTAGGCTTTGGATTTGGATGGCCACATGAAGCAACTCATGATAGAGGCTCTGGATGGGTCAAATTTCCAATATGAAGTTGTGGATGGGTTGCTTTGGAAAGACGGTCATCTTTGCGTCCCAAGCGTGGGCAGTTTGCGGGTGGATTTGTTGTACGAGGCGCACCATACTAAGTACTCGATTCACCCCGGGAGCACAAAGATGTACCGCGACGTTAAGAAACTATTTTGGTGGCCGGGTTTGAAGAAGGATGTGGCGCTCTACATGGCGAAGTGCCAAACTTGCGCCTTGGTGAAGGTGGAGTGCCAAAAGCCGGGTGGATTTCTGAAGTCCTTGCCTATTCCGGAGTGGAAATTTGACGACATCACTATGGACTTTGTGCATGGGTTGCCAAGGTCGCAAAAGGGGAATGACGCCATCTGGGTGGTCGTAGATCGGCTAACGAAGGTGTCACATTTCATTCCGCATAGGAAGGATGATCCGGTGGATAAGTAGACAAAGTTATATGTGGATAACATAGTGCGGCTCCACGGTGTGCCCCACAGCATCGTGAGTGATCGAGATGGGCGGTTCACGTCAAATGATTGGAAGCTTGTGCAGCAAATGTTGGGAACAAAGCTGAGTTTTAGCACAGCCTTTCATCCGCAAACGGATGGGCAGACCGAGAGGGTCAATAGAACTATGGAAGACACGCTCTGCATGTGTGTCTTGGACTTTGGAAAGCAATGGGAAGACCATCTTTATTTTGTGGAATTTGCGTACAATAATAGCTAACAGGCGAGTATTCAAATGGCGCCCTTCGAGTCCCTTTATGGTATAAGATGTCGCACGCCTTTGTCTTGGTTGGAAACGGGTGAGTCAAAGTTGTACAAACGTCAAGAGGTGGAAGATTCTACTTCGTTGGTGCGAACCATTCGGGAGAGATTGCTTATCGCTCAGGACCGACAAGCGAAGTACTATAATGCCAAGCACAGGAACGTGGAGTTCGCTGTGGGCGACTGAGTGTACTTAAAGATCAAGCCGTTCAAGGGTGTCTCGCGGGTGCGGCGCTTGAAAAAGCTAAGCCCGAGGTACCTTGGACCGTTTGAGGTTCTGGAGCGGGTTGGTGAAGCGGCCTATCGGTTGAAGCTATCAATGGAGCTCAGTGGTCTATATGATGTATACCACATATCGATGCTACGGAAGGCGGTGCAAGAGCCTTCGCAAGTGATCACTGTTGATCAAGTGTCGGTGGATAGCAGGTTGACGACAAAGGTCAAGCCCGTGCGGATAGAGGACTCGGAGGTCAAGCGGCTACGCAATAAAGAGATCAGGATGGTCAAGGTCCATTAGGACAATTGCAGCCGAGAAGAGATCTCTTAGGAACGAGAGCAGAATATGTTTGGCGAGTATCCAGAGTTGTTCCGCTCAGGTACAATTTACTTTTTTTGTCATAGCTTTCCTTTATGTAATTTCGTGGACAAAATTCTTTTAAGAGGGGGAGAGCTGTAACGCCCCAAAACTCAAAAGAGCGACGGGTGACGTTTCTATACCAAATTTGTAATTTGGCAGGGGTACATAACCTGGGACACGGGCGTGTCCCAGGGCGTGTCATGGTAGCTCAAAGATCTGGAAAATCGATCAGGCAGAAATCTGGGTTCGACGATCGTCGAGCAGCGGTCGACGATCTGGTCTCAATGCTGTGGTCGACGATCTGGAGATATTCTGGGTTCGACGATCGTCGAGCAGCGCTCGACGATCTGGTCACAAATTCTGCGGTCGACGATCTGTGTTGTTCTGCAGTCAACGATCGGGTCGTGGGTTCGACGATCGTGCCAGCGATTTCCGTTCGACGATTTGGCTGGGTTCGACGATCGAGATAGCGATTTTCATTCGACGATTTGGCTGCGTTCGACGATTTGGCCAGAGAGCTCCATTCGGCGATCTGGCAGCGGTCTACGATCTTGGTTCGACGATCGTCGAGCGTGGGGCATTTGTGGTGTGTTTGACTCTGTCGAAACGGAGTGTCGACACAGGATTTTTGGCGGGAGTTGACTAGATGTCCTGACACAATTTAATTGGCCGCGGACGTTTCTTGCTCCGGATTGGTGAACCATGCGGTGTTTAACCCCATTTGTCCAGGTCAGACTTGGATCATATCCGTGCATCACTTTTTGTGGGATCCGACGGCTGTGGTTATCCCGAAAGGGTTATACCCGAGTGAAGGGTTTCAAAACCATCATTTTCTGCCATAAGTTCTCTATCTAAATCCTAGAGAGAGGGGAGAGCAAAGGAGGAAGAAGAAGTCTAGATCCAGTCTTTGGAGGAGTTTTAGAGCTCCAAATCGCGAGCCGACTTCAGATCTACGAAGGCAAGGAGATTGCGGTGCTTTTCATCCACTTACATTTCCATGGCGCCAAGGAAGAACGCTACGGTAATGATTCTCTACTTGAGCATGTGAAGCTCTCCTTCTTTTGCATAGGAAGCCCGCTCTTGCGAGTTTGCGGTGAGTTGGAGGCGTTCCTTCGGGTAGATATGTGAAGTCCCCGTTGTGTAGAGTCCGTAATCGAGAACGGACATAGGCATGATGTGTGAAGACTATCCGGACATGTTGGTCTGGATCGGTGATGTTGCATTGCATAAATACCGGAGAAGACTCCGTGAGAATGTTTATTTTTCGGGTTTTCTACGTGGTAGATTGCAACTGGGAGCCTTGGGGATTAACCATAAGGAGCACCTAGAAAAGTTGGTGGATGCGTGATCTTGCCAACTTGGTGTCCTGGGAGCCAACTTGAACATAACCGGGTAATGTGAAGTATGTGATGGAAACAGGACTCGGGAGAAGTTTGACCCGCGCACATGGCTTAAATTGTCATTGCGTTATGAGCACGGGTTAGACGGAACCGTACATGTTCTATGTCGTTCGGTTAGAGCCGTTGGCATAGATGAGGGTCTTCGGCGGTCTATGGCTTAAATTAACATGACCCATTCCAAGAAGACAAAATGCTCATTGTTTGGCCGTCAAAATGATGGTGGTGAGATCGGAATTTCTATGGCTTAAATTGACGTGACATTGACCGGTTCACCGAGAATGTGCCCTGAGTGTACGGGGCGTGTGGTCGTGCGTGCCAACGCCTGTGATGCAATGTGTATATTTATATACTGCTTGGTTATGCTAATAAGTGCAGGGAAGGAGCATCGCCGCCCCAAATTGGGGGTGAGATCGTTATAATTTGGTCAGCATTGCCGACCGTTGCTTTTGTTTGCCACTGTGCGGTGGTTTGTTTCTTGCAGGTGTTGCTGGACCAAGCGGTCAATAGCGGGCAAAAGCCCAAATTGCGAAACCGGCCCTCGAAGGCCTAATTGGAGTGTTTACTTACTTTTGTTCATGTATGACCGGCCTCCGTGCCGTGGTATGGAAAACATGTAAAATGAGTAAACCATTTGTAAGTCCTTAAGGCAGTACTTGTGTATGTACTTCATTCCTTTTTGTCTTGTTAGTGGAGATTCATGCTTGTTGCCGGGTTCTTTTAATTGCAACTCTTAAAACTGCATCTACTAGAATGCTCTGTGTAGGACGTTATGATTAGTTGGATGGTTTTCATTGAGTAACCACCCGGTCTGTCTATGGTATATGACGTCGGGCCCCGGCCGGACCTACTGCTATAGGCTATATGATGGATGGGGGTGTTAGATACTGACTCTAAACTACGCAAGTGGTTTTCTGACCTCATGCATTCTAAGTTTGAGATGAGTAGCATGGGTGAACTCTCCTACTTCATTGGTCTGCATGTGAAGCAGCTACCTGTTGGCATCTTCATCT
This sequence comes from Platanthera guangdongensis, assembly GCA_039583875.1. Lineage (NCBI taxonomy): Eukaryota > Viridiplantae > Streptophyta > Magnoliopsida > Asparagales > Orchidaceae > Platanthera > Platanthera guangdongensis. The sequence continues at coordinate 72,885,578 of CM077148.1, forward strand.
CACAGGCTAAGTATGCTAAAGAGCTTCTTAAGAAGTTTGTGATGGCAGATACCTCTGCAAAGAAAACACCTATGACTACTAGTGCTGTAATAGATTTTGATCCACATGGAAAACCTGTTGACCAGATGTTATATAAGGGCATTGTTTGGTCCCTATTATATCTTAAACTAGCAGACATGATATAATGTTTGTCACATGCCTTTTTGCTAGGTTCCAAGTGAACCCTAAAGAATCTCAACTAGTTTTCCTAAAAAGAAATTTTGAGATATATAAAGAGTTATCCTAGTCTAGGCCTTTGGTATCCTACAATATTAGAATTTGATTTAATTGGATATTCAAATACTGACTTTGCTGGATGCAGGGTTGACAGGAAAAGTACCTGAGGAACTTGCCAGTTCCTTGGTATGAGGCTAGTGTCTTGGTTCTATAAGAAACAATCATCTATGTCTACATCAACAGCTGAAGCAGAATATATAGCAGCTGACAGTTGTTGTTCACAGATGTTGTGGATTCAGAATCAACTCCTGGACTATGGTTTCAACTTAAATAATTCAACTCTACTATGTGATAACACAAGTGCTATATCCATAGCACAGAATCCAGTCCATCACAGTAGGACTAAGCATATAGACATTAGGTATCATTTCATTAGATAGTGTGTAGACAAAAACAAAATCAAACTTATCTATATCTACACTGATTTACAAATAGCTGATATTTTCACCAAACCCTTGGATGAAAGGAATCACTTGTTCTTTATAAATTAGCTGGTCATGATCAATTTAGAATCTTTAATTTAACTTCTGTCTGCACTCGATGAATTCTTGAAAGTTCGTCGAACGGAGCTCGACGAACTGGGAAGAGTTCTTGAGATTTTCGTCGAACGGAGATCGACGAACTCTCTGTGAGTGAAGTTGTTTTCGTCGAATGGAGATCGACGAATCTACTTCAGAAAACTTTCGTCGAACAGAGCTCGACGAAATGACTTCAAATCTTCAGACTGAGCTCGACGAATTATTAACCTATAAATTATTTCATCGACCTCAGATCGAAGAATTATTTACTTTTCGTTGAACGGAGTTTGTCGATTCATCTTCCGGAAAACCTTTTATCTAGGTTTTCTTCGACATCCGTCCCACGCTTTCAGTTCCCTTGTACTTGATATTCGTTCTTCTCTTGCAGGTGAACTAATGGCGATTCCAACAGGTAGTCTTGCAGCGATGAAATTCGACATAGGATTTGATGTCGATTTTGATTCCTTCCAACATTCAGACCCTATCTTTCTGGACATCCTGCAAATCCTTGAAGAACAGCAGTTGAAGAATCTGCTATCCACCAGGATCAAGATATCTTGCGCTGAGATCAGAGAGTGGGTCTATACTTCTTCCACCACAGATGAGAACTCTATGACTGGCAAAATCTCTGGTAATGCTGTTCCACTTCCTCCCATCGTTCTAACAAAAATTTTTGGATTAATTAACGGTGAAGAAGAGTTAGAAATTGATACTGAGGAATTTGATGTGATGTTGAGTATGATGGGGTATACTGGAGAAACCCCAAATAAATTGTTGAAGAAACACCTGTCTGCCGAGTTCCAATTTCTAGCAGACATTGTGGGGAAAGTGTTGCTGGGCAAGAACACTGCTCATGATTACATAACCAAGCACCAATTCTTGGTAATGTGTGTTGTGGTAAACAAGAAGAAGGTGAACTGGGCTCAGATCATGTTTGATCTGATTAAAAAAAGAATACAAAGAAATAGGTTTGCTTTGGAAGAATATTAGGAATCTTCCTGAAGGAGAAGGCTGTTGAATCACTGAACTCCCCGACCATATTCATCAATGCCTCCAAGAGGCTCACCTGTGCCCTTTTTGGCAAGTGGGAGAGGACCATCACTAAGCCCTCCAATGCTCCATCCTCTTACTCCAGGCCTTCTGAAAGAATAAGGGCAGTAATAGCCTCTCCCTCACCCTCAGAATCAGCTCCCTCCTCCTCCAACATTCCTTCTCTTCAACAACCACAACAACAACCACAACAACCAGTTCATATTCCTACTCCAGCTCCATCTCCTGCAAATTCTCCACAAATTAATATAACTGAAATTCCATGATCCCCCATTTAAGAATCCCCTCAACCCTCTCCTTCCCAATCACTATAACCATCCCCACCTCAATCCCCCTTCTACCTCACAAAACTATCACAGATCCTAACACCTTTATCTCCTCCCACACATTCAATCTCGTGATTCCCCCATCATCCCCCCTTCAAGAACCCCTCCCCACGCCACAAATTGCACCCTATATAATAGCTCCTCCCTCTGTCCCCTTCCCTTTCTTAGTCCAAACAGACATTCCATCTTTTGCACCTGACTACACACATACAGACATGTCTAGTGCATTTTCTGTTTGCTCCAATTGTGGTCATCACAATCCCTACTCATCCCCTGCTCCAGAATCTCTCTATTTAAAGTTCTCTGATATTGTTAAACATTTACTTGCATTCATCTCTCCCACTATTCAAATTCTTTTAGATAAAGCTCTAGATCCTCTTACAGCTTCCATCCAAACTCTATCTGCCCAAGTTATTGCACTATCTACTGTCCCTTCTTCTGATGGACTGGCTCCAGGACCCTCTGCAGCCAGTCAGGGGGAGATGCTTCATGATGAAGAAGCTCTAGTAACAGCAGCAACAATAGAGTTTAAAGCAGCAGCAGTATCAAAAGAAGCAGCAAAAGCAGAAGCAACAGCAAAGTTTGATTTCTTTATGACTGACTCTTCTGAAAATATTCCAGATCCTTCTAGAGTAACAGCAGCAGCAGAAAGGTTTGAAGCAGCAACAGCAGCAACAAAAGAAGGAGCAGAAGCAACAGCAGAGTTTGATTCCTTTATGACTAACTCTTTTGAAGATATACTAGATCCTTCTACAATCATAGACTTAATAAAATCAGATACTGAGATGGATGAGCCTATTTTGCCTGAAATAGATACTGCTCGTGATTATATTATAAATCCCACAGTAGATCTATTAAATTTATTGAGTATTTTTGATATAGCTTATTTGAATAATCTACCAGCAGACACATCAAGCCATCTTTGGCTATAGTACCTTACACATCTCAAATAAGCCCCAAGGTTGCCAAGGAACTAAAGGTTTGTTTTGTTACAATAGAGGTTCCATCTATAGAGGTTCCAGCTATTTCATCTCCTCCTGCTCCAGTTTTGGTTATGGATGATTCATCCATGCCTGATCTTGATGCATTGATCATGGCTGATATAGAAGAAGAAAACAAAACAGTGCCTGAAAGCACTGTCCTGTATAGCCCTCCTGTTCCAGCTTCACCTCCTTCTCCAGCTCCTCCTCCAGCTCCTACTCAGGCTGAAAAGACAATTGATAAATCAGTACTAAAGGCCATTGATTCCTTATATGATGCTCCTCAAGATTTTGATGATGAGGATGATGATGAAGAGGACTCAGATGATGAGCCTAAGAAAATGAAAGGATCTAAGAAGACGAAAGCTCCTCCACCTCCTGCCCCAAAGCCAAATCCATCAAATGACACTCCATACTACATACTCCAGAAGATCACACCATATAAGGGCGTGCCAGCATGGATGTGGCTGTACAAAAATCAACAGAATGAAAGGAAGAAAAGCAGGAGATATTCCCCACTTCCTCAAAGATACAGAAAGGATCCTCCTCCTCCTCCACCTGCTGATGGTGCTTCCAGTTCTTCAACTCAAAGGACTACCCAGTTTCAAACCTATCAAAGACATCAGGGTAGGTACTCCTCTTCAGGTAGCAGTCAGCAAAGGCATTATTCATCTGGCAAATATTAGCATCAAAAACATCAACAACAATAATTCACTAAACATCAAAATGCTGAAAGCCCCAAGAGACCTGCTTCCCCTCCTGTACCATTTGAAGATCCTGAGACAGCTACAATAGCTAGGATGACTAGATTCTAGGAATTTGTTGGCCAATCCAAGATCAACATAGCAAGAGCTGAAGGAAAGGATCCATATTAATATAGTACAATATCCAAGTATAGAAAGGAAGAACTTAACAGGTTTGCTATGGCTAACAAATTTTTCAATGTTGATGATTATAAGAAGTTACATCCTGAAGTTGTAGTGTCAAGGGCTACCTCCCTAAATATCATTGGAGCTGCTGACATGATAATGACAAAAGCTCAAGCAGATGATCCTAACAAGGAAATCAAGTTTACACAACCTGGTGAGAAAACTAAGAAGGATAAGTCAAAGGAGCCCAAGAAGAAGATATGAACTTTAAATTGTTTAAGTCTTTTGATTATTTTAAAACTGTCTGTTTATATTCTGATACAAATCTCTTTGTATATATATATCTGCTGCGTATGTTAAAATTCCTGCCAGATATATGTTTTATTGCTTTATTATTAATGTGAGTCTATAAATAGTGACCTTACCCAAAAAGGGGGAGATTATTGGATCCCTAGTTGGATTTGGGCTAGGTTTACTAAATTAGGATGTTTGACCCAACTTGTATAGCTAGGGTCATGGGTATGTCCTAGAGTCTAGTCCATGTACTTAGATTCAACACTACATGGGCCAGCCATCAACAGACTGCAAAAGTTTCAAGACTTAGATAATTTTCAAACATAGAAAATGAGTTCAACGTTCGTCGAACTCAGGTCGACGATAGCCGTGCTCAGCTCAACGAACTTTGAGAAAATTCTCTGAGCTGAGCTCGATGAACTTGAATCTCAGGTCGACGATTTCCAGAGTATACTTCAACATTACAAGTCCAGAATTCTTCACACTTAACTCCAGTCGACGAACATAGTTCTCAGGTCGACGAACTTAGTTCTCAGGTCGACGATTGCTGGGTATTTACTTCAACATCTTAATCCAAAAGCATCTAACTATTCTAAGTCTAGGATCACACTCCAGTCGAAGAAACTAGTTCTCAGCTCGACGAACTTAGACCACACTCTTGACAAGATTTATCAAGTAGCAGTTAGAAGCTCTCAGCTCGACGAAAGTAGTTCTCAGGTCGACGAACCCAGTTCTGAGGTCGACGATTTCTGGACACGTTACTTCAACATTATTAAGTCCAAGAAACATGGAATTTTGTTATTCAGTCGACGAAGTTATATTCTCAGCTCGACGATCTTGATGCATAGAGTTGGCAAGGCTCCAGAGAAAGCAGTTATCAGTTCTGAGGTCGACGATGGTGGATCTCAGCTCGACGAACAACTGATATCTGGCTGACAAACTTAACTTCTCTGCTCGACAAACTCTGGACACAGATCGACGAATTCTGTTCTATGCTCAGTTAATTCTATAGAGTTCCAGACTTAGAAATTTCCCTCCCTCTGTCCCTTTTCTATTGCAATAATTAATGAGTAATCAATGATAAATATTCTCTGAATATTACTGTTAGAAGCAAGCATTGATCACGGTCTTCATCAGGATAATTACTTGCCGTTTTTTCATGGGACAGTTGAGGAAATCAATCAATGCAAATATTCTCCAGGCCGTCAGCATTGAATGAAGGAAGAAATTCAAATTCAGAAGGAAGAAATTCAAATTCAGACGGAAGATTACAGGGAATTATAAAAAGGATTTTTCTTTTTCTTCCTTCAGTAGAACAGACAACAATACAGTGAATATGCTTTTCTTCTTCCTTCTCATCTGAACACAGAACAAAAAGACACAGGGCAATAACATAGCAAAATCAGAAGCCCTAGACCAGAGAAAGAACAGCAAGTTGAAGAAGAAGAAGATCAGCCATTTAAATCAAGAGTCTTCTTTTGTCTTCATCACAGGATTCTTCAAAGGACAACAATTACTATATCAGTCAAGAAGCACCTGGATATCTACTGGTCAAGGCTGAAACACTGAAGGCCTACTCACCCTGAAGAAAAGCTCCATCCTTCCTGAACAAATCTATATATCAGGGGGAGACTCCTACCTTGGTGGTAGAAGAGTGGATGTACCCAGGTTGGAGAACCACTATAAAATTCTTGTGTTGTCTTGTTGCACTTTTTCTTTTGTTCTTGTTGTGGCTGTGCTATCTAGGTTGCTGTGTTTGTGATATGTTGTGCTAGATTACTTTATCTCAGGTTTGTTTTTATTTACAACACAAAGTTCTAAGTTTTTCAAGATACTCTATCCACCCCCCCCCCTCTAGAGTATTTCTGATCTAACCCTTACTTTCAAGATCCTTTGGAGCCATCCGGTAGGCAGCCCTAGACTCTGGCTTAGCTCCAGGAACCAACTAAATCTGGAAATCCTTCTCCCGATGCGGCGACAATCCTGGTAGCTTCTTTAAAAACACATCTGCAAAATCCCGCATCATCGATATATCAACAACCCACGTCTTGTCCTCGACCATTGTTGGGTCTATTGATCCTAATATCCCAGATTTGTAATAAGTAAAACAGGTCAATGACATACACAGATAATGTATTTGATGTGTGCCTTAGATCTTGCATGCATCTAGTCCATGATTGGACGGGTGAAGAAATGAGTTAAGTATTGAACTTATATTTCGTCAAGCTCAGCTCACAGATCGTCGAGCTCAGGTCAAAATACCTCAAGAGATAAAGTCAAGTACTCAGGATTCCAAGTTCGTCGAGCTCAGCTCACAATTCGTCGAACTCAGCTCAATAGTCATTGAGCTCAGGTCAACATTCTATGGAATAAGCTCAAGCGCTCAAGATTTAAAGTTAGTCGAGCTCAGCATGAAATTTGTCGAGCTCAATTTAGAGATCGTCGAACACAGCTCAATACTTGTCAAGATAAAAGCCAGAAAAATAATCTAAGGTATAAAGCACTGAGACCGCTAAGAAGATCAGAGTTCGTTGAGCTCAGCCCACAGATCGTCGAACGCAGCTAAACCATTAAATTTGTCTAAGGCAAAAGCGCTTAGACCGCTGAGAAGATAGCGTTGAGACCGCAGCTGAGAAGATAGTGTTGAGATCGCAGTAGAGACAAAACTGCCTGGATTTCTCAAATCCAGAAGCGTTGAGTGAAGCAGATTCACTCAACGCTTCTAATAAAGTAGGAAATGCTGAGAGACTTAAGAGCTAAACAACTGAGAGAAAACTAGCTGGATTTTTTTTTCTAAGTCCAGAAGCGTCGAGTGAAGCAGGTTCACTCAATGCTTCTTATAAAGAAGGAAGCGCTGAGACAGTTAAAAGCAAGAACCGCTGAGACAGCTGTGAAGATACTACTGAGACAGAAACTTGTCTCACCTAAAGAGAAGAAGGTGCTGAGACAAAGGCATGTCTCAGATAATAATGAAAACTGCTGAGACCACTGACACAAAACCGCTGAGACAAAGCCAGTGAAATTTCTAAGTCCAAAAGTGCTGAGAGCCAAGGCTGATGGCATTGAGTGTCTTAACATCACTCAATGCTTGATGGAATTCTGGAAAATTTTCCAAGTTTATCTCCTCCCACACATTCAATCTCGTGATTCCCCCATCATCCCCCCATCAAGAACCCCTCCCCACAGCACAAATTCTACCCTCTACAATAGCTCCTCCCTCTGTCCCCTTCCCTTTCCTAGTCCAAATAGACCTTCCATCTTCTGCACCTGACTACACACATACAGACATGTCCATTTGCATTTTCTGTTTGCTCTAATTGTGGTCATCACAATCCCTACTCCTCCACTGCTCCAGAATCTCTCTATTTAAACTTCTCTGATATTGCTAAAGATTTACTTGCATTCATCTCTCCCACTGCTTCCATCCAAACTCAATGTGCCCAAGTTATTGCTCTATCTCCTGCCACTTCTTCTGATGGACTGGCTTCAGGAGCCTCTGTAGCCAGTCAGGGGGAGATGCTTCATGATGAAGAAGCTCCAATAACAGCAACAACAATAGAGTTTGAAGCAGCAGCAGCAGTAGTAAAAGAAGCAGCAAAAGCAGAAGCAGCAGTAGAGTTTGATTCCTTTATGACTGACTCTTCTAAAGATATACCAGATCCTTCTAGAGTAACAGAAGCAGCAACAGAGTTTGAAGCAGCAACAGTAGCAGCAATAGAAGGAGCAGAAGTAGAAGCAGCAGAAGAGTTTGATTCCTTTATGACTGACTCTTCTGAAGATATACTAGATCCTTCTACAATCATAGACTTAATAAAATCAGATACTAAGATGGATGAGCCTGTTTTGCCTGAAATAGATACTGCTGGTGATTATATTATAAATCCCACAGTAGATTTATTAAATTTATTGAGTATTTTTGATATAGCTTATTTGAATAATCTGTCAGCAGACACATCAAGCCATCTTTGGCTATAGTTCCTTACACCTCTCCCATAAGCCCCAAGGTTGCCAAGCAACTAAAGGCTAGTTTTGTTACAACAAAGGTTCCAGCTATAAAGGTTCCAACTATTTCATCTCCTCCTGCTCTAGTTTTTGTTATGGATGATTCACCCATGCCTAATCTTGAGGCATTGATCATGGCTAATATAAAAGAAGAAAACGAAACAGTCGCTGAAAGCACTGTCCTGTATTGCCCTCCTATTCCAGCTTCAGCTCCTTCTCCAGCTCCTCCTCCAGCTCCTACTCAGGCTGAAAATACAATTGATAAATCAGTAATAAAAGTCATTGATGCCTTATATGATGCTCCTCAAGATTTTGATGATGAGGATGATGATGAAGAGGACTCAGATGATGAGTCTAAGAAAAAGAAAGTATTTAAGAAGAGGAAAGCTCCTCCACCTCCTGCCCCAAAGCCAAATCCAGCAAATGACACTACCATACTACATACTCCAGAAGATCACACCCTATAAGGGCATGTCAGCATGGATGTGGTTGTACAAAAATCAACAGAATGAAAGGAAGAAAAACAGGAGATATTCCCACCTCCTAAAAGATAGAAAGGATCCTCCTCCTCCTCCACCTGCTACTGGTTCTTCCAGTTCTTCAACTCAAAGGACTACCCAGTTTCAAACCTATAAAAGTCATCAGGGTAGGTCATCCTCTTCAGGAAGCAGTCAGCAAAGACATTATTCATCTGGCAAATAGTAGCATCAACAACATCAACAGCAACAATTCATTGAACATCAAAATGCTGAAAGCCCCAAGAGACCTGCTTCCCCTCCTGTACCATTTGAAGATCCTGAGACAGCTACAACTACTAGGATGGCCAGATTCCAGCAACTGGTTGGCCTATCCATGATCAACAGAGCAAGAGCTGAAGGAAAGGATCCATCTGAATATACTATAATGTCCAAGTACAGAAAGGAAGAACTTAACAGGTTTGCTAAGGCAAACAAATTTTTCAATGTTGATGATTATATGAAGCTACATCCTGAATCTGTAGTGCCAAGGGCTACCTCCCTGAATATCATTGGAGCTATTGACATGACAACGACAAAAGCTTAAGCAAGCTGATCCTAATAAGGAAATCAAGTTTACACAACCTGGTGACTATACAACCCCGTGCCCGGCGAGTAAGGTCGCTAGGAACCAAACCGATTGGGTTAAATATAGTGGGCGAGCTCGGCAGTAGAGAAGCCGAGCCCGAGCTTGGCATTCGTCGACTGGGATCTCAGCATTCGTCGATCGTGAGCTCGGCATTCGCAGAGCTACTCCAAGAATCGTCGAGCTAAGGTCGACTGATGGTGACCAACGGATGGGAGAGCTCGTCATCCCATCTTGCGCCCCCGCAAAGGAGCTCAACAATAGCTGGCGAGCACGATACGCCGAGGTGGCCAGGCTACCCAGCTCGCCCAGATCAATGAGGTACTTTTTACTGTTTTGCCCCCGTAGGTCTGCCCATAGACCTTCAAAACAGCGGAGTTTGGCTGTTGGCAGACCCAACCAAGGGCATTTTGGCAACTTCAGGTCAGTTCATTTTTGTTATTGGCAGTTCAGATTCTTGAAAATATAAATAGGACACAAGGGGTACCCCAGAAGGCATGCTTCCTGTGTTCTCCTTCTCGAGTTTTCAAGTGCTTTCTGAGGGTACCTTAGCTCGGCCTCTGACTAAGGAGGGGAAGCGCTCTCAGATCTTCCGGGTGTGTGGTGGGTCCTCCCTGCCGAGCCCTTGGGTCGGTTCTCCTTGTTTCTTTTGTTGTTTTGCTTGCAGGAGTGAACTAGGCGCGCGATCAACCCTTTCCCGAGGGTGAACTCCATAGGAGACCGAGATTTCGGTTTCAACATTTTGGTGCGGTGAGCATGGAGGACCCACCACAGCTTGGTCCGGCGAGTAAGGTCGCTAGGAACCAAACCGATCGGGATAAAGATAGTGGGCGAGCTCGGCAGTAGAGAAGCCGAGCCCGAGCTCGGCATTCGTCGACCGGGAGCTCGACATTCGTCGATCTAAGGGCTCGGTGGGGAGGACCAACCACACACACGGAAGGTCTGAGAGGGCTTCCCCTCCTTAGCTAGAGGCCGAGCTAAGGTACCCTCAGAAAGCACTTGAAAACTGGAGAAAGAGAGCACAAGAAGCATGCCTTCTGTACTACCCCTTGGGTCCTATTTATAGTTTCCAGAATCTGAACTTCCAGTAACCAAAATGAACTGACCTGAAGTTACCAAAATGCCCTAGGTTGGGTCTGCCAACAGGCAAACTCCGCTATTTTGAAGAGCTATGGGCAGACCTACGGGGGCCAAACAGTAAAAAGTACCTCATAGATTTGGGAAAGCTGGGGAGCCTGGCCACCTCGGCGGATCCTGCTCGCGTGCTTTTGTCAAGCTCCTTTATGAGGGCGCGAGCTGGGACGGCGAGCTCTCCCATCCGTTGGTCCCCATCAGTCGACCTTAGCTCGATGATTCTTGGACTAGCTCAGCTAATGCCGAGCTCGAAATCGACGAATGCGGAGCTCCCGTTCGATGAATGACGAGCTCGGGCTCGACTTCTCTACTGCTGAGCTCGCCCACTATCTTTACCCCGATCGGTTTGGTTCCTGGCCACCTTACTCGCCGGACACGGGGTTGAACAGTTACAAAACTAAGGAGGATAACTCAAAGGAGCCCAAGAAGAAGAAATGAACTTTAAATTGTTTAAGTCTTTTGATTATTTTAAAACTGTCTGTTTATATTCTGATACAAAGCTCTTTGTATATATATATGCTACATATGTTAAATTTCCTGCCAGATATATGTTTTATTGGTTTTTTATTAATGTGAGTCTGTAATTTGTGACCTTACCCAAATAGGGGAGATTATTGGATCCCTAGTTGGATTTGGGCTAGGTTCACTAAATTAGGATGTTTGACCCAACTTGTATAGCTAGGGTCATGGGTATGTCCTAGAGTCTAGTCTATGTCCTTACATTCAACACTATATGGACCAGCCATCAACAGACTGCAAAAGACTGAATACTTAGAGAATTTTCAAACACAGAAAATGAGTTCAACGTTCGTCGAACTCAGGTCGACGATAGTCATGCTCAGCTCGACGAACTTTGAGAAAATTCTCTGAGCTGAGCTCGACGAACTTGAATCTCAGTTCGATGATTTCCACAGTATACTTCAACATTACAAGTCCAAAATTCTTCACACTTAACTCCAGTCGACGAACTTAGTTCTCAGGTCGACGAACTTAGTTCTCATGTCGACGATTGCTGGGTATTCTACTTCAACATCTTAATCCAAAAGAATCTAAGTATTCTAAGTCCAGGATCACACTCCAGTCGACGAAAATAATTCTCAGCTGGACGAACATAGACCACACTCTTAGCAAGATTTATAAAGTAGCAGTTAGAAGATCTCAGCTCGACGAAAGTAGTTCTCAGGTCGACGAACCCATTTCTGAGGTCGGCGATTTCTGGACACGTTTCTTCAACATTATTAAGTCCAAGAAACATGGAATTTTGTTATTCAGTCGACGAAGTTATATTCTCATCTCGAAGATCTTGATGCACAGAGTTGGTAAGGCTCCAGAGAAAGCAGTTATTAATTCTAAGGTCGACGATCGTGGATCGCAGCTCGACGAGCAACTGATATCTGGTTGACAAACTTGACTTCTCTGCTCGACAAACTCTGGACACAGATCGACGAATTTTGTTCTCTGCTGAATGAATTCTGTAGAGTTCCAGACTTAGAAATTTCCCTCCCTCTGTCCCTTTTCTATTACAATAATTCCTGAGTAATCAATGCTAAATATTCTCTGAAAATTACTGTTAGAAGCAACCATTGAATACGGTCTTCATCAGGATTATTACTTGTCATTTTTCCATGGGACAGTTGAGGAAATCAATCAATGCAAATATTCTTCAGGCCGTCAGCATTGAATGAAGGAAGAAATTCAAATTCAGAAGGAAGAAATTCAAATTCAGAAGGAAGATTACATAGAAATATAAAAAGGATTTTTCTTTTTCTTCCTTCAGTAGAACATATAACAACACAGTGAATAGGCTTTTCTTCTTCCTTCTCGTGTGAACACAGAATAAAAAGACACATAGCAATAACACAGCAAAATCAGAATCCCTAGACCAGAGAAAGAACAGCAAGCTGAAGAAGAAGAAGAAGAACATCCATTTAAATTAAGAGTCTTCTTCTGTCTTCATACCAGGATTCTTCAAAGGATAACAATTACTATATCAGTCAAGAAGCACCTGGATATCTACTGGTCAAGGCTGAAACATTGAAGGCCTACTCACCCTGAAGAAAAACTCCATCCTTCCTGAACAAATCTATATCTCAGGGGGAGCTTTGTTAAAATCAAGATCCACTAAGTCTTCTCAGTTGTATTTGAGAAAGAGAAGACATAATCACACTCTCATCCCCCACTGTATAAAGGGTTCTTAACTCCCTTCAAAAGTTATTCCTGGTTGCAAGTCACCTGTTTAGAAGACTTGAGGATTTATTTTTGAGCACCTTATCAAAAGCTCATTGGTGGCAGTCACCTGATCAAAAAACTGACTGGATTCCTATGAGGGTGATAGAAGAGTGGATGTACCTAGGTTGGGGAACCACTATAAAATTCTTGTGTTGTATTGTTGCACTTTTTCTTTTGTTCTTGTTGTGGCTGTGCTATCTAGGTTGCTGTTTTTGTGATATGTTGTGCTAGATTAATTTATCTTAGGTCTGTTACAAAGTTCTAAGTTTTTCAAGATACTCTAATCACCCCCCTCCCCTCTAGAGTATTTCAGATCTAACCCTTACTTTCAAGCTCCTTTGAAGCCATCCGGTAGGCAGCCCTAGACTCCGACTTAGCTCCAGGAAACAACTGAATCTGGAAATCCTTCTCCCGATGCAGCGGCAATCCCGGTATCTTCTCTAGAAACACATCCGCAAAATCCCGCATCATCGATATATCGACAACCTACGTCTTGGCCTCGACCATTGTTGGGTCTATTGATCCTAATATCCCAGATTTGTAATAAGTAAAAGAGGTCAATGACATACACAGATAATGTATTTGATGTGTGCCTTAGATATTGCATGCATATATTCCATGATTGGACGGGTGAAGAAATGGGTTAAGTATTGAACTCAGATTTCATCAAGCTCAACTAACAGATCGTCGAGCTTAGGTCGACATACCTCAAGAGATAAAGTCAAGTGCTCAGGATTCAAAGTTCGTCGAGCTCAGCTCACGATTCATCGAACTCAGCTCACTAGTCGTTGAGCTCATGTCAACATTCTATGGAATATGCTCAAGCGCTCAAGATCTAAAGTTAGTTGAGCTTAACATGAAATTCGTCGAGCTTAATATAGAGATCGTCGAACACAGCTCAATACTTGTCAAGATAAAAGCCAGAAAAATAATATAAGGCATAAAGCACTGAGACCGCTGAGAAGATCAGAGTTCGTTGAGCTCAGCCCACAGATTATCGAACGCAGCTAAAGCAAGGAAATTTGTCTAAGGCAAAAGTGCTTAGACCGCTGAGAATAAGGCGTTGAGATTGCTGAGACAACACTGAGGCTGCTGAGAAGACAGCGTTGAGACCGCAGAGACAGCAGAGACAAAACTGCCTGGATTTCTCTAAGTCCAAAGCATTGAGTGAAGCAGATTCACTCAACGCTTCTAATAAAGTAGGAAATGCTCTGAGACTTAAGAGGTAAATAGCTGAGACAAAACTAGCTGGATTTTATTTCTAAGTCCAGAAGCGTTGAGTGAAGCAGGTTCACTCAACGCTTCTTATAAAGAAGGAAGCGCTGAGAAAGTTAAAAGCATGAACTACTGAGACAGCTATGAAGATACCACCGAGACAGAAACTTGTCTCACCTAAAGAGAAGAAAGTGTTGAGACAAAGGCATGTCTCAGCTAATAATGAAAAACCGCTGAGACCGCTGATACAAAACCGCTGAGACAAAGCCACTGAAATTTCTAAGTCCAAAAGTGTTGAGAGCCAAGACTGATGTCATTGAGTGTCTTAACATCACTCAATGCTTGATGGAATTCTGGAAAATTTTCCAAGTCCATATGTTGATGAACACCGCTGACGTCATCAAAGTCAAAATTGTAGGAAGCAATTGAGGGAAAGCTGCTACAGCACCGAAAGATGTTTTGTCCCTTTCTGATGAAGATGGTCATAACCAATCTTTGGTGGGCCCACATTCTATTGTGCCGTTGATCCAAATCAAGGCATATAAAATTTAAAATTTAAAGGGATTAGGGTTAAAGAATACACAAGGATCAAACGCAGAAAATACAGAAAGAGAAATTTAAAGTGGCGGCTGGACGTTTTTCTTCCCATCAATCTTGAAAGCTAAAGTCCAATCAAGTTAGCCTGAAGGCAAAGAAAGATTGCTGAAGCACTTCAAAGTTCAGCAAGTTTGTTCTCATTAGAACAGTGCAGCTGGTACATCTCTTCAGCAAGTTGGTAGCTGCTTATCTGTGCAGTAGAAAAGTGTGAGCTGTAGAAGAAGACTGATTCCTTCAACAGCATGTGGGCTGGCCTGATATCAGCTCAGTCCAGCAAAGTTAACTCAGAGATAATTCTCTGAGTTAGTTATTTTTGTTTTTCTTAAACACTTTGTATTAACTTTTTGTTGGATTCATTAGATCTGAATCTGTGTGTAGGGCATTTTGTGCCTGAGGTAGGTGACAAATCTGTCACTGAGGTAGGTGCCCTATTGGGGCACTGAGTTAGGATCCAACTGTGGATCTGAGCTGTAGGGCTTTATTGCCTGAGTTAGGAGAGTGTTGCTCGATGAGGTAGTATCCATGTGTGGATATGAGGTAGGGATGTCCTCCCAGTTTGAGTGTAGGGTCTTATTCTTGAGGTAGGTGATTGTAGAGTCACTGAGCTGTAGGTGTGATGCGCTGGCGGTAAGATTACCGTTCACGGGCAATTAATAAAAGGGAGGAGTAGATTCCCCAAGTATCGATCTCGCGTGGAGTTCAAGTAGGGAGCATGGATTCCACTTTCAGAGAAATGAATGAAAGTGCTAAGTAAAAATGAAGGGTTATATTTTGGGTTTCCTACACTAAGCAGCAATAATCTAGTACGGGTCGCCGTCACTACGTCGCCAGGGTGAATTACTCCAATGAGTAATAGCGGAGACGAACAAATAATCGAGGGTCATAAACACCTCTTCGCATCATGCGCTTCTAGTAGTCGCTAGAACGGCTCAAACACAACTTTCTCAAACAAATATGAAGCTCATCAACACACATCATGATCATGAAATCACCACACAAAACCATAGAAAGACCTTGAGCAAAACATGGTTATTAGACCTCAAGTATACTAGCACAAGTTCAGGTTAAAGCAAATCCAAGAAAAGAGGGGGTGAAACACAACTAAACACTCGAAGGCTCTCCAAGATTCACGACCGGAAGTGATGGTTGTCGAGCCTCATCCTAGCTCGGTCTTTGCAAGGAATCAAGGATCCCGAAGGGCTGTCACTTCCTTCTTCACACCCGTCTTCTTCATGTTGTGGTCTCTGATTTGGATCAGAGCGAAATTCTTCCCAAGTTCTGCAACTAAGAACTCAAACAGTAGCTTGGAGGTCGGCAATGGCGATGACATTCGGGGATAAAGCTTTAGCAAGCTCTTTGAAGGAGAATGGGTGGTCGGATCAACCCTCCAAGAAGGAGAGAGAAAATGATGGCTGGAGGGATGAGTTCCCGCTAAAAGGGGCGGAAATGGCGGGGGAAAATGGAGATGTCCCAGTCCAGAAGAAATCTCCGGCTTAAATAGTAAAAGTCAAAAAAAATGGTCACGCACGATCTGGCGCACGACCGTGCGTGAACTGTGTGATATTAATATCTAGAAAAATGCCTGAGGAAGAAGAAGCGTTGACTCGTATATTTCCTTCGCGCACGGGCAGTTCCACCTGTTCGTGAACGACATCGCACGGGTAGCGACAGAGTGCTGGAAAATAGAAACATACAGGAAAACCGTGTGTTTTACTCGTGCACGGGCGCTGCTGCCCGTGCGTGAACAACACACACGATTAGACACAGAACGGAATAAACTTGGAAGCTACAGGAAATCCGTGTGTTTCCTTCGCGCATGGTTTCGAAGAAACCGTGCGTCAACCTTGCGAGAGGAAATTCGTAGAGCTCAGCTCGATGTTCTTCCAGCCGACTACAACGCATGATTTCACACAAACCGTACGTGAAAGAAACGCATGACCATGCATTTTCCTTGAGACATAATTCTTGCCTTGGGGGAAAACGCACCACCTGCACAAAATAAAAACTCACAAAGGAGGACCCTCCAGCAATCAAAAAAATGCAATAAAAACTACTAGAACGAGTCCTGGGGAGCACCAAGTGCATACCCCCAGCAAACAAATGCGCAATCGCACACCTACGAGCTAGAAAAGTACACTAAACTTGAAACGCAGTAGGAACGAAATATCAATGAAAACAACCGAAAAGTGAAGTGCAAAGTCATGAAAATCGGCCCAGATGATTCCGCAAAGCTCTATATAAATGTGACTCATCACACCCCCAGACTTACCTATTTTTGCATCCTGAGCAAAAAAGATCCTTGCTGACTATAAAAAGAACTAACTAACATAGTAATTATGATCTGGAGTACCACGCGAAGTCGCACGCTCGCGGGCGTAAAAATATAGTAGAGAAACTTTCTAAGCATACAAAATAATTTATACTTTTCAGCCTGCGTAACAAAAATTTTATGACTACTCAAAAAAAGAATCGCGTTGAATCCTCTGGTCATGCGTATGGAGAAAATAGACTAACCGCTAAAGCGAGTATTGCCAAAGAACGGGATTCGGGACAACCTCCAAAGGAATCCACCAATGTCGGTGAACATATGCTTGCCCGTTCTCACTCTCTCCACGGCACTAGTTTGCTTTAAGCGTGAGTCCGTAGGACTTCGGGTAGTAATGGGGCTTGGGTTAAGGCGAGGTAATCAAGGATAAAAATGAAGGCTACGTACAAAACCCAATGGAGCTAGCATAAAAATAGTCTATCCGCTGCCCACAAAACGCGCGGGTACACCACACACAAAGACTTAATTTTTAATATACGGGTGTGCGTACCGCGTAGTCCAAAAAATATATCAACTCAAATCAGATTTTCAGTTATACTTTTCCTTTCTCTTTTTCTTTCTTTTTCAAAGTTTTTTTTATACATTTTCTTCTTAATTATCCTTTTTCTATTTCACAATTCCTGCAAATAAATTCATGGGAGCACAACCACAAATTTCACAAAGAACAACACCGCATCAACACCCCCATCCTGAAATTAGAAAACAGTAAAGCTAGACTTGGGTGTGCGACTAGGGTCGGTTACTAGGCTTTGGTGAAATAAAAGTGGATCTGAATCAAAGGAGGGGTAGGCACAACGGTGCTAGCGAGGATAAGATGTTAGGAACGGGTACAAAGCTCAACCTAGCCAAAATGATGGCCTACATCATGCTCATGCTTAACTAACCATGCACCAATGCTTCGAGAATAGCTTGTGGCAAGTTCTTAGCCAACGAGAAATATTATCCATCCTCCCGACTCGAGCAATACGAATATAAAGGCTGTCTACACACATCCCTAAGCTACCATCGGATTCACACCAGATTTAGTAATTTTTGAGTATAATAAAAAGAATTTACGCAGTTAGAAAAATATAAAAATAAAAGCATGCAGAAAAATTAATTCTAATCTAATTTCTACATGAGATGGGAGCATTCGACTAGGAGCACAACAAGATTAACATTTTACCCCGTCTCACAATCCTATATTAGCAAGGTAATTTTCCTAAATCTAACGAAAGAAACATGTTTGACTCGCCGTATGCAAAAAGTTAAGTACGCGCTCATGTGGGTGAAATGATGCGCAATGCAATGATGTAAACAAACAAATTAAAAATAGCTACTGGTATGCAAATGAAGTGCACCTTCAAAGGTAACATCGACAAGCTCTCCCCCAGACTTAAGCTAAGAAGCACATCAAAATATGTTGAAGGTAAAATAAAAATGAGATAAGGGGAGAAGTTACCCAATGCTCAGAAGATGAGTATACCAGAAGATTGGCTTTAAACTTGATCAATAAGCACACGACCCAGATAAAATAACCTGCAAGAAGCACATCTCCAACCAAGCAAATAATTGGTATGCACACTCAAAAAGCTAAACAAACAAATTAAATGCAGCTAAATTAGGTTGTCAGCCAGAAGCCCTTTTCTTTACCATCCTTAAGGTTGACCAAATACCTGTATTAACAATTTTATACAATGTTCAGGTTGTAAAAGTTTAATACGCAGAGAAAGACAATTTAATGTCACACACAGCATTAAGCAAATAAAAAGCTAGCAGCATCAAGACAAAAGGAGACAGCCGTGGAGATCCCTCACTTTTCAGTTAAATGCCGATTTGTGATAGATCCCCCTAAACACGCGAGATGAGGAAGAGGGGAGAGCTTTAGGGCCCAAGGAAGACAAGTCTCCCCTTCCCCTACCCTCCTCCATCCCACTCCTGCGGGTAAAACTCTACGCTTTGCGCAAAAGCAACTCCTTTCATTTTAATTCCACAGAAGAGGAGTGTTAGGGCGGTAAGGTCACACCCTGCTCTTCAGTAGCTAGATTAACATCCAAAATAGGGGGCATACTTTCTTCACCCGCTGAGGGTGAAAGATCAGCCCATGTTACCTGTTTCATAGTTTTACAGACTTTGGTTAAATAAATTGCAGTTTTAAATCGAAATTCTGCACGCCCACATCTGGCGTGCACAACATATCTGTCTTTGCAGCAACATAATGCATCACATCAAGGACATGTGTCACTTCTTTCCCTTTAGTTGTCATTGACGTTTGAAAAACTTCCTTAACCTGTTCTTGTCCTGTCGATTGAAAATCTGTCTTAACACCACTAGAAACATCATTAGATGACACGATAGTTAAGTTCACTGGTTTTACGAGGACAACAAAAATTAATTGAGGAGGCGAAGGTGGTAAAGGTGCATTAACTTTGGGCGCAACAGTGATGCCACTAGCATCAAAATAAAATGTCGCCTCACAGGCTTTACGGAAGGGGACCCCGAGGATGGGTTTTGACTTGTTACCCCTGGGTCCAAGCATATGAAAGTCTGTGAAGATAGCCGCCCATTCAAAACCACTTCTACACCCTTCACTTCTCCATTGGTCTCAACCACAGATCCATCAGTTAGCAATAAGGATTTCATTCCGTCGTATTCGACATTCAAATTCATCTTTTCAACATCTTGCAAAGAAAGATTGTTGCAAGATGAACCAGAATCACATAGCGCTAGAGTTTCTAAGGCATTAATTTCACATTTAACAGTCATTTCACGGGCATTACATTCCCCCGCATCCTCAACACTCTTCCCATACACACGGGGATTCTTCTCTTTGTCGCTAGGAAGAATTCCCCGGGTACGCTCAGAAAATACGTGTGTCAATTGTCCCAATTGCGTTTCCAAATTCCTCATGGAAGTGGTCTGATTATCCATATTTGACTGGGCCATTTCAACAAACTTTTCCATCATCTCCTCTAACGCGCTCTTGCGCGTACCTTGCAAATTGTTTTTATAACCCGGCTGAGATGGTGGCGGCTGGGTACCAGAAGCCTGAGCATCGAATTGATGCTGACCCCCTGCCATCTTTGATCGGGCGCGTTTTGGTTCCATGAGAATTTAGGATGGTTTCTCGCGATAGGTTTATAAGTATTATTTTAAAGCACATCACGATTTTTATTATTTATAAAATTAACATTTTCTTCACAAGCCATACCTACCTGGTCAGCAAAAAGCTCACCCGTGGGGCACTCATAAGCGTGGTGGCCAGAGTTACCACAACCCTGGCATGATATGCTCATCATAGGGGCAGGCGGTGGGGTAGATCGGGTCAACGTCATCTTCCCATCCGAGGCAGCATTACTCGATTCGGCGTGCAGTCCCACCGCGTTTACATCAAATAAATTTCTCTACCCTCTAGGTGCATTCCTTCCTACTGTCCAGTACATGCTATGGGAGGCTGTGTCTTTAAAGAGTCTCAATGCTTCCTCAAGAGATAAGTTCATGATCGTGCCACCCGCCACCGCATCGATCATTGCCCTAAAATTTGGCTCAATGGCAAAATAAAATATCTGCACCAAATTCTAAGGCTCACAGCCACGTTGAGGATAACAGCGCTACAGGTCTGCAAATCTCTCCCATGCCTTAGAAAGAGTTTCTTGATCCAACTATCTAAACGTGGCTATTTCCCTGCGAGCATTAACAATTACATCAACAGAATGAAACTTAGCCAAAAACATGGAAGATAAAGCTTCCCAGGTGGTAGCAGTGTCAGGCGCGATCGTATGCATCCACGTCTTGGCCCTATCCTTTAGTGAATAAGGGAACAACTTTAGTTTCACAAACTTCATCCGCAATGCCCACATAGCGGAAAGTACCGCATATCTCAGAAAACTCAGCCAAATGTTACTGAGAATCCTCGCTCGGTAGACCCGAGTATTGTGTATTGTTACTAATCATATTCCAAATCGCAGTCTTGATCTCAGAATGATTATCTTCTATGGTTGGCTCGAACCTTGGATAAACACTCCCCACTATAGGTGTTGTGAAATCCCGCATTGTCCTAATGTGAGGCTGGGCCACATACTGGTTCTCAACGATTCGTTCCCATTGGCCATTTCCCAAATGGCCCAAGTCATCCATCCTTCCCTCAACTATAGCAGCATACAAGAGAGTTCTCCTTGCTCGTGCAGTCTCAGGATCAATACCCAAATCTTCGCCCCTTCCACCAGGGTTCAGATCTATCATACAACACTCACAAAAAGAAAATAGTAAAACCACGAAGACACTCTCAAACTTTTCCAAAAAAGACAAAATCCACGCAACAGTTGCACTCCCCGACAACGGAGCCTAAAACTTGATGCGCTGGCGGTAAGATTTCCTTTCACGACCAAGTAATAAAAGGGAGGAGTAGCTTCCCCAAGTATCGATCTCACGTGCAGTGCAAGTAGGGAGCATGGATTCCACTTTCAGAGAAATGAATGAAAGTGTTAGGTAAAAGAAAAGGGTTTGATTTTGGGTTTCCTACACTAAGCAGCAATAATCTAGCGTGGTTTGCCATCACCACATCTCCAGGGTGAATTACTCTAAAGAGTAATAGCGGAGACAAACAAACTATCGAGGGTCGTAAACACCTCTTCGCATCGCGCACTTCTAGAAGTCGCTAGAATGGCTCAAACACAACTTTCTCTAACAAATATGAAGCTCATCAACACACATCATGATCAAGAAATCACCACACAAAACCATAGAAATACCTTGAGGAAAACATGGTTATTAAACCTCAAGTATAGTAGCACAAGTTCAGGTTAAAGCAAATCCAAGAAAAGAGGGGGTAAAACACAACCAAGCACTCGATGGCTCTCGAAGATTCAAGGCCGGAAGCGAGGGTTGTCGAGCCTCATCTTAGCTCGGTCTTTGGAAGGTATCCGGGATCCTGAAGGGCTGTCACTTCCTTCTTCACACCCGTCTTCTTCATGTTGTGGTCACTGATTCGGATCAGAGCGAAATACTTCACAAGTTCTGCAACTAAAAACTCAAACAGTAGCTTGGAGGATTGCAATGGCGATGGCGGTCGGAGACAAAGCTTTAGCAAGCTCTTTGGAGGAGAATGGGTGGCCAGATCAACCCTAAGAGGAGGAGAGAGATGTTCCGGTCGGAGACAAAGCTTTATCAAGCTCTTTGGATGAGTTCCTGCTCAAAGGGGCGGAAAATGGCGGGGGAAAATAGAGATGTCCCGGTCCAGAAGAAATCTGGGGCTTAAATAGTAAAAGTCAGAAAAAATGGTCACTCACGATCTGTCGCACGACCGTGCATGAACCGTCTGATATTAATATCCAGAAAAATGCATGACGAAGAAGAAGCGTTGACCCGTGCCTTTCCTTCGCGCACGGGCGGTTTCGCCCGTGCATGAACAACATCGCACGGGTAGTGACAAAGTGCTGGAAAATAGAAACATACTGGAAAACCGTGCATTTTACTCGACCACGAGCGCAGCCGCCCGTGCGGGAACAACATGCACGATTAGCCACAGAACGGAATAAACTGGGAAGCTACAGGAAATTCATGTGTTTCCTTCATGCACGGTTTCGAAGAAACCGTGAGTCAACCGTACGAGAGGAAATTCGTCGAGCTCAGCTCGACGTTCTTCCAGCCGACTAAAATGCACGTTTTCCTTAAGAAAGAATTCCTACCTTGGGGGAAAACGCACCACTTGCACAAAATAAAAACTCATAAAGGAGGACCCTACAGCAATCAACAAAATGCAATAAAAACTACTGAAATGAGTCCTGGGGAGCACCAAGTGCATACCCCCAGCAAACGAATGCACAATTGCGCACGCACGGGCTTGAAAAGTGCACTAAACATGAAACATAGTAGGAACGAAATATCAATGAAAACAACCGAAAAGTGAAGTGCAAAGTCATGAAAACCGGCCCAGATGAGTCCGCAAAGCCCTATTTAAACGGGACTCATCAAGGTGACATGTGTGTCACTGAGTTGTAGGCCTTGGACGAGGTTGAGCTGTAGGTATCTGGTTGGTGTACTGAGTTGTAGGAGTGCTGCAACACTCTTAGAGCGTGGCTGTTTGCTTGAAGCTGTAGTGCTAAATAGCCTGAGTGTAGGCTTTAGAAATAAGGCTGAGGTAGATGATCAGTGGATCACTGAGCTATCGGAGTTCTACATAGATCTGATGTAGGAACCCTTGTGGTTCTGAGTTGGATTATGTGAACAATCTGTGTAATAGGCTGAGGGCTTGATGTGTAAGCTCTGAGGAGCATAGTGGAAGGGTTTGTGCCGAGTCCAACAAATAAGTTGGAAAGGTGCGAGGGAAAGTGGATGTACCAAATTGGGGAACCACAATAAATCATTGTGTTTGTTGGGTGCTTTCTTTTCTTTGTTATTGCAGGATTTATGGACAAGCTCTAGCTAGAACAACTTGAAAACTACAAAAGATTTTATTAAATCTCAAAGACCTATTCACCTCCCCCCCCCTCTAGGTGATTAGTTAACCTTTAGTTAAGCAAAATTCAAGTAGTATCAGAGGGAGGTTACTCAACAAGGGATTTAATAATCTGAGTATACCTCCAACGTTAGCTATAAGATAAAGAATGGGGTCTGGTGTGAACTATAAGGAGCTAGGGGCCATGAAGCTACCCATCTGCAGAAAGGAAGGCTTTGGCCTATGGAAGGAAAGGGTTAGTCTATTCATGGAAGCAACTGACCCTAGAATATAAATTACAGTCAAAGAGGAACCTTTCATCCCTATGAAAGTCTGAGTTCGGGATGCCAACATCCAGACACCCAAGTCTTATGAATAAATGAACAAAGATGAGCTCCACCTTGCCTCCATGGACAAGAGAGGTCAAAATATTATTGCCAGTGTAGTAGATGACTCAACATTCCACAATCAAATGACTGCCAGACCTCTAATGAGATGTGGGACACCCTAGTTGTGTTCATGGAAGGTTCAGAAGAGGTGAGGGATGACAGAAAATCCCTGCTGAACCAGGAATATGAGGCCCTCAGAAAAGGAAAGTCTGAGGGCATTTCTAAATGTTTTGAAAGATTTTTCAGAACTGTTAATGAATTAAGAACATATGGAAGGGTCTTCAGCAACTATGAGTTGAATGACAAATTTCTCAGGTCCCTCACAAAGTATTGGGACACAAAGATCTGTGCCATCATAGAGATGGACAAGCTAGCTGATACACCACCTCCAACCCTGTTTGGAAAGCTACTGTCCTATTAGATGCAGCTTGCAATAAGGAAGGAAGAAGAAGAGAAGAGCAGAAAGTAACAGAGCAAGGAGAAATCTGTGGATTTCAGAGCTAATACTTCAACCAGGAGTAGAAGGAAGCCCTCTACAGTCAAGAGAACTGCTGAGTTAGAATCTGAGAGCTAAAGGTCCAGCTCCTCTAACAATCATAAATCTGATGAGGACCTTACTGCCTTCTCCAGGCAGTTTCAGAAATTCATGAAGAAGGGGCATTGGAAGAACAGAAGGCCATCCTCCTCATCAAAGCACAAAAGGAAATCCTTTAAGAAGGATAGATATGCTCCAAACTCCAATAAACAATCTTCTTGTAATATTATTTGTTTCTGCTATAGCAAACCTGGGCATATAGTTGCTGACTGCATAGTGAAGAGGAAAGAAGGAGTGAAGAAGCACCACAAGGGAAAGAAGAAAGAGAAGTCCCTTGTGGTAAGAAGGAAAAGACCTGGACTGACTCTTCCTCCGGGTCAAATAGTGAAGAAGAAGAATCCTGCATTGGGCTTATGGCTGTTGCTGAAGAAGAACTTGAAGAATACCCTGCTGCTTGAAAAGGGATCAGGGCCGCACTGTCTCACTCAGATAGTGACTCAGAGGTGGATGAAGAAGAAGAAGAAGAGGAAGACGATGCTAATTATCATGGACTGATGGCAATGACAGATGAAGAACGCATTCATGATCTGCTAGATCATACTAGGGTAAATGCTAAATCACAATCATTTATTTCAAGTCGTGAGGCTGACTCAGACTCTGAAGCTCAATCATTAAGAGATGAAGGGGATTCTAACTCGGAAGATGTTGTCAACTCCATGATTGTCAAGTATGGAGAACTTCTTGAGGCATACAAGAAGTGCAAGCTACTTGCCAAGAGACAGACAAAAGAGCTTCCAAGTGTTAAAAGCAAGTGTAAAGACCATGAAAAGTCCCTCACTAACATGGTTGCTCAAGCTACTTGGCTCAAGGAGATCATTGACAGTGAGTCTGTTGTAAGAGTCTCAAATGAGAAACTTATCCAAAAACTTGAAAATGATCTCTTAAATGAGAAATTGCTAGTGAGCAAATTTTCTAAGCCAAACACTGTGCTGCTCTTAATTTATACTCACCTTACCCAAGCTGGTAAGAAAGGATTGAGATTTAAGGGACCTGGTAGACCTTCCACTACAAATGGAAAGGGAAAAGGGAATGCCCCAATTGTGCCTCTAGCATCATTGCCTCATATTCCTTTTCAGAGAGTGTTGTTGCCTTCTAACAGGTATGACCATGAAAGTTGTTATGGTCACTGGGGAATTGCAGATCCACTGGTATGGACCAATGTGGCCCAAGCCAAGGTGGAAGATACAACCATGTGAGAGCCTTTAAGGCTGCCCATGAGGAATTTAAAATGTCCCATCCTGAACCATTTGTTTTTGGTGCCCCAGCCCCAAAACTCAAAGATAATGTTGCTGCTGTGAATCTAAATCATCCAGCAAAAGTAGTGACTCAAGGAGAGTCTTCTTGTATGGCTGGAATGGCTATCTCAGATGCTATCAGATGCATGTTGGCTGAAAAGAGACATACAACTTGAGGTTCTCAGAAAAGTCCAAAACAACCTACTGAAAGACCATCTTTCAGTCAAATGCCTACTGAAAGAATACAGATGTATAGAACAGCACATCTCCCCACTAGTCAGGGAGCAGTACAACCTTATGCTAGTCATATACAGAAAAGGGGATATAATATCTATGAGTGTTGGTGTTGTGGAAAAGTGGGGCACTATGTTGTAGATTGCTGGCACAATCCTTCTATGTCCAAATGTTTCCAACCTATCAAAAATTTGACAGGAAGGGATGGTTATTTTCAGACTAATGTGAACCTAGGACCCAACAGAAATTGGGGTCTTAAGGTAAGGTGATTTGTGTTCTTTTCAGGTTAGTTCTAGTACCAATTCTCCTAAATGGTAATTATACAGTGGATGTTCCAGGCACATGAATGGAACAAAGGAGCTATTGAAAGAGTTCAATCCAGTAAAGAATGGACCCAAGGTTATCTCTGGAGGCTCTGACAAGGGGATAACCAGAGGCTATGGTAATATCTCAAATGGCATGATCACCATCACAAGGTTTCTTATGTGGTCTTGGTTATGACATTTCCTTCCATAAGAATAAGTGCCACATGAAGAGGTTAAGTGACCAAAGTGTCATCTTAACAGGCACTAGGAGTGGGAATGTTTATTACTTGAATTTTTCTTGCTTAGAAAATGGTTAGCCTTTATGCCTAGTTGTAGATGAGAAAGTCTCATATTGTGTCCAGTGGCACAAGAGAATGGCTCATCTGAATTATTAGACCATTGTTCAGCTCTTCATAGATGAGCTTGTTAGGAATGGTACCAAAACAAAATACTCCAAGGAGGGTATCTATGCTGCTTGCCAAAAGGGTAAGCAGATTAAGACATATTTCATGAGAATTTGGGCCAAGGACTTAGTGAGATGCTTGTATCTCCTGCATATGGACTTGTTTGGTCCTATGCCTGTTTATAGTCTTGGTAGGAAGGTCTACACCCTTGTGGTGGTTGATGACTATTTCAGGTTTACTTGGGTGTTCTTCCTTAGAAGAAAGGATGAAACCCTTAACATCTTCATGAATTTTGTCATGCAAATTCAGAATGAGCTTTCATGCTCTGTTGTCAAAATGAAAAGTGATCATTGAACTGAGTTTTAATCTGCTGCCATGACTACATTCTGTGAAGAGTAAGGGATTCATCAAGAATTCTCCTCTCCAAGAACACCCCAGTAAAATGGGTTAGCTGAGAGGAAAAACAAGACTCTCATAGAAGTTTGAAGAACATTATTGAGTGACACTTCTCTCCATGAATATTTCTAGGCTGAGGCAGTTAATACTGCATGTCATGTGCTCAATAGAGCTTCTATCACCAAAGGTCATAAGAAGACTCCCTATGAGATCTTGAAAGGCAGAAAACCAAACATTTCCTATTTTAGGATCTTTGGTTGCAAGTGTTTCATCCTGAACAATGGTAAGTCAAAAGTGACTAAATTTCTTGCCAAATCCCATGAGGGGATCTTTGTTGGGTACAACAATAATAGTAGGGCATATAGATTCTATAAATTGACAAATAAAGTTGTAGAAGAATCTGTCCATGTAGTGTTTGATGAGTCATACATGACTGACAGTGAGCTATCAAGCTCTTTTCCTAGCTCTGCATCAAAGATAAGGACCCAGCTATGCAAGAAGAATTTGAAGAAGACTGTTGTCCAGAGGAAGCACAGGACAGTCAAGCTAAAAATGAAAACCAACCTGCTGAAGAAAATAATAATCAGCAGGAAGCTGTTAGGCTGCCCCCAGCAGTCAAATATCTGAGAGATCATCCTCCAGATCAGATAATAGGTGAGGCTAGCTAAGGTGTACAAACCAGAAGCGGGAGTATCAACACAGCTCTTTATTCTAGCTTCCTATCACAAGAAGAGCCCAAGAAATTTGAAGAAGCAAATCAAGACCAATTATGGATTAGTGCAATGCAAGAAGAACTGAACCAATTCAAATGGTGCAAGGTCTGGTAGCTGGTTTCTAGACCAGATGGACACAATGTCATTCTAGTCAAGTGGATTTACAGAAATAAACTTGATGAAAATGGTATTGTAATAAAGAATAAAGCTAGACTGGTCGCCAAAGGCTATAGATAGGAAGAGGGGATTGATTATGACCAGACATTTACCCCAGTTGCAACGTTGGAAGAAATCAGACTATTATTTGCATATGCAACCTTCCAGGGATTCAAAGTATTCCAGATGGGTGTCAAGTCTGCCTTCTTGAATGGGGACTTGAAGGAAGAGGTTTATGTAGAGCAGTCTCCCAGTTTTGTAGATTCTATCTCTCCTACTGTTGTATATAGACTTAGTAAAGCTCTTTATGGGCTCAAGCAAGCACGAAGAGAATGGTATGATACATTATCTACCTTCCTTATTGAGAACAAATTCTCAAGGTGGAAGATAGACAAGACCTTATTCCTAAGGGAATCTAAGGGCAAGATCATCCTTGTCCAGACTTTTGTTGATGACATAATATTTGGCTCTACTGATGACAACCTCTGGAGGAAGTTTGCAAAACTTATACAAGAGAATTTTGAGATGAGTAGTATGGGTGAATTGAAGTTTTTCTTGGGACTCCAAGTAAAACAAACTGATGATGGTCTATTTATATCCCAGTCAAACTTCACTAGGGAGATAATCAAGAAATATGGCATAGAGAATGCTTCCACCATAAGAACTCCCATGAGCTCAACTATGCCTTTAGGCAAAGATGATCCAGGGAAGCATGTTGATCAAACTCTGTATAGAGGTATAGTTGGCTCCCTTCTCTACCTCACTACAAGTAGGCCTGACATTATGTATGTAACATGTGTTTGTGCAAGGTATCAGACCTGCCCTAAAGAGTGTCACTACACTACTGTGAAAAGAATCTTGAGATATCTTAAGGGCACCCCAGATCATGAACTTAGGTACCCCGGGAATGGGGAATTTGAACTAACAGACTATTTAGATGCAGATTTTGCAGGCTGCAAGGAGGACAGGAAGAGAACTTCAGGCATCTGTCAATTTCTAGGTGGAAGGCTTATCTCCTAGAGTAGCAAGAAACAAATGAGTGTTGCAATATCAACTACAGAGCTAGAGGATATTTCAGTTGGAAGCTGCTGTGCTCAGTTTTTGTGGATCCAGCATCAACTTCAGGACTATAATATTTAGATAAGTAGAACTCCACTCTTTTGTGATTTTACTTGTAGAATTTCTATAGTTAGTAGTCATGTCTCCCATAGCAGGACTAAGCATATAGAAATTAGGTATCATTTCATTAGAGAAGATGTGGAAAGGGAAGACATATAAGACCCCCCTCCCAGATCACAAAATACGACACGTGGGGAGACTTACACCCAGAACAACCTCCTTGCGGTAGCATTAGCACTCGGGCTAACCTATACTACAAGACGCATATTCTGTCGACGATAATCAATATCAAACATTGCCAACCCAATCAAGATAATATAATAGAAGTCAAATAGGCACATAAGTAAATAGTTCAAAAGTACATAAAATAAAATAAGCATCAACAAGATTTTATAATATCAGAGTACGAGTAAAACTTGCCCAAAGGGTTACATCATGAGTCTCTCAAAACTCACATCTGTCACTGACGGTAGCGATGACACTGTCCCTTCAGGCCTTGTCATCCCAGCCTAGCTGTCCTGATGCATAAGCTGTAGCTGCTATGTGTGCGGCGTTTTGTAACACACCCTATCCGTCGCATATCATATAGCAGTATGTCCGGCCAGGGCCCGACGTCATATACCATTGACAGAACGGAAGGTTACAGAATGGAAACCATCCTGCCAATAACCAACATCCTACACAGAGTACATTCTAGCGGAAGCAATGAAAAAGTTGCAATAATAAGAACCCTGCCAACAACATGAATTTCCACTACACAAACCAAACAGGAATGAATGTACAAATAAACAAGTACATGGCCTTATGGACTTACAATAGTTTACTCAAATATAAGTGTCTTCCAAATCTCAGCACGCAGGCCGGTCATACATAAGAATAAAAGAAAACACTCATAATTAGGACTTTGAGAGCCAGCTCAGTAACAAGGGCTTTTGGCCGCTATTTCCCACTCAGCTCCGCAGCACCTGCAAGCCACAATCCACCGAAGCGGTGGAAAACAAAAGCAACGGCCAACTAAAGCTGACCAAATTATAATGACCCCGCCCCTAAACTCGGGGCGGCGATGCTCCTTCCCAGCACTTTATTAGCATAGCCAAATAATATAGAACTTACACATCATTACAGGCGTAGGCTCTCACGGCCACACACCCCGTGCTCTCAGGGCACATTCTAGGTGAACCCAGTCAAAGTCTATGATATCACCACCGCCCCTTGGACGTCAATTTCTCATGAGCATTATGGTCTTTATGGCCACTGCCTAAGACCCTCCATCTATTCCAACGGCAAGTACCACGTACCTTAGGTCTCTTTAACCGAATGACACAGAGCGTGAACTGTTCCGCCTAACCCGTTTCTCACACCGCAACGTCAATTTAAGCCATATACGCCAGTTAAGCTTCCCAGAGTCCCAATCCGATCACACAATTTACATAACCCAGTTATGTACAAGTTGGCTCCTTGGCCACCATGTTTGCAGAATCACGCATCTGTACAGTTTTCCGGGTGCACCTCGGAGTTAGTCACCAAGGCTCCCTATTGCAATCTACCACGTAGAAAACCCGAAAACAACCATCAGCGCGGAGACTTCTCCGACCATTCATGCAATGCAACATCACCGATCCAGACCATTTTATCCGGGTAGGCTTCACACATTATTCCTATGTCTGTTTCTCAATTACGGACTCTACATGCAAAACAATGGGGACTATTCATGTCTACCCGAAGGATCATCTCACACTCACTGCAAACTCGCGAGAGCGGGCTTCCTATGCAAGGGAAAAGAGGACTTCACTTGTCCATGAGGAGAATCGTTACCCTAGCATTCCTCTTTGGCTCCATGAAGATCTATGTGGATGAAAAGCACCACAACATCCTTACCTCCATAGATCCGAAC
Source organism: Platanthera guangdongensis (assembly GCA_039583875.1). Taxonomy (NCBI): domain Eukaryota; kingdom Viridiplantae; phylum Streptophyta; class Magnoliopsida; order Asparagales; family Orchidaceae; genus Platanthera; species Platanthera guangdongensis. The sequence goes on from CM077148.1 coordinate 72,916,350, forward strand.
TCGGCTTGCGATTTGGGGATCCGAAGCTCCACCAGCGGCTGGATCTCTCCTCCTTCTTATTACTTGCTCTCCCCTCTCTCTAGAACTCTTAGAAAGAGGAAATCCAAAAGAAATGCGGGTTTATAAATCCTATTCCTAGGTTAAACCCCGCCAGGATCAGCCAGCACCCTTGGATCCCAAAGGAAGGAAATGGACGGCCACGATTCGCACTTAAAATCCAAAACCTAGGCCGAACACGGCTTGTGACATGCCAGTGTCCAAAGCCGTGTGCCTCAATCGCCGCCGAAATTGGCGCATCCCGAAAAGAACACGGGCTCTCGACACGCCCGTGTCAGGCTTGACACGCCCATGTCATATAGTACACGCCCGTGTAGGGGGGCGTGTTCCTCCGTCGATACAGGACCAACACCAAATCGAGGAGAACACGGGTACTCAACACGCCCGTGTCGAATTTGACACGTCCTTGTCAAACCCGAACACGCCTTGACTCCAGGCCATGTTTCTCCCTCGACACAATTCGGCCAACTACCCGAGTAGGACACGGCCTGGGACACACCCATGTCTCAGGCAGTGTTCGTTGTTCGATGATCATCGACTGTAATTACGTCGACCACATGACCACCATCGAACTCGAGCATGACATGGCCCTGGGACACTCCCGTATCCCACGCCTGTGTCCCAGGCCGTGTGACCCCTACCAAGTTCCAAACATGACACAAAATGCTACTTGTCCCTCTACTGAGTTTCGGTGTGTTACAGCTCTCTCCCTCTTAAAAGAATTTCGTACCGAAATTACAGAAAGGAAAGATATAAACAAAACTTAAACAGTACCTGAGTGGAATAACTCTAGGTACTCCTCAAGCATGGTCTGCTCTCGCTCCCATGAGAGCTCCTCCCTTCTGCAGTTGCCCCAACAGTCCTTGACAATCCTGATTTCCTTGTTACGCAATCGCTTGACTTCCGAGTACTCAATGCGAACGTTCTTGACCATTGTCGTCAACCCATTATCGATCGGCACTTGATCGACCGCAATCACTTGCAAAGTCTCTTGCACTGCCTTCCGCTGCACTGATATGTGGAATACGTCGTGTAGACCACCCACTTCCGCTGATAGCTTTACTCGATAAGCTGCTTCGCCAATCTGCACCAGAACCTCAAATGGTCCCAGGTACCTCGGGCTTAGCTTCTTTAGGCGCCATACCCGTGAGACACCCTTGAATGGCTTAATATTCAAGTACACCCAGTTGCCAACAGTGAACTCCAAGTTCCTATGCTTGGCGTTATAGTACTTAGCTTGTAGGTCCTGAGCGATTAGCAATCTTTCTTGAATGGTTCGTACCAACGAGGTTCCATATTCCACTTCTTGTCACTTGTATAGCTTCGACTCACCCGTTTCCAACCATGATAACGGCGTGCGACATCTTCTACCATAAAGGGCCTCGAAGGGAGCTATTTGAATGCTCGCATGGTAGTTATTGTTGTAAGCAAATTCCACCAAGTACATGTGATCTTCCCACTCTCCCCGAAATCCAGAACGCACATGCGAAGCATGTCTTCCATCGTCGTGTTGACTCTCTCGGTCTGATCATCCGTGGCGGATGAAAGGCCGTGCTGAAACTCAGCTTTGTTCCCAACATCTGTTGCACCAACCTCTAATCATTGGACGTGAACCGCGCATCACAGTCACTAACGATGCTGTGGGGCACACCGTGAAGCCGCATAATATTATCCAAATATAACTTTGTCAATTTCTCCACAGAATCATCCTTCCTATGCGTAATGAAGTGCGACACATTCGTCAAACGATCTACGACCACACAGATGGCGTCATTTCACTTCTGCGACCTTGTCAACCCATGCACAAAGTCCATAGTAATATCGTCGAACTTCCACTCTTGAATAGGCAAGGACTTCAAGAAACCTCCAGGCTTATGGCACTCCGCCTTCACTAAGGCGCATGTTTGACACTTCGCCAAGTACAATGCCACAACCTTCTTAAGTCCTGGTCACCAGAAAAATTTCTTCATATCACGGTACATCTTCGTGCTCCCCAGGTGAATCGAGTACTTGGTATGACGAGACTTGTACAACAATTCCACCCGCAATTTTCCTACATTCGGGACGCACAAATTACTGTCATTCCATAACAATCCATCCACAACATCAAATTGGGTATTTGACCCATCCAAAGCCTCAACCATGATTTGCTTTATGTAGCCAACCAAATCCAAAGCCTGCCAAATCTGATCAGCCAGGTCACACTGAACTTCTGTCCAGTTTAATAGCGCCTCGGCACAAGTCTGCTTGTCAAAACAAGAGATCTCCAAGGCCTCCCACTCCCGAAATAAACGCTCGTCATGAACCGACAACCAGTTGGCTTGAGCTGGGGTCCTGCGACTCAACGCATCCGTAACTGCATTGCCTTTCCGAGGCACATAATGAATCTTGAATGTGTAGTCCCCCGGGAACTCAATCCATCTCCGTTGTAGCATGTTCAGATCCTTCTGATCCAACATGTACTTCAAGTTCTTGTGGTCGGTATAGATATCGACCTTCACCCCGTACAAGTAATGCCTCCACAGATTTATGGTAAATATCACGGCCGCTAACTCCACGTCATGGACCAGATAATTTCTCTCATGCACCTTCAGCTAACGCAAACCATCAGATATCACACTTCGATGGTGCAGTAGGACACAACCCAATCCACTGCTCGAAGCATTGCATTAGATTTCAAAGCGTTCGGTCCCACTCGGCGAACTCAACATAGGCAACGTGGTCAACCGACTCTTCAACTCCTCAAAAGCTCGTGCGCACTCCGGCTTCCAAACAAACTTCTGCTCTTTCCTCATTAGAGTTGTGAGGGGTAACGCTATCCGCGACAAGTTCTCCACGAAGCACCTGTAATAGCCGGTAAGCCCCAGAAAACTCTGGACTTCTGCTACCTTAGACAGCACAGGCCAATCTCGCATAGCAACAATCTTTGCCGGATCCACTGCAATTCCCTCTCCACTGACTATGTGACCAAGGAATGCTACTAAGGACAAACAAAACTCTCATTTGGAGAACTTGTTGTACATTTGATTCTTCCTCAGCGTCTCCAACACCAAATGCAGATGCTTAAAGTGATCCTCCTCACTCTACGAGTACACCAATATATCGTCGATGAATACGATCACAAAGTGGTCTAGGTACTCTCTGAAATTCCTGTTCATCAGATCCATGAACATTGACGGCGCATTAGTCAGCCTAAACGGCATGACCATAAACTCATAATGCCCGTATCTCGTAGTAAAATTTGTCTTGGGGATATCACTTTCCCTTATCCTCAGCTGATAATACCGGGACATAAGATCCAATTTCGAGTACACTGATGACCCAACTAACTAATCGAATAGATCATCAATTATTGGGATCGAGTACTTGTTCTTCTCCGTCAACTTGTTCAGTTCTCGATAATCAATACAGAGCAGCAAACATTTGTCCTTATTCTTCACAAAAAGGACCGGTGCGCTCCAAGGAGACGAACTTGGATGCACATAACACCATTCAAAAAGATCTTGAAGTTGTACCTTCAGCTCCGGCATCTCCTTAGGCGCTAGCCGATATGGAGAGCGTGACACAGGTTTCGCATCTGACACTAGCTCGATTGTAAATCTATCTCCCGCTGAGGAGGGGCGCCAGGGAGATCGCCAAGGAACACATCCGGGTATTCAGATACCACTAAGATGCTGTCCAAAGTAGGCTTAGGCTTCGAAGCCTCCACTAGCGTGAAGAACAGCTCTCACCAGCATGAACCGCCTTAACCACCTGAAGAGCAGACAACAAAGTCTTGCTCGAACCTTTCAAGCCCGCAAAAGTCGTCTCACGACCGGTTCCCAACTTAACCTCCTTGCAATTACAGTCAATATATGCTTGCTGCTCTGAGAGCCAGTGCATACCAAATATCACGTCGAACTCCACAACCGGCATTAACGATGCTTGAAACTCGAACTCCTGACTCCCAATACGAATCTTTACTCCACAGATTCTATCCGCGTGCATCGAACACCCATTCAACAACAACATATCCAGTTTGTTCTTTGCCATCGAAGAAGGTACTCTAATGCACGATATAAATCCTTCGGACAAAAAGGAGTGCTATCACAACCCGCATTTTCACCGCATAAAATAACTTGTCAAAGTAAGGGAAAATGCGCGTCATGATGCCACATCAGCAGAGGATAACTACGGACGCTCAGGAAAATACCTACTTAATCATGAAGAAAAATTCTTTAAGTTAAATTAAGGTAAAAAAATTAGTTTAAGTGTAGTAGCTAACTGTATCCCTCGGCTTAGTGGCTCATCTAATCCACGAATCAAAATATAATTATACGATGTGGAAGATACTTGTTTAGATCGACTCCAACATCCTACATGAGTATAAACGTCTCCAAAGAACAACTCATACTATGCAAGACTCTAAATTTATAATAGTAGTAAAGATAGTTTTTACAGTCGCTAAATATAACTAATTAGAGATTTAAATTATCCAATGCGTGAAGTAATAGTAGTAGATTTTATACTTGAAAATACCTAACATGCATTTCTAGCATAAATCGTCTCATAGAGCAAGTAATCCACATCCACATATAGAGAACTAAGCATCTAGCAAGTATCTAAAAATAATAATTCTGTGGGCATCCACAAATTGACACGAACCCACATACAGAAAAGTATGTCTGAACCAGTAAAATAAAATAAGCAACAAACAACCTCGCTAAGACGAGACAAGAAACACGACCAACACTGCCGCCCAGAAACTCCAAAACCAGCTCTGCTATCTGCTACTGCTCTGAACCTGAGGCATTACATAGATAGAACACCTCAGCAAGAAGGTACAAATGGTGGTAGAAAAATATGCCAAAATAAACAAAGGTCAAAAGGGGGTACCAAACCAAGACTAAAAGCACTGAAGTAAAGTACAAAAAGAAACAAGGCATCAACAGGAAAAGAACTCTTATGTGATTCGTCACGTACAACAAGAGTACACCAGATGCATGAGGATATAAGGTGACAACATAAATAAATCATAAGGAAAAAGTACAAAACCTTTATTAGGCACCTGTGGTCAACTCTACCAAAAAATACGGGCGAGGTGATCACTCAATTGGACACACCCTCACGAATATAATATCCGTCTAACTGTGAGGGATTCTCATACTCTCCACCATATAGCGCAGATGCCCAAAAACCTGGTGGACTTCCACAAGGTACTAATAAAGGAATCAAATATTGCGGAGGTGGTTTCGTCGACTAAATCCCGCAATCAAGAAAACCACAAACAGAACCAACACATATATATCGAGATTTGGCTCGTCAGATCCTACTTGACATTTCTAGATTCAAGACGCGGTTGATCAAGCTTTAGGAACAATTTATCATCCTAGATAAACTCTAATACATTCAATAACGACAGATAAGGCATTTAAATCCATCAATAAGACACTTCAAGAACGATTAAACATATCCTGACATGATCGAGTTCACCAAGACAAAATCTTACAACATCAAGTGGTCATCAAGAAGGTTAATCATGGCAATAAATTGAAAGATAAAGTGCAAAAAATTTTAAAGAACATAAAAACTTAGCCATTACCATCAAATCGGACAAGGCAAAACAAGGGGAAACCACCACTTGCCTTGGTTTTACCGGAAAAGTTCTCTGAATCAGTCCACGTCGCAGATCAGGGCAAAAGAATATGGGGGAAGTTGAAATCTATACAAAAATGGCCGAAATCCAAGATCATTTGTTTTCACGTCGTTTCGACGTTTGCTTGTTAGCTAGTAGCAGTAGCTTTTGTTGTGCATGGACTTGAGTGGTCGAGCTTGGTAGGGCGGGTGCCCAGTTTTTAGGCTAAGTGTTTAGCTGTTTTCATTTCATGTATATATATATATATATATATATATATATATATATATATATATATATATATATATATATATATATATATATATATATGTTTAGATAACTAGCTGATTGGTTGCTTGTGCTTATTATTTTATTAGCTAGTGGGATGTGTCTCTGCTGGTGTGTCGACACTGTTGTGTCGTGTGGTGTCGACACTGTTGTGTCGTGTGGTGTCGACACCGTTGTGTCGACTGCTGTCGATACAGTAGTGTTGTCTGGTGTCAACACCGCTGTGATGTTTGGTGTCGACACATTGTGTCGACACCGCTGTGCTGTCTGGTGTCGACATATTGTGTCTACACCGCTGTGCCGTCTGGTGTCGACACATTGTGTCGACACTACCGTGCTATCTGGTGTCGACACATTATGTGGACACCGCCGTGTTGTCTGGTGTTGACACATTGTGTCGACACTGTTGTGCCATCTGGTGTCGACAGATTGTGTGGACACCGTTGTGTTGTCTGGTGTCGACACCGCCGTGTTGTCTGGTGTCGACACCGCCGTGCTGTTTGGTGTGGACACATTGTGTCGACACCACTTTGTCGTCTGGTGTCGAAACATTGTGTCGATACCATTATGCGTCTGGTGTCGACACATTGTGTCGACACTGTTGTGTCGACCTTAGACTCGGGTGTTGCTATATATATAGGACTGTCTGTTCCCTCCATGTTTCTCCTTTTCCTGTGCTTCTGCTAGCTTCCAGCGGGTTGTGCGGGAGGCGGAGGCGCTGGAGCTTTGGACGGCATTTTAGGGAGGATTTTATCTCGGTTTCCTCGTGTGTCTGCAGATTTGGCTTGCTCTCGTCTGGATCTTTCTTCCTAGGTAAGTTATGCTTTTTTAGGGCTGTTTCTAGGAGTTAGGGTTTTCAGTTTCTCTTCTTCTTCTCTTAAGCCCTGTTTTTGACTCGTAGGTGGCCGATCTTTCCTCCAAAGCCAGATTTCTTGTTGCAGTTGTTGCATCTTGGCGGTGAGGCAAGTGGCTCCTTGCCCTTGCCATTTTGACCTCCTTTTTACTTTATTAATTTGTCGTAATTAGCTCTATTTTTGCCTCTAGGAGCTTGTGCAGCAGTGCTTCTTTATTTCAGCCATGTTCGGTTCAGGTTGTCTAAGAATTTGTCTAATCTCTCCTTCTTTATTCTCAGTTTGGTGTCCAGTTGGTAGCTTGAGGTAGGGTATGGCTGTATTTAGCTATAGTATAAGTCAGATAGTTGTTGTGGCCGGGAGAAAGGGTAGAAGAGAGAGTTGGAATTAAATTTTCAACTCTCTGTTTCCAAGCATTGAGGTTTTAGCTTTTATGCAGAGGTTTGAGCTTAGGCAGAGGTTTTAGAGTTGGAATTAAATTTCCAACTCTCTATTTCCAAGCGTTGAGTGAGTGGACCTCACTCAATGCCTTGGTTGTTAGGCTTTTTGGCATGGAGTATGGTGAACTCACTCAACGCCGAAGTTAGTTTTTGCGGCTAAGAAGAAAGCATTCACAGCGTTGAGTGAGTCGAGCTCACTCAACGTCGTCATCCAACAATAGTTTTGCGGCTAAGTCACTTGGCATTGAGTGTGTGGAGCTCACTCAACGTCGCGTCGAGTGGACTCGATGCTTTTGCCTTGGTTTGGTGTTCTTCCTTAGGATTGTTAGTGGATCTTCTCCATAGGGGGGGGGGTGTTTTGTGTTCGGCTAGTTCTTTGGCTTTCCGACTCTTGGGTTGTGGCAGGTGGTGGAGTTTTGGTGCCTCTGTAGGGGTGGTTTTATGCTGGGAGTCGTGGCCACCACCTTTATTTTCCCCGGCTTGGGCTGGTGTGTTGGACCCTAGGGCTACCACTATTTGACCCCGTAGCCCTTTTTGGATCTGGCTGTGGTTATGTACTCAGATCCAGGTTTTGACCCCTGTCATTAACCCACAAAGTTAGGACTGTTAGCTCCTTTCCTTGCTTATGGCTTTTTCTTTTGTACATGTTATATGCCCTGTTGCTGCTGCAGGTTCTTTTCTTTTGCAGAACATGTTGCTATTGTACTCACACTTGGTGTGTTTTCTTTTACTGTTCTTTAGACAGTGTTCTTTTCTTACTGTCCGGTTTTTCTTCTTCTGATAACATTTATTATTGCCTGGTGGAAAACCTTCATTACCTGTTCTTAAAGCTAATGCACTATTTATTTTGACTATATTCTTGTTGAGGTGTTCTTTCCTTGAATGCCTCAGGTCCAGGTTGTAGCCACTTGAGCGGCTAGATCTTTCGGTGGGTTTGGCTGATAGCCTCCTAGGTAGCTGAGGTTGCCGATCTTCATCCTTGTGAGGTAGTTATTTTTCTTTCTGTATAGACATGCATACTCACCAATGGGTTCGTGTCAGGTTGTTGACACCCACTGGTGGCTTTCTTATGATGCTGGGTATGAACTAAAACTGCAACTTTTGTCTATTGTTGGTTGTTTACTTGTCTTCTGGGAAGGATTTATGCTAGGTTTCATGTTAGGTATTTTAAATCCTAAATTATTACTACAAGTATCTCATGCACTTCATGTTTATAAAACTAAAGCACTATTTTTCCTTAAGCGTAAAGACTGTCCTTTTTATATATTCTATACTAACCTTAGAGTCGTACATACCATGAGTAATCCCTCGGGGACCCTTCTGCTCCTTTAGGATGTCAAAATAACTTAATTAAAGTATTTTCCGCTGCGAATAAATATATATTTTTAATCATAGACTAGCTGATCCACTGTGCTGAGGGATACGACCATTAATTATAACTAGTTTTCTTAAATATTAAATTATGAATATTCCTTAAAAATCTAAAGTCTGGAGTTTTTCCTGAACGTGTGCAGTTATCCCCTGCATGACGTGGCATCACGACACGTATTTTCTCTTGCTCTGATACGATTTTATTGTTGTGAAAATGCGGGTCGTGACAGTTGGTATCAGAGGGAGGTTGCTTGACAATCGTCGGGCAACCTTTCCCTTGATTGCATTAGTAGTTTAGCGTCATACCATACACACACTGATATGTCATCAGTACATCTTGGCTGAAGCATGAACACTACACTCATAAGCATGAATAGAAGTACACGAGGCATATTATGTAGTATGTGATGCATAATATGTGTTTGTATATGGGTCCACCATAGGAGGCAACATATGAGGGTTATGTAGTATGGGATGCATAACCTCACCACAGGGATGCGTCTAACACATTTTCTTTCTTCGTTTCATGCAATGTTATGTAGTATGGGATGCATAGCATTGCTATAAATACGATCGCTCATGGCATGCATTAAGGCCTTTTTAGAATGCATAGCACAACATGCGTAACATAACATTTCATAAGCACAACGTGCCAAGTTAAAGATTTATATGATGACATACGTACACACATGGTTTTGAGTCAAAAAGAATACAAATACATGCATTCATGGTCTAAGTACATGAGTTAGTGTGATGGTGGTGAACCATCCTAGGATAAGCATTACATCATCATGGTAAAAACAAATCCCAGAGCAAGTTTAGCAGTTGAAGTTCATATTTAAGTATGTTTGTCTGTACCGGGTAGTTTTGTTCTAGCGTTTGGGCTAGGTTTTGATTCGTAATCGTACGTTCTTAGAATGTCGAAGCGTCGTGTGATGAGATCGACTCCCCAATCGGAGGGCGAGTCATCGGGAGCGCAGAGCGAGGCGTTGATAGAAAGCCTGCATCAGAGCAATGTGGCCTTATCGATGTAGTTAGTGGATATGCAGGCCCAGATTCAGTCTCTTGTAGCAGTGGTGGCGGGACAGACTCCGAGAGTTCAGGACCCCACTGAGGGTGTAGCTGATCCTACCCCTCCTGCTCCTCTCGTGCCTCCGGTTGTGGTGCCCCTGGAGATGGCGTTCATATCTCAGTTTCAGCGGCTTAGGCCCCCTACTTATGATGGACAATCGTATTTCATGATTTTGGATGACTGTTTGATTTCCATTTAAGAGATGTTCTCCTACTCGGGGATTACAGATGATCAAAGAGTGATGCTCGCTGCCTACCAGCTCAAGGGCTTAGCAAAAAGTTGGTGGCTGAGAGAGAAGGAGAGCTTGGTCTCAAGATGCTCGTGGGAATCATTTAAGGAGATGCTGCTAAGTTTCTGCCCTCGGTCGAATATGACTGACTAATGAATGAATTCCTTCATTTGAAGCAGAGGAAACTCACGGTTAGTGGGTATGAGATTGAGTTTAGCAAGTTGAGTTGGTTTGCTCCTGGTCTGGTGAGTGTTGAAGCAGATCGAGTTAAATGGTTTCTGGGTGGACTAAGAAGCGACATTCGGCAGTTAGCGAATGCCTACGGAGCAGTCAGTTATGCCAGCGTGGTTGAAGCTGCCTTGAAGGTCGAGGCCATTGATAATACCAAGAATAGAGGCTAGCATATGAGGAAGGACAAGCGGAAGTCCGGTGGAGGGAAGTAGGAGCCTGATGCTGCTTCAAGGAAGAAGAGCAAAGAGGTCTATAGCTTCTGTGGCCGGGCAGGCCACCCCTTTGAGAAGTGTTTCAAAAGGTTGGGAGCCCAAAAGAAGGAGCAAGTCCATGCTATTCAGGGTGCTGCTAGAGGGGATTTGGTGTGTGCCTTGTGTGGGAGGAAGGGGCATGATGTTGCCCGTTGCAGGTAAAAAGATAAAGTCTGTATTCAGTGTGGGCAGAAGGGTCATCTCAAGACAAGATGCCCACAGATCCAGCCTATTCTGCAGCCAGTTCCCCTCCAGGCTTTGCCACCGCCTCAGCAAATGGATAAAGGAAAGGGGAAGTTGAATGTGCTTTCGGCAGATGAAGCGCAGGCTTCGACCCAGGTTATTTCAGGTTAGACTTCTCCATAAGCGTATTGTCATGTTTCTTTTTTTTTGGTTGAAGTTTTTGTTTTAGCGTTTGTTTCCTTAGTGCGTGCGCAATCCTATATGAAGATTTAAGGTGAAGAACCGATGGGCGCGCGTTCTCTTCGATTCCAGCGCTACCCACTCGTTTGTGGCTAGAGCCTTCGTGGAGCGGTTCTGTTTGGGCCTAGATCGTGTTGGTGGTGCCTTTTGCCTTAAGTTCCCTTCCGGTGCTTCTGTGGTTTCAGATCAGGCCATTCAGGAATGTCTGATTGCTTTAGGGGACTTTCTAGCTATGGCAGATCTGAAGGTGACCGATTTAGAGGACTTCGATGTTATCTTGGGCATGGACTGCTATCCAGGTATGATGCAGTTATCCAGTGCAAGGGTAAGTGCTTGGACTTCGTCAGGGACAACAGTCAGCCCGGGAGCATTTTTGGATATTCTCGCCAGGATTTTCCAGCCATTTCGGCGGTATGTGCTCGGGAACTTTTAGGTTCCGGCTGCTTTGCTTGTTTGGTTTCCGTGTTGGAGACCGAGTCTTGTTTGCCGTGTTTGGAAGAGATTCCAGTGGTATGAGAATTTTCTGATGTTTTTCCTGCCAATCTTCCTGGTCTCCCGCCCGAGAGACACGCGGAGTCCATTATTGATTTGGAGCCCGGTACGCGTCCTATTGTTAAGGCGCCATATCGCATGGCCCCGCATGAATTGGATGAGTTGCTAGTCCAGTTGGATGAGTTGCTGGAGAATGGTTTGATAAGGCCGAGTTCTTCGCCTTGGGGAGCGCTCGCGCTGTTCGTTAAAAATAAAGATGGGTCGATGAGGTTGTGCATCGACTACTAAGAACTGAATAAAGTGACCATTAAGAACAAATATCCTCTACCAAGGATTGATGATTTATTTGACCAACTGCGTGGTAGTGCCGTGTTTTCCAAGATTGACCTTCGTTCCGGCTATCACCAGTTGATGATTCAGGAATCAGATATTCCGCGGACGGCGTTCCACTCTCGTCATGGTCATTTCGAGTTTCCTGTGATGTCGTTTGGGTTGACCAACAGCCCGTCTGCATTTATGGACTTGATGAACAGAGTTTTCAAGGATTTTCTAGATAAGTTTGTGATTGTCTTTATAGACGATGTTTTGGTGTACTCTAGAGATGTTGAGGAGCATGATCGACGTTTGCGACTGGTCTTGGCGAATCTGAGAGACCATAAGCTATACTCCAAGATGAGCAAGTGTTAATTTTGGTTGCCTCAAGTTTTTTCCTGGGCTACGTGGTTAATAAGGAGGGAATATCGGTGGACCCAAAAATGATCGTTGCTATTATGGAATAGGCGAGACCTGTTACTCCCAAAGAGATCAAAAGCTTCTTGGGCTTGGGTGGCTAATATAGAAGATTTGTAAAGGGATTCTCTACCTTGTCTGCGATGTTGACCAAGTTGACGCAGAAGAATGTAGCCTTTGTATGGGACAATAAGTGTGAAGGGCTTTTGAAGAACTAAAGAGAATATTATGTTCACCTCCGATTTTGTCTTTGCCTACTGAGGGTACGGAGTATGATGTGTATGTGGATGCATCGCGTGTTGGGCTTGGATGCGTATTGATGCAAGAAGGAAAGGTATGTAAGACCCCCCTTTTTTCTTTTTCAACACCGGGGTCTTAGGCTCAGAACCGCCGTTTTGCGGTGACTCCTTCACGCCCTGAAGGGTCATCACGACAAAGCGCCGATTCTGCCGGCCAATTCAATCACAGAAAAGTAGCAAACAAAGTAAACGCAAACTAGAAGTCCACAGAAAATCACATATCATATAGATAATCTCCACGAAGGGAGTGTCCATAGAATAATATATCAGAGTACTAAAATACGGGCTTATGCCCGGAATATCATGTCCTCACTACAAATCACTCATGCGGAAGCAAAAACAGAACATCTACTCAAGGTCGAGACTCACGTTCCCGGCTGTATGAACTCCAGTGCTAGACTGCCCCATCTCCAAGTGTACCAGTCTCTGGGGCTGCTCCCCCGTGCTGGGCTCCACGATTCCCTAAAATGATGCGGTTCGAAAACCGTTAGTCTAAAAGACTAAGCCCTATCATCCCCCACACTTTCCCCCATGGCTCCTAGGCACCGAGCAGAGAGGAAGAAAGTGGAGGACTTGAAGGTGGAGAATAATCAAAAACAGATGGCAGCGGACCTATACTAGCAATTCTATAATAGATATTGACAATAAGATGAAATATGAAAAGTAACCTTCACTTATGTGAGAACACATAAGCCAAGTGGTCTTCTGCAAGACTCCAATCGTATAAAAAGTCCCATACCAATTTATACGTTGGGGTGTCGGTTATCAAACAGCAGTACATATATATCAAAATTGACCTTAATTTATAAACTTGCCCACACAAGCTTATAGACCAAGGGGTTGTTTTGCAAGTCCTAATGTATAAGCGTCCCATTCCACTTATACATTAGGTGTCAGGGGTTAAATGAATCGATTATTCTATGACATTCAAGTGGGTATGATGGAGCATGCAAGTGCAACACACACACCCGACTCTGTGCACACAAACCCTTAGTTCTCCCTTTCTGGATCCGTAACCTCCCATGATACCTCCGTAGTGGCAGACAGAAGCGGTGGGTTGGGCCTCGCCCACCTCTAAACTAGTAAAGCTCTACCGGTCAGACCTATCGTACGCCTCAACGCTTGGTGCATGAAGCGGACTTCTGCGTACTCTTGCCGGCTGGCGCACCAGATTTCTGTTGGCAAAGTGCTAACCACACTTGCCGAGCCAGCGTATTGGCTTTGGTGCATCGACCCTCCAATACCGAAGACCCACCACCTTAATTTTCATTCCTTTCATGCACATGCAAATTTATCGTAACCAAAACCGAGCCGAAGCTCCCCGGACCAAAATGACCGTCTCAAACAATCGAGCCGAAACTCCCCGGACCAAAACGTCCGTCTCTTAACTATCCAAGCCGAAGCTCCCAACTATCTTCCTGTGCTATCTGTGTTCGTGAAATATGCAATTCTAATTACTAAGTTACTCATTTCAGCTTGTTAATACAGTTTTCGTTAACACAGGACTGCCCCCGGTATTCCTTGTGAAGGACTCTCAAGGGGCACTAGGAACTATGTTGGGATTATGCCCAGCGTTCCCTTTCACAAGGTACTTATTATTATTGTTGGTTGATTCCCTTACCTATTACCTTCTCATTTTACAATAGGCTAATCCTAGGGTGATTTGACTCTACCTCACCTCGGGAAAGACGATCTTTCGTCGAACCCGAGCGCCTCTAAACTCTAGCCAAACCAATTTCTCACCACTCTTCCTATCCTTCTATGGTGAACTCATCCACATCTATCCAAAATGACTAACTCCTACACCATATCCCATTATATATTATTGCAATTTACCCATCTTGCCAAATGCAGACCATCCTATGCTATCTGTCGGACCGGACAGGAGATAATCCAAATACTCATCCAAATGGCCTACCTTATTTACTGGAGACTTATCATGACACAAATAGACTAAATCCAGGAAAATATTATTTTCCTAATTTATCTGGCATTTAATTAATTTCCTTTAAGCTTCCAAAGGCTACCAGTTTGAACATGAACTACCATAAGTACTCATGCAAGATGCCTAACAAAATTATTATAAATATTAGGTTATCTCAATATGGTAAATCCAAAGTATCACAATTTTTCTATCATCAAAAGGGCACTGAAACTATTTTAGCAGTATTTACTATCTTCCGTTGTTTATGAATCAAGTACAAAAAATATCCATCTAAAAATTATAAATTAATTATACTATGCAGATACAACCTTAACAGTAGCATTGGCCAAGTTTCATAATTTTTCAGCAAGTATTAATCACAGAATAAATTAATTATCAAAAATCCCCATATTATGGACTTGTAAAGAAAGTACTGTAATAAACCCTATAAAAATTATGAATAAATTCTTACAAGCATATATTGGCCTGAAATCATCAGTACCTAAGTCTCATGATTTCTCAACAGATATATCATCTATAAATATTTTTATACCACCAAAGGCCCTTTTTGAAACTAGTGAAGGAAGTACTAAATAGCATCAATTAAAAATTGTAACAAAATTCAGGGATATTCACTTAGACCTAGTTCATCTACTGACCAAGTTTCATCAGTTTCAAATGAACAAAATAATCAAATTAATTAAAACACCATGTTGGGGCCTTTTGATATTTAACAAATAAAGTACTAGAAATATAATCCATAAAATTCTAATAAAATTACTAGGGGTTCTAGATATCTAAAACTTACTCTACCCAAGTTTCACAACCTTTAAATAAGGTTTAGTGGCTGAATTTACAAAATTGCGCTTCTACCATAAAACTAGGGTTAGGGTTTTGAGGTGTCTACCTTCCTCCAAGTCCTCTAAGATTCCTTCCAGAGAACTTAGGTTACACTACCTTCAATTCTACTGAGTTTTAAAGGTCATACAAAGACATTAGCCCCATGTCCTTCACAACCCACAAAAGTCCTTCCCTAGGGTTTGAAGTTGAACCCTAGTGTAAACCAAGCCCGAATTACCCCATTTTCCTTAAGAGGGTGGCATTGGACATACTAAGTCAGTGTCCAAAACCTCAGACTCTGTTCAGGAGAGGTGGCCACCCTAAGTCCATGGTGCACCTTTAATCAAAAACACCTCCTTAAGGCCAAACTAGGGTTTGGTGATTCCCTAACCAAAACCCATATAAATGAGTTGAAATTATGTACAGAGCTAGATATTGATGCTAGGGACCCCTCACCAAAATTTGGGAGGGTTTGGAGGTCATTAGACCACTTAATTAAAATACACTAGCATTATTAAATAAAAGCAAAAAACTTTAGGGAACATGTCTCCAAAAAATCCCAATTTTGGAAAGACCCTAGATATCGTTAAGACTAATCCCCTGTCCAAATGTTAGCCCATTTGGATAAGGGATGAAGGGTGTGCATCCATTTGAATCTCAGGACAGCCCTAGGTACAGGTCCCACGAAAATGGGTGCCCTGGTCCAACCAGAGAGCCATTGGTCCAAATCAATTTTGGATTAAAGTAGACCCATAGGGCTACAACTTTCATATTGAAAGTTTTCCCACCAGGTGGACCTAATTATTTTTAAATTTTAAAACCAATAAATATAAAATCTGTGACAGAAATTGAATAATCATGAAATTAAATCCTATAGTTTAATATTTGATAAAGCACGAATCTTGGCGCAAATGAACGGGATCCGTTCATCTCCTTCCTTGAGCCGATGGCCAGGATTCGTTTTTCCTGGGCCGACTTCAAGCGGCTGCCGCCGGCCATCCAGCCCCTTCTTCGACCGGCCACCGCCACCACCACCTCCGTTGAGCTGGTAGCTGTCGTCAGGCGGCGGCAAAGCCGCCAGAGAGGCATTTTCCAGCAGTTCTACTAGGTACATTTTCAGCCGAAATCCAGGAAAACCAGGATTTGGATCGGGCTCAATTGAGCCCGAACCTTGCACCTAAAGATTGCTACGATCTACCCATGAGATAAGGAGAGGAGGAGGACCTTTTTGGTGGTCTGGAGTCGAGTCGATCTTGGGTTGCCATGGTGTTGGTGCCGCCAGCCGGATTTCTGCAACAGTGCAGTCAAGTGGCTCGAAATCTTCAGTTAAAAGGTGGGAAGGGCTCCTCTCATGTCACTGATGGTCTTTAAAACACCAGTTGGTGGAGGGGAGAGAACAACCATCAATGGCCATTGAAAGCTTGGCTCGGCCAAGGTGGTGGGGAGGTGAATCTGGCTTGGGGTGGCCAAGAAACTGCTAGAAACTCCTCCCCTTCTTTATGGGAGTTGAATTCAGCCATCAAGGATGGCTCTTGGCCTCCCTAAGCCATGAATGGCTTCTTCCTCCCTCTTTCTCTCTCCTCCATTAAAGGGCAAATTGTGCTTTCTCTCTCCTAGTCCCCCATGTTGACTGGTCAACTCCATGGGATATGTGCAGCCCACTTAATCATAATAATTATGAAAAGTGAGGTTAGCCTAAGGGAAAAATGACTTCAGCTTGGGTTAGCCCATTTGGGCTAGGTTTGACTTGGCTTAGGATAGGGTTGACTTGGGTCAATTTGATCATTTGGGTTGACCCCAATGGGTCCTTCATGACCCATTGGCCTCCCCTTGTAATGCCCCGAAACTCAAAAGAGCGACGGGGGACGTTTTGCTCCAGATTTGGAATCTGGCAGTAGGCACACGGCCTGGGACACGGGCGTGTCCCAGGGCGTGTCAGACTAGAGTCGACGACTTGGACGCGATGTCGACGAATTTCGGTCGACACTGTGTCGAGACAGGGCACCCGGCCTGAGACACGGGCGTGTCTCAGGGCGTGTCGAGCCCGTGTCGACGATCGGCCCGGAGTGTCGACGATTTTCGCTCGACGAAGTGTCGAGATGAGGCACACGGCCTGAGACACGGGCGTATCTCAGGGCGTGTCGAGCCCGTGTCGACAATCGGCCCGGGGTGTCGATATTTTCGCTCGGCAAAGTGTCGAGACAAGGCACACGGCCTAGGACACGGGTGTGTCCAAGTCCGTGTCAGGCAGTCGACGAACTTCGCTCGACGAAGTGTCCAGACCGTGAACACGGCCTGGAGCCTAGGCGTGTTCGAGTGGATACGGGTTAGGATACGGGCGTGTCCAGGAACCCGTGTTGTTCTCGGGTTGTTTTCAGGATAAAGCGATGGGGGCACACGGCCGACCACACGGCCGTGTCAGTTGGAACACGGGCGTGTCAGGTCGAACACGGGCGTGTTCGATGCCAATGTGTTGTTCCAGGTGCGTCGATTTTGACGGCGAATGGGGGACATGGCCCTGGACACGGGCGTGTGCCAGGCCGTGTTCGGTCCAGATTGGACATTGCAGGCCCGAATTAAAGCCGTTCGTTTCTTTAATTTGGGATCCAACGGCTGGGGGTTGTTCCTGATGGGATATACCCGGGATTGGACCTTTGAAACCCTCACTTTTACTTGTGTGGTTATCTTTCTAAAGTATAGAGAGAGAGGAGAGCCAAGGGAGGAAGAAGAAGCTGATCCGCCCATTGGAGGAGCTTCAAAGCTCCAAATCGCGAGCCGACTCCGGATCCATGGAGGTGAAGAGAGTGCGGTGCTTTTCATTCGCTGACATTTCCATGGCGCCGAAGAATAATGCTAGGTTAACAATTCTCTTCTTGAGCATGTGAAGCTCTCCTTCTTTGCATAGGAAGCCCGCTCTCGCGAGTTTGAGGTGAGTTGGAGGCGTTCCTACGGGTAGACATGAATAGACCCCGTTGTGTAGAGTCTGTAAGCGAGAATGGACATAGGCATGATGTGTGAA
The DNA here is from genome assembly GCA_039583875.1 of Platanthera guangdongensis. NCBI lineage: Eukaryota > Viridiplantae > Streptophyta > Magnoliopsida > Asparagales > Orchidaceae > Platanthera > Platanthera guangdongensis. Next base: position 72,934,480 of record CM077148.1, read on the forward strand.
GCCTACCCGGACATGTTGGTCTGGATCGGTGATGTTGCATTGCATAAATGCCGGAGAAGACTCCGTGCGATTGGGTGTTTTTCGGGTTTTCTACATGGTAGATTGCAACAGGGAGCCTTAGGGATTAACCCTAAGGTGCACCCGAAAAACTGGGCGGATGCGTGATCTTGCCAACTTGGTGGCCTGAGAGCCAACTTGAACATAACAGGGTTATGTGAAATGTGACGGAAATGGGAGTCTGGAGAAGTTTGACCAGTGCATATGGCTTAAACTGTCGTTGCGATGTGAGCATGGGTTAGATGGAACCATACCCGTTCTATGTCGTTCGGTTAAAGAGACCTAAGGGTACGTGGCACTTGTCATTGGCATAGATTAGGGTCTTTGGCGGTCTATGGCTTAAATTGTCGTGACCCAGACTAAGAAGATAAAATGCTTATAGGTTTGGACGTCAAAGTGGCGGTGGTGAGTCCGAAATGTCTATGGCTTTAATTGACGTGACATTGGCCGGTTCACCGAGAATGTGCCATGAGAGCACGGGGCGTGTTGCCGTGCGAGCCAACGCATGTGATGAAATGTATATTGATATACTGCTTGGTTGCTAATAAGTGCAGGGAAGGAGCATCGCCGCACCGAAATGGGGCGGGATCGTTATAATTTGGTCAGCATTCCTGACCGTTGCCTTATTTTTCCACTGTGCTGTGGTTTGTTGCTTACAGGTGCTGCTGGACCAAGCGGTCAATAGCGGGCTAAAGCCCAAATTGCGAAGCCGGCCCTTGAAGGCCTAAGTGGAGTGCTTACTGCTTTTATTCATGTATGACCGGCCTGCGTGCCGTGGTTTTTCAAACATGTAATATCAAGTAAACCATTTTGTAAGGCCTTAAGGCCTGTACTTGTGTTTGCACAAGATTCCTATTTGGTATTAGTGAACATTCATGCTTTTGAGCTGGGTTCTTTATTGCAACTTATTAAACTGCTTCCGCTAGAATGCTCTGTGTAGGACGTTATGATTGGTTGGATGGTTTCCATGAGTAACCACCCGGTCTGCCTGTGGTATATGGCGTCGGGCCCCGACTGGACCTACTGCTATATGTTATGCAATGGATAGGGGGTGTTATAATTTGGTATCAGACTACTGGTTTTGGTCGGGCTTAAAATGAATTCGTGGACGAATTCTTTTTAAGCGGTGGTGAGCACATGTGTGTGCGTCATCGTTATAACAGTAAAAGAACCCATGAATGTCCACTTAGGAATGAAAATACACGTGTTTGGGGAACCTGCGTGTTCCTATAATTGCTGTTTACAATTTTATTTGGTCGCTTAACGGTATTTTGTACCACTATAGGTGACCAGAAGTGGTGCTGGGCCGTCGGAACGTCGAGTTTCTGAGGCTAGCAGTGCACCTAATGAAGCTCCTGCAACACCTCTATCGGCTGAGACCATACGATTGGAGGCCGAAGCAGTGTTGGCCATGATTAATGCGCAGCCTGCAAGGCAAACGCAGCAGCCCGCTCCTGCGATGGAACAGGTACCGTTACAAGAGGCTGAGCCGAGGAGAGTGGAACAGGTAGTAGTGGAGTCGTTAGTGCCAAGGAGGGCAACCGAGAGACAGCTCAACCATGTCATGAGCTTTAGTACTCCGGTATTCTCGGGGTTGGGAACCCCATCTCAAGCTGAAAACTGGCTCTCCAGGGTGAAGAGAGTCATGACAGCAACGGAGACGGAGGAGTGGCAAATGACCACCACTGCTACGTTCCTTTTGGACGGTGAAGCGAGATTGTGGTGGGAAGGTTTGGAGCTGCACCTATTGAGAGGTAGGCAACTTGTTGATGTCTCGATGGAGGTGTTCTCAAGATTGTTCTTGGCTAGATACCTCTCTTCTACTCAGAGGATTTCGTTGGAGAACGAGTTCCTGAAATTGGTTCAAGTAGACAGTACCGTGGATGAATATCTCCACGAGTTTACTCGATTGAGTCGTTATGCTAGCTCCACCATAGCGGATGAGGAGTGCAAGATGAATCGATTCTATGAAGGGTTGAGAGATGAGTTGACGCTACTACTCTCGGGGCCGATGACGCAGGGTTTCTTAACCTTGGTCAACATGGCCCGGTCCTTGGAGAAGGATATGAAGAATGTGCAAGCAAAGAAAGGCTTGGGTGATAAGAAGTATGAATTCAAGGCGCCGACTACTTCAAAGTCCGGCTATCGAATGTCCTTCAAGAAGCCTAGGACTTCGGGTCCAGCTCCTTTTGGTGCTTCTGGGGCGACTACGGGTCGGACCCCGGGTGCATGTTTTACTTGCGGAAAGTCGGGGTACTTTGCCCGCGATTGTTGGAGCGGATGTCCCAAGTCCGAGAGAAGGCCAGGAGAGACCTATGAAGAGAAGGGCAAGGCGGTGGAGTCAACAACATCCCACTATGCTCCGGCCCAACCGAGGGTTTATAATCTTGGCCAGCATGAGGCCATTAAACAGGCGGATGTGGTGACAGGTACGGTATAATTTATAGCAAGTTAATTTCTTTAAATACTTGTTATGCACATGTTACCTTACCACTGCTTGTTTAGGATTTGTTTTGATTTGTGAAAATCCGGCTAGAGCACTCTTCGATACGGGAGCTTCACACTCCTTCTTGTCCGAAGGATTTATATCACGCATCGGAGTCCCTTCTCCGATGGCGAAGGATAAGTTGGATGTGTTGTTGCCCAATGGGTGTTCGAAGCGCGCGGATAGGATCTGCGATATTAAGATTCGTATTGGGAATCAGGAGTTCGATCTGCAAGCGTCGTTACTTCCGTTGGTGGAGTTCGACGTTATATTTGACATGGACTGGCTCTCGGACCAGCAGGCCTATATTGATTGCGGTCGAAAGGAAGTCAAGTTGGGAGCAAGTCGGGAGACGACTTTTACGGGCTTGAAGGGGTCGAGCAAGACGTTGTTGTCTGCTCTTCAGGTGGTGAGGGCGGTTCATGCCGGTGTAGAGCTGTTCTTTACACTAGTGGAGGTTGCAAAGCCGAAGCCCGCGTTGGATAATATTTTAGTGGTATCGGAGTACCCTGATGTGTTCCCTAGAGATCTTCCTGGAGCCCCGCCGCAGCAGGTGATAGATTTTACGATTGAGCTAGTGCCAGGTGCAAAGCCTGTGTCACGATCTCCGTATCGGCTAGCGCCTAAGGAAATGGCGGAGCTGAAGGTTCAACTACAAGAGTTGTTGGAGCAAGGTTATGTGCGCCCAAGTTCTTCTCCTTGGAGCGTGCCGGTCCTTTTTGTTAAGAAGAAGGACGGAAGCTTGAGGCTTTGTATTGATTATCGGGAGCTCAACAAATTGACGGAGAAGAACATGTACCCGATCCCCCGGATCGATGATCTTTTTGATCAGTTGGTCGGGTCGACGGTGTACTCGAAGTTGGATCTCAAGTCTGGGTACTATCGGCTGCGAATAAGAGAGAGTGATATCCCGAAGACAGCGTTCAGTATGAGATACGGGCATTATGAGTTTACGGTCATGCCGTTTGGGCTGACTAATGCGCCGTCAGTGTTCATGGATCTGATGAACAGGACATTCAGGGAGTACTTGGACAATTTTGTGATCGTCTTCATCGATGATATTTTGGTGTACTCGCAGAGTGAGGAAAATCACTTCAAGCATCTTCATTTGGTTTTGGAGAAGCTATGGAGGAATCAGTTGTATGACAAGTTCTCGAAGTGCAAGTTTTGGTTATCCTCAGTGGCGTTCCTCAGTCATATAGTGAGTGGAGAGGGTATTGTTGTGGATCCTGCGAAGATTGTTGTGATACGGGAGTGGCCTGAGTTTTCTATGGTAGCGGAAGTCCGGAGCTTTCTAGGGCTTGCCGGCTATTATAAGCGCTTCGTAGAGAACTTCTCGCGGATAGCGTTACCTCTCACTACTTTGACGAGAAGGAGCAGAAGTTCGTTTGGACGCTGGAGTGCGCGCGAGCTTTTGAGGAGTTGAAATGTCGGTTGACCATGGCGCTTGTGCTGAGTTCTCCATGTGGGACCGAAGGCTATGAGATTTATAGCGATGCTTCGAGCAGCGGTTTGGGTTGCGTGCTACTGCAACACGGAATTGTGATAGCTTATGGCTCGAGACAGCTGAAAGTGCACGAGTGGAATTATCCGGTCCATGACTTGGAGTTAGCGGCCGTGATTTTTGCCTTGATGCTGTGGAGACACTATTTGTACGGTGTGAAGATTGATATCTACACCGATCACAAGAGCCTGAAGTATCTGATTGATCAGAAGGATCTGAATATGCGGCAGCGTAGATGGATGGATTTCCTGGGGGACTATACATTCAAGATCCACTATGTGCCTGGTAAGGGTAATGCGGTTGCGGACGCGTTGATTCGTCGGGCCCCAGCTCAAGCCAATTGGCTATCGGTGCATGATGAGCGGTTGGTGCGGGAGTTGGAGGCGTTTGAGATTGTTTGTGTGGATAAGAAATCAAGTGCTGAAGCAGTACTGAATTGGACTGGAGTCCAATATGACCTGGCTGATCGGATTCGGCAGGCTTTGGATATTGATGCCCATATGAAGCAGTTCATGGTAGAGGCTCTGGATGGGTCAAATTCCCAATTCGTTGTGGAGGACGGATTGCTTTAAAAAGACGGTCGTCTGTGCGTCCCAAGTGTGGGCAATTTGCGGGTGGAATTGTTGTATGAGGCACAGCATACTAAATACACAATTCACCCGGGGAGCACGAAGATGTACCGCGATGTCAAGAAACTGTTTTGGTGGCCGGGTTTGAAGAAGGATGTGGTGCTCTATGTAGCGAAGTGCCAAACTTGCGCCTTGGTGAAGGAGGAGTGCCAAAGGCCGGGAGGATTTCTGAAGTCCTTGCCTATTCCGGAGTGGAAATTCGATGACATCTCTATGGACATTGTGCACGGTTTTCAAAGGTCGCAAAAGACGAACGACGCCATTTGGGTGGTTGTTGATCGGCTAACGAAGGTGTCACATTTTATTCCGCATAGGAAGGATGATCCGGTGGAGAAGTTTGCAAAACTTTATGTGGATAACATTGTACGGCTTCACGGTGTGCCCCGCAGCATCGTGAGTAGCTGAGATGGGTGGTTTATGTCCAATGATTGGAGGCTTGTGCAACAAATGTTGGGAACAAAGCTAAAATTCAGCACAACCTTCCATCCGCAAACAGACGGGCAGACCGAGAGGGTCAATAGAACTATGGAAGACATGCTTCGCATGTGTGTCTTGGATTTTGGGAAGCAATGGGAAGACCATCTTTATTTGGTGGAGTTCGTGTACAACAATAGCTACCAAGCGAGTATTCAAATGGCGCCCTTCGAGGCCCTATATGGTAGAAAATGTTGCACGCCATTGTCTTGGCTAGAAACGGGTGAGTCAAAGTTGTATAAGCGATTAGAAGTGGAGGATGCTACTTCGTTGGTGCGTACCGTTCGGGAGAGGTTGCTTATCGCTCAGGACTGGCAAGCAAAGTACTATAATGCCAAGCACAGGAACAGGGAGTTCGCTGTGGGTGACTATGTGTACTTAAAGATCAAGCCATTCAAGGGTGTCTCGCGGGTGCGGCGATTGAAAAAGCTAAGCCCGACGTACCTGGGGCTGTTCGAGGTTCTGGAGCGAGTTGGTGAAGCAGCCTATCGGTTGAAGCTTTCAGTGGAGCTTAGTGGTTTACATGATGTATTCCATATTTCGGTGCTTCGGAAGGCTAGTCAAGAGCCTTCGCAAGTGATCGCGGTTGATCAAGTGTCGGTGGATAGTGGGCTGACGACAAAAGTCAAGCCCGTGCGGATTGAGGACTCAGAGGTCAAGCGGCTACGCAATAAAGAGATTAGGATGGTCAAGGTATGATGGGACAATTGCGGTCGTGAGGAGCTCTCTTGAGAACGAGAGCAGACTATGCTTGACGAATATCCGGAGTTGTTCCGCTCAGGTACAATTTAATTTTGTACGTGTCTTTCCTTTATATATAATTTCGTGGACGAAATTCTTTTAAGAGGGGGAGAGTTGTAACGCCCAGAAACTCAAAAGAGTGATGGGGCAAGTTTTGGGCCAGATTTGGAATCTGGCAGTAGGCACACGGCCTGGGACACGGGCGTGTCCCAGGGCGTGCCAGACTAGATTCGACGACTTGGCTGCGAAGTCGATGAATTTCGGTCGACACTGTATCGAGATAGGGCACACGGCCTGAGACACGGGCGTGTCTCAGGGCGTGTCGAGCCCGTATCGACGATCGGCCCGGAGTGTCGACGATTTTCGCTCGACAAAGTGTCGAGATGAGGCACACGGCCTGAGACACGGGCGTGTCTCAGGGAGTGTCGTGCCCGTGTCGACAACCGTCCCGGGGTGTCGACATTTTCGCTCGACGAAGTGTCGAGACAAGGCACACAGCCTAGGACACGGGCGTGTCCAAGGCCGTGTCAGGCAGTCGACGAACTTCACTCGACGAAGTGTCGAGACCGTGAACACGGCCTGGAGCCCAGGCATGTTCGAGTGGACACGGGTTACGACACGGGCGTGCCCCGGAACCCGTGTTATTCTCGGGTTGTTTTCGGGATAAAGCGATGGGGGCACACGGCCGACCACACGGCCGTATCAGTTGGAACACGGGCGTGTCAGGTCGAACACGGGCGTGTTCGATGCCAATGTGTTGTTCCAGGTGCGTCGATTTTGACGGCGAATGGGGGACACGGCCCTGAACACGGGCGTGTGCCAGGCCGTGTTCGGTCCAGATTGGACATTGCAGGCCCGAATCAAAGCCGTTCGTTTCTTTAATTTGGGATCCAACGGCTGGGCTTGTTCCTGATGGGATATACCCGGGATTGGACCTTTGAAACCCTCACTTTTACTTGATTGGTTATGTTTCTAAAGTATAGAGAGAGAGGAGAGCCAAGGGAGGAAGAAGAAGTTAGATCCGACCATTGGAGGAGCTTCGAAGCTCCAAATTGCGAGCCGACTCCGGATCCACGGAGGCGAAGAGAGTGCGGTGCTTTTCATCCGCTTACATTTCCATGGCGCCGAAGAATAATGCTAGGGTAACGATTCTCTTCTTGAGCATGTGAAGCTCTCCTTCTTCGCATAGGAAGCCCGCTCTCGCGAGTTTGCGGTGAGTTGGAGGCGTTCCTACAGGTAGACATGAATAGTCCCCGTTGTGTAGAGTCCGTAAGCGAGAACGGACATAGGCATGATGTGTGAAGCCTACCCTTACATGTTGTTCTGGATCGGTGATGTTGCATTGCATAAATGCCGGAGAAGACTCCGTGTGATTGGGTGTTTTTCGGGTTTTCTACGTGATAAATTGCAACAGGGATCCTTGGGGATTAACCCTAAGGTGCACCCGAAAAATTGGGCGGATGCGTGATCTTGCCAACTTGGTGGCCTGAGAGCCAACTTGAACATAACCGGTTTATGTGAAATGTGACGGAAATGGGACTCGGGAGAAGTTTGACCCGCGCATATGGCTTATACTGTCGTTGCGATGTGAGCACGGGTTAGATGGAACCGTACCCGTTCTATGTCGTTCGGTTAAAGAGACATAAGGGTACGTGGCAATTGTCGTTGGCATAGATTAGGGTCTTCGGCGGTCTATGGCTTAAATTTTCGTGACCCAGGCCAAGAAGACAAAATGCTCATATGTTTGGCCGTCAAAGTGGCGGTGGTGAGTCCGGAATGTCTATGGCTTTAATTGACGTGACATTGGCCGGTTCACCAAGAATGTGCCCTGAGAGCACGGGGCGTGTGGCCGTGCGAGCCAACGCCTGTGATGAAATGTATATTGATATACTGTTTGGTTGCTAATAAGTGCAGGGAAGGAGCATCGCCGCCCCGAAATGGGGCGGGATCGTTATAATTTGGTCAGCATTGCTGACCGTTGCCTTGTTTTGCCACCGTGCGGTGGTTTGTTGCTTGCAAGTGCTGCTGGACCAAGCGGTCAATAGCGGGTTAAAGCCCAAATTACGAAGCCGGCCCTTGAAGGCCTAAGTGGAGTGTTTACTGCTTTTATTCATGTATGACCGGCCTGCATGCCGTGGTTTGTAAAACATGTAATATCAAGTAAACCATTTTGTAAGGCCTTAAGGCCTGTACTTGTGTATGCACAACATTCCTATTTGGTATTAGTGGACATTCATGCTGGTTAGCTGGGTTCTTTATTGCAACTTATTAAACTGCTTCCGCTAGAATGCTCTGTGTAGGACGTTATGATTGGTTGGATGGTTTCCATGAGTAACCACCCGGTCTGTCTGTGGTATATGGCGTCGGGCCTCGGCCGGACGTACTGCTATATGCTATGCGACGTATACGGGATGTTACACCCCTAAGGTCTATGTATGGTCGGGTAGGGTTAACTTGTCACCTTGGAGGTCACTTGACCCTTGGTAAGGGCACTTTGACCACTTTGGGGCTTAAGTTGACTTGGGTCAACTTAGCCACTAGGTTTGACTCCAATGGCTCCCTAGTGACCCATTGACCTCACTTTAGGTTTAGGAAGCACTGAGTAAGATAGGTTGGGCACCTTGGTGGTCACTTGACCCTTAGTTATGGCACTTTGACCAAATTAGGGGTTAGAGTTGACTTGGGTCAACATGACCATTTAGGTTGACCCCAAGGGGTCCTTGGTGACCCCATGGCTTCCCCTGAGGTCTAGGAAGGGTTATGTAGGGTTACCTTGCAATTTGGAGGTCACCTACCCTTAGTAAGGGCATTTTGACCAGATTTGGGGCTAGAGTTGACTTGGGTCAACTTGGCCTCTAGGACTGAACCCAATGTGTCCTTAGTGATCCATTGACCTCACTTTAGGTCTATGAAGAGGTGGGCAAGGTTGGTTGGGCACATTAATGGCCAACTGCCCCTTGTTAGGGCACCTTGCCCAATTTAGGCCTATGACGGTCCTAGGTCAAATTGGCCACTTTGGGTTGACTCCAATGGACCCTTAAGGTTCTAGTGGACCCACTGATAGGTTAGTGATGTTGTGGTGGGGTCATGGAGTCATGGTGAATCCCTAAGGTCAAGCCCTAGGTTTTGTGATGAGGTTGTGCCACAGGTAGACCAAGGGGATTCTCACCTTGGCCTTCTATCACTTGGCCCTTTTTAGCTTCCTTGGGTTTTGTCATGACCTAGTCATGGCCAAAACCACTCTTAGGGTTATAGTTGGAAATGGGATGTTACAAATCCCAATAAACAAAATAAAGGTTTCGTCCCCGAAATCAAGATTAAGCCTACGGGAATTTCTATCGAAGAAATGGAAACTTGTAACATCCCATAAGAAGTGGAAGATTACATCTCGATGCCATGTTTGGTAAGTGGGTTTAAAGGGAAACCTAAATCTATGACCAATTCGCCCTATTGGCAAAGCCAAGATCCCAATAAACAAAAGATTAGCCTCTACTCTTCCTAGAGCAGCACTACTAGTTTAAAGCAGGAAAATAAAGAAAACATCTTGAGGGGTTGTGAGGTATACCTGACTGAACAGCTCTGGGTACTTTTGTCGCATCAGGTCCTGCGGTTCCCATGTATGCTCTTCCTGGCCGTGGTTCCTCCACAGAACTTTGACTAACGGAACCTTCTTGCGACGCAAGATCCGTACTCCTCTGTCGTCGATCCGAACCGTCTCCAAGTGAACTGACCGGTCTGAAGCTACCGGTCCATCTGTGGTCAAAATCTGCTGCTCCGAGCATAGTAGAGCCCTTCTAAGCGAAGAAATATGGAACACGTCGTGTAAACCCGTCAGCTCCGGTGGCAACTCCAGCCTGTAAGCTAGGGGACCGATCCGCTCCAGGATTCTATAAGGGCCCATATACTTAGGGTTGAGCTTATTCTTCCCACCACGCACTCATGAAACTCTGTGCATGGGCCTAATCTTCAGGAAAACTCGGCTCCCACCTGAAACTCTACCTGAAGGTGTCGGGCATCGTAGTACTTAGCCTGTCGGCTCTGTGCTTCCAACATTCTGTCCCGTATCAGTCTCACCTGAGCTTCGGTGTCTTCGACAAAATCCGATCCCAATGCCTTCGGATCCTCGTCCTGAATCAATGAAAGCGGAGTCCTACGTCTCCTTCCGTACAAGGGTGGAGAGTTGTGTTGACTGTCGACTGAGAGCACAGATAAGCCTGGACAGATCTTCTCTCCTTGGACGTACACTATCCATCCTGTTTCAACACGATCATCTTGAGCACACCATGGTAATGAAGAACTACTCAGAAAACTTATGAAACACCTACGGGAGTTTTCTTTCGGGTCAGGGTGACCCTAAATATCTCGGTAAGTCTATCGTTGATGTTCCAATTATAATTATGCCCGGAGTGCGGAGGAGGAATCGTGTGTATTAAAATCCCTAATTATATCCTCGAACTTCCACTCTAACTGGGTAGTGACTGTAATAGTTTCCCAAAATTTCTTGCAGTTAACCTTCATCGCGCGATGGACCTCACCGTGCATCAAAAAATCCATGACGCCCTTCTTCACTCCAGGGAGATACACGTTCCGAGATACACCAAACTTCTGATGATTAAATTTCTCGCTTGTACGGGTAGACAGCGACTCTTTAAAATCTCCACTTCGCAATCAGATTCTTATCCCTACGAATACGCCCGAGTAGCACCTGTTGGGTACATTGGAAAATGTGTACCAGATTTGAAGAAGCCTCACCCTACTCAATGATATACATCAAGGTGTATTTGATGTGTTTTGAGTTTATATGTGCAGGTTAAGTAATTGCATGAAATGCAGAAAATTTTTAAGTCCATGTGTCGACACCTAGAGATGTAGTGTGGACACTTATAAAGGCTTGTGTCGACACTGGAGAAAAGCTGTGTCAACACTTGGAGTAAATTGTGTCGACACCAGGAAAGGCAGAGTCGACACCAGAAGAACTGTGTCGACACATACAGGCAGTGTCGACACACTGTGAAGAATTATCAACATAAATTGTGTCGACACTTAGAGGCAGTATCGACACCCACAGAAGTATTTGTCAACATCAACTGTGTCGACACACAGGACTTGTGTTGACACACAACAAAGCTTCAACAAAGTTAAAGTAAAGAAGTACTTGTGTCAACACAAAGGAGATGTGTCGACACTCAACAAGTATCAACAACAAAAGAAGTTGTGTCGACACAAAGGAGATGTGTCGACACACAGCAGAATTTCAACTAAGTTTTAAAGAAGAAGTATTTGTGTCGACACGCAGAATTAGTGTTGACACATTCTACAGAAGGCTTGTGTCGACACACAGAATCAGTGTCGACACATTTTGAAGAAGTAGTGTCGAGAAGCTGTTACAACAACAAAAGAAGTTGTGTCGACACCACCAAGGCTAGTGTCGACACTTAGTCCACTTATGTCGACACTTAGTCTATTTGTGTCGACACATATTGAAGATCAGTCTCGACACTTTCAGACAAAGACAGTGATTTCAAGAAGTGACTGGATGACTTGACAGCTTCCATTCCAACCGGACTACTGCAACTGTCAAAGCTGTCAGAAGTTCGTTAGAAACCGGATCAGCCGGTTACCATGGAGGAAGACTATATAAAGGCTTACTCTTTCAACAGAAAAAAAGAAGGAGAGAAGAATCAATTATTGTAGAATACAGATCCAAAGAAACTGTAAATCAGTATTTTGAAGAAACTTCAGATTTACTTGGAGAGAGAGAACTCCAGTAATTGAAGTCAAAAAAGAGACTTGTCTAATCAAATCTCTTAAGAAGCAGGTTCTGAAACAGACTGCAAAGAAGGATCCAGATTTAATTCTTCATCTTAAGAAGGAAGTTGCCAGCCGGTCTACTTCAAGATGATCAACTTTTACTGAGTTCAGACTCAAGAATCCTTGAAGAAAGCAAAGACAAAGTTGATCTCAGAAATCAGTTCTATGAAGAACAGATCAAGAAGGTTGCCCTCTTCATTCTCTCAAACAGTGGTAACGTAAAACCATTTATTATCTTTTTGTAAGATCCTAAGGGATCTGTGTTGTAAGCCTAAATTTATAAAGGCTGAGGTAGGGCTTTTGAGGCTGAGTGTACGAGAATCTATTCTCTGAGTGTAGGTCTTGTTTAAGACTTAGTGGTAGGGATTTATGCCTGAGTTGTAGGAGACTGTGTTCTCTGAGTGTAGGCCTTGGTGAAGGCTGAGGTAGGGTAGTTTGCCTGAGTTGTAGGAGTGGGGACACTATGAGTTGTAGGAACCTGTTTGGGGTTCTGAGCTATAAGATCTGAGGATCTATGGAGAAGAGCAGAAGTTATGCCAAATCTAGTACATTGCTAGATAGGCGAAGGGGGAAAGTAGATGTACCCAGACCTTGGGGAACCACTATAAACACTATGTGCACTCTGTGTATGATAATCTCTGTGATTGTTGTACTGTATGATAGTTAAATTTGCAATTTCTGCTAAGTAACTGAACAGAATATCTGACTTAGAATCAAAAGAAAAATTACAACTATTCACCCTCCCTCTAGGTGGTTAGACACTATTTCTTTTAAGTGGTATCAGAGCCAGGTTCCTCAATAATGGACTTAACAGTCAGAGTAAGATCGTTAAGGCAGATATAAGAATCAAGAAAGAATCAAGAAAATGGGTTCAGGTGAAAATCACAAGGAGCTGGGGTCAATGAAATTACCAATATGTAGAAAAGAGATATTTGGCATATGTAAAGAGAGGGTCAGACTCTTTATGGAAGCTTCTGACCCAAGAATATATATTACCGTCAAAGAAGGCCCATATGTGCCCATGAAGACATCCATTCTTGATGCAAATCAGAAAACTCCCAAGGATTTTTCTGAAATGACTAAAGATGAAATCATCCTGGTCACTATGGACAAGAGAGCCCAGAATATAATTGTTAGTGCCATTGATGACTCAACATTTCAGAACTTAATTAATTGTAAAACCTCCAAAGAAATGTCGGACACATTAATAGTCTATATGGAGGGCTCAGAGGAAGTAAGACAAGATAGGAAGTCAATGTTAAATCAGGAATATAAAAGCTTCAGACAAGGAAAGTCTGATAGCATTACAGAATGTTACAAGAAGTTCTATAGGATTGTTAATGAGTTGATGTCCTATGGAAGAGACTTCAGTAACTATGAGCTGAATGACAAGTTCTTGAGATCCCTGACTAAGGACTGGGACACCAAGATTTGTGCCATTAGGGAAGTGGCCAAACTTGCTGATATACCTCCTCCAACTTTGTTTGGAAAACTGCTATCTTATGAGATGCAGTTAATGGCTAGAGAGGAGGAAGAGAAGAATACTAGAGTGGAGAATAAGGAAAAGTCTGTGGCCTTCAAGACTGAAGGTACTAAGAAGTATAAAAGCAAGTCTCCATCTTCACCAAAAATAATTGCTGAGGCTGTCACAGATAATTCAGATAGCAAGAGTTCTGATAGCAGTGAAAGTGATGAAGACTTTGCTGCTTTTACTAGGCACTTTCAAAGATTTCTAAAGAAGCAGTAGTGGAGGTCCAAGCCTTCCACTTCTCAGCCAAAAGATGACTACTATCAGAAGAGAAAGTCATCCAGGAATGACAGAAGCAGGTCCAAGCCAACCAAAGCTACATCTTCAAAGATTGTGTGCTATTGCTGTAATAGACAGGGACATGTAGTGGCTGACTGTCCTGAAAAGAGGAAGGAGTCAGCTGACAAAAAGAAGACTCGGTTAAAACCAAAAAGGAAAAGTCATTTGTTGCTAAGAAAGATAAGAGTCTGACACACCAGTCATCTTCAGAAACAGAATCAGAAGCTGAAGCCTACATTGGATTATTTGCTGAAGAGGAAGAAGATGAGTTCATGCAGCTAATGAACTCAATTTATGAGCATGAAGACCATTAGTGCAAGGGACTGATGGCTATATCTGAAGGAGACAAGTACCAGGATCAGCTGCACCAAGTAATGTACAAAGTTGTTCTTCTAGTTCAATTTATAGTACTGAGTCAGAGTCAGATACATCTGCATCAAGTGATGTGAGTGGGTCTGAATCTGAAGGAGATATTCATCAGTTAATTGATGAATATAGAGACTTGTTGCATGCCTTCAAGAATAGCAAAACCTTGACCAAAACTCAGGCAAAGGAGATTGCTAGTCTTAAGTTGGCTGCAGTAGATTCAAAGAAATTGTTAGATCAAAAAATGAATGAGATTGCCAGATTGAAAAATATAACTATTATTCAAATGGGCACAATCAATTTCAAGAATGATTAGATTAGAAATCTGCAGGTTAGACTTCAGAAGGAGAAAGAAATTGTGGCTAGCTTTTTAAACGGGTAAGGCTGGATTAGGGTTTCAAAAACCTGCCTGGACTGCTAAGTCCAAATCTAAAGGCAAAGCTCCAGCACAAAATAAGAAGCCTGTTGTAGATAATTCAGCTAGGGTTGTACCTAAACAAAGGTACAATAAGTTTGAATGCTGGTGTTGTGGCAAGGTAGGCCACTTTGCCATAGATTGTTGGCACAATTCTAGTGTCAAGGAGAATAACAGTCTGCCTGTGAGAAGACCTACAGGCAGATTTGTAAAATTTCAGTCTAACAGGAATCAAGGACCCAAAACTCATTTGGGTTCTAAGGTTAACTAGTCTTTTTTACAGGTGAGTCCAAGTGGCCATGCCCCAATATGGTACTTGGATAGTGGATGTTTCAGGCACATGACTGGAACAAGGGGGTTGCTGAAGGACTACACACCTATCAAGGATGGCCCTAAAGTAACCTTTGGTGGTTCAAAAAAAGGAATCATCAAAAGATTTGGTAACATTTCCAGTAATCAGATTACTATCACTCAAGTGGCCTATGTAAAGGGTTTGAAACACAACCACATTAGCATAAGTCAGCTGAGTGATTTAGGATATGACATCTCATTTGTCAAGAATGGTTGTCATATCAAAAGGTCAAGTGATCAAAAGATCATTTTGACAGGTTATAGAAAAAGGAATGTTTACTGTCTTGACTTTGTGTGTGAGAACAATGTTTCTCCTATTTGTCTTGTAGCTGATGAGAGAGTCTCTCATTATGTCAAATGGCACAAGAGTCTAGCCCATCTTAATTACAAGACTATTGGCCAACTCTTTAGCAAAGAGTTAGTGAGGAATGATCCTCAAGTTAAGTGTATTAAGGATGGGATATGCTCAGCTTGTCAAAAAGGCAAGCAAACCAAATCCACCTTTCATAGCCTTGAAAACAAGGATTCAGTGAGGTGTCTTTACCTTTTGCATATGGATCTTTTTGGTCCTATGCCAGTTCATAGTCTAGGTAGGAAAGTCTATACTTTTGTGGTGGTAGATGACTACTCTAAATATTCCTAGGTGTTCTTCCTAAGACAAAAATCTGAAACCGCAACTGTCTTATATATTTTTGTTAAACAAATTCAGAATGAGTTGGACAGTACAGTGGTCAAAATCAGAAGTGACCATGGTACTGAATTTCAGTCTGAAAGTATGACAAGACTATGAGAAAAATTTGGGATTTTTCAGGAATTTTCCTCATCAAGAACACCACAGCAAAATGGTATTGCTGAAAGGAAGAATAGAATATTGATAGAGGCTGGTAGAACCCTATTGAGTGACACTTCTCTACCAGAATATTTCTGGGCTGAGGCAGTAAACACTGCATGTCATGTAATCAATAGGGCTACTATCACCAAGTGCCATAAGAAGACTCCCTATGAGATTTTGAAGGGCAGAAAATCAAATTTATCATATTTCTGGATCTTTGGTTGCAAGTGCTATATACTTAACAATGGCAAGTCTTATCTAACCAAGTTTGCTGCCAAATCCCAAGAGGGGTTCTTTGTTGGGTACAACAACAATAGTAAGGCTTATAGGGTCTACAACTTGGTTACTCAAGTTGTAGAAGAGTCTGTACATGTAGTCTTTGATGAGACAAGACTCATTAACTGTGAATTGCCAAGTAGTGTTTGCAGCTCTACAGGTATAACTGAGAGGATGGACAAGCTTACCATTGCAGAAGATTCTACTGCAAATCAGCAAGCGGAAAATGGTGGCTGCTGTCCAGGGGGAGTACAAGACTCTCTAGATGCAGAAGAAAACCAAGAGGTGCAGCTAAATGAAGAGGCTGGAGGTGCTCAACATAAAGATAGACTACCTTCAGCTAATAGACACTTAAAGGATCATCCAGCCAATCAGATAATTGGTGATCTAAGACAAGGAGTGCAAACAAGAAACAGGAATCTAAGCACTGTTCTTTGCTCCAGCTTCCTATCACAAGTGGAACCAAAGAAATTTGAAGAAGCAGTTCTAGACCCTCATTGGATTGATGCCATGCAAGAGGAGCTGAATCAGTTCAGGAGGTGCAAGGTCTGGAAGCTTGTTCATAAACCAAAAGACCACAACATCATTGGAATAAAGTGGATCTTTAGGAACAAGTTGGATGAGAATGGGATTATTGTAAAGAATAAATCAAGACTTGTTGCAAAAGGATATATGCAGGAAGAAGGTATTGACTTTGATCAAACCTTTGCTCCAGTAGCAAGACTAGAAGCTATCAGAATGTTCCTTGCTTATGCAACATATCAAGGGTTCAAGGTATTTCAAATGGATGTAAAGTCAGCTTTCATAAATGGAAATCTAAAGGAAGAAGTCTATGTAGACTTAGGAAAGCATTGTATGGGCTGAAACAAGCCCCAAGGGCTTGGTATGAAACCCTGTCTAGTTTCCTCATTGAGAACAAATTCTCAAGGGGGAAAATAGACAAGACTCTATTTCTGAGGGAATCTAAAGGTAAGATTGTCCTAGTCCAAATATATATTGATGACATAATATTTGGGTCTACTAAAAGTAATCTTTGCAGGAAGTTTGCAAAACTTATGCAAGGAAAGTTTGAAATGAGCAGTATGGGAGAACTTAAGTTCTTCTTGGGTCCCAAGTAAGACAGACTGAAGATGGCTTGTCCATATGCCAGTCTAAGTTCACCCTAGAGTTGATAAAGAAGTATGGTATGGAATCTTTCACTACCATAAAAACTCCTATGGGATCAAGTATGTCTCTAAGCAAAGATGATGCAGGGAAACCTATAAATGAAACTTTGTATAGAGGGATATTTGGCTCCCTTCTGTATTTGACTTCTAGTAGATCAGATATCATGTATGCTACATGTGTCTGTGCTAGGTACCAAGCATGCCCTAAATAATCTCATCTGACTGTAGTAAAAAGGATTTTGAGATATCTTAAGGGCACCCATTATATAGGCCTTTGGTACCCTAGGAATAGAGATTTTCTACTGACAGGCTATTCAGATGCAGATTTTGCAGGTTGTAAGGAATATAGAAAGAGTACTACAGGAACCTATCAATTTTTAGGTGGAAGACTAGTGTCTTGGAGCAGTAAGAAGCAGGCCAGTGTGGCAATCTCCACAGCTGAGTCAGAATATGTTGCTGTAGGAAGTTGTTGTGCACAACTTTTGTGGATTCAACATCAGCTAGTACACTATGGTATTCAAGTAAGTAGAACACCTTTGCTTTGTGATTCTACAAGTGCAATTTATATAGCTAATAATCCTGTCTCACATAGTAGGACTAAACACATAGAAATTAGATACCATTTTCTTAGAGAACATGTAGAAAAAGAGGACATTTCCCTAGAATATGTTAAATCAGATAATCAGATAGCTGATATGTTTACAAAGCCTCTTGATGAAACTAAATTCAATAAGTTTAAAATTGAATTAGGAATGTTGAACTTAGAATAGTTTGATAAAAATTGGCTAAGTAAAATGGTGTTGACACATGGAGTTGTCTGTGTCGTCACATGGTAGTGGTGTCGACATTTCAGATAAATGGTGTCGACACATCTAGGAAGTCTGTGTCGACACTTCAGAGAAATAATTGTCGACACATCCAGAGTAGGTGTCGACACATCGAGGGTGGTGTCGACACTTAGGTTTAACACTGATTTCAGCGAGTGAAGTATCGACTAATCGTCGAACGCAGATGTATATGTGTCGACACATCATAATTTGTGTCGACACATCGCAGTCAACATAGTTGTCGAGACAGCAGAAGTAAGTGTCGACACTTTTCAACAGTGTCGACACATTTAGAGTATTTTGACGTGCCTTTTCACCTTCATTTTTAGAAAGGTATAAATCGGTCTTCAACATTGTTTGTCGACACGCTTTCAAAAGTTTCGAGACCAAAAGTTTGTGTCGACATCTCTCTCTTCTCAATTCGAAATTTCTCTAAACCTTAATGGAGCCCAAGCTTGAAGAGAACGTCAATGAAGGTTATGAGCTGGTACGACATGCCTTTGACGATGCGGAACCAGAAATTCAAGGTGTTGTAACCCTAGTTGCTGAGACTGGGTTGGAGTTTTTAGTTTCTGAGCCAATCAATATTTGGAAGAAGGAAGTACTTGAATTCTTTAGTGCAGTAACCGTAGATCACACTGGACTAAAAATTCGATCCACAGTCCATGGAGCCAAGGTGAAAGTCACCCAGAAAAGTCTAAGAAAAGTTCTACATCTACCTAGAACTAAAGAAGTGGAAGATGTACCTACATCAAAGATAAGGGAGGCACTGTAATTGTGTGGTCTAGATTCAAATATGAAGATTGGATCAGTCTTTAACAGGAAAGGTATGAACATGCAAGGAAAGTTTTTATCTAAAGTAGTTGGGAAGGTGATTCTGAGCAAGCCAGGTGGGCATGATATGATATCAGCTCACATTTTCAACCTAATGACAAGAATCATTTTTAAACTAAAAACTGATTGGTCAGCAGTGATGTTTGAAAAGATAAAGGAAAGTCTCAAGAAGCCCAATCTAGGTAGGATTATGAGTTTGTACTTGGCTGGAAGTATTCCAGAAGTCATGAACCAAGCTGCTGGTTCTAAGATAAATCACATGAGAAAAATGGACATCAGGATAATCTCAAGATGGTATAGGGTGTTAACTAAAGAAATGCCTACATCAGAGAAGGAAACACCTCAGAAGAAGAAGAAGAAAGCCATAGTAGTTCCTGAATCCTCCAGTAGTTCAGAGGAGCATGTAGTCTTCATTTCAAATGACGAAGAAGGTGATAATACTGGAAGGTCCCCAGTAAGGAATATAGAAACACAGAGGCAGGGGGAGCCACCATCTGCTAGCCCTATTCACCTGGATCCACTCCAGGGGGAGCCTCAACATGTGGAAGAGCCAACTGACCTAGACAGTAAAATGGCTACTCATACAATTCTTGAGGTAATATCTGAAGTTAATCAGTCAATTTTCCATATAGAGGATGAAGTATTAACTCAGTCTTTACGTGATGTTGATTAGAAAACTCAGTTAAATAGTCAACCACAAGATGTTGTCATGGAAGACACATCAGTTGCTGATACTGCTCCTGAGATCAGAAACTCTCCAGTCCCTACTCAACAAGAGTTTTCTCTAGAAAAGCTATTCCATGATTTGATACAGACTGATATTGAGGGGGAGCAGACAACTTTTGTGGGAGAGAAAGCAGTATTTGAGGGGGAGAAGGTAGATCTTGAGGGGGAGCATGTCAGATCTCAGGAGGAGACTGCAAGGAATGATGAGGAGATACCAACGACTGAGAAGGAATTGCCTCCTACTCCTCAAGATAGAGTAGACATTGCTAGTACTTCTGCTTCTGAGGATGAAGAAGCTGCTAGAGCTAAGAAGAGAAAGCTTATGGTCTTCAAAAGAAGGAGTCAAAGATGCAAGAAAGCTTTACAAACTGTTGCTCCACATCCTGCTCCAACAATTGATTATAGTTCTTTGTTAATATCCATGCAAGTAAAGTTGGATGAGCAAAGTTGCAAGAAAGCTTTACAAACTGTTGCTCCACAGCCTGCTCCAACAATTGATTATAGTTCTTTGTTAATATCCATGCAAGTAAAGTTGGATGAGCAAAGTATTGCTATGGAAAAGTATATAAATGAGACACACAAGGATCTTCGACTCTCCTTAGCAACAGATATAAAATCTATAAGATTTGAAGTCAATCAAAATAAGAAGGAGATGTCTGTCTGCTTTCATAAAGGAGGAAATGCAGTGGTTTACCTTGCCACTCATCAAGAAAAGATCAAAACACAAGTCGATGACATGGCTGTCAAACAAGGATATGTTCTGGAAAATCAACTTCGAATGAATGATAATCTGACTGCCTCTCATAATGGTACTGTCACTGAGATGAAAAATATTGCTACTGCCCAGAATACAACAAGGGCTACAGACAAAGCAGAATTTGATAAGAAATTACAAGAAGGAATAGCTGCTGTAAAGACTGCTCTTGAGAATTCTCAAAAGGATATTACTACCAAGCTACAAAAACTAAAGATGGTGTTAATTATCTTAATGCCCAAATCAGATTTCACAAAGATGATCCAAGGGATCGTACTGAAAGAGAAATCATAAAGGGGGAGAAAGTCCTAGTCAAAGCTGGATCTGACCATGCTAAATGGATTTCCAATAGCATCAGAGCCACACTTGGATATCCACACCTGTGTGATGATGATAATGTGGCTGAATCTGGCATTCACCCTGCTATTTTTGGAGGAGAGCCTGCTGAAGTTGCTCAAGTCATTTATCCTCCAATAGATTTTGACATGATACATCAGGAAATCCAATCAATGTATAGCCCTCTAGAGCGTAATAAACATATTATCATTGAGAAAGTAGATCAGCCTGTTCTAGAGTCAGTTTTGAAAGAGCAAGAAGCCATATTGTCAAAGAAGAGATTCAGAGAACAGGCAGAGTTAAGGCCTGATTTTGAACAATGGAGCCCAACTTCTAGAAATATCATATTGACTGCTTGTTAAGCTGCAAAGGACAATATCCTAGAATGGGGCAAATGGTACTCTGACCAAGAATGGAGAAAACATGAAGCCAGGCAAGAGGCTATTGTACAGTACAGAAGAAAGGCTAAACTTGGGAAGCTACCTCCTAATGCACAGGAGCCTAGCAAGTATTTCCCTAAGCCTTATCATTATTTTGAAAGAAAAAAGATAAGGGCTGAAGAGCTAAAGAAGAAAGATCTTAAAGGCATGAAGCAAGTTGATGACATTGATGCTCCAGTTCAAGCCAAGATTCAATCAGGCAAGGGCATTGTATTCAAGGAGCCAGAGCAGCCATAGAATAGAATTTTCTTAAGTTTACAACTTTGTAATCATTTGTGTTGAAATCCATGTAAACTTTTGATTAAAGAAACTTTTGATAGTTGAAACAAATCTTTTATGAATGCTCATTGTGTTAGCATTATAATTTTGTGATAAAATATTTTTATATGCTTTGTTTTAGTAATTACCCTGTCATATAATGTTGTCTTACATCATATTGTGTATTTGTTATGTATGGTGTATATCATTGACTAAGGGTTATGACTTTTTCAAATAGGGGGAGATTGTTGGGTACATTGGAAAATGTGTACCAGATTTGAAGAAGCCTCACCCTACTCAATGATATACATCAAGGTGTATTTGATGTGTTTTGAGTTTATATGTGCAGGTTAAGTAATTGCATGAAATGCAAAAAATTTCTAAGTCCATGTGTCGACACCTAGAGAAGCAGTGTCGACACTTATGAAGGCTTGTGTCGACATTGGAGAAAAGCTGTGTCGACACTTGGAGTAAATTGTGTCGACACCAGGAAAGGCAGAGTCGACACCAGAAGAAATGTGTCGACACATACAGGCAGTGTCGACACACTTTGAAGAATTGTCAACATAAATTATGTCGACACATAGAGGTAGTGTCGACACCCACAGAAGTATTTGTCAACATCAACTGTGTCGACACACAGGACTTGTGTCGACACACCGCAAAGCTTCAACAAAGTTAAAGTAAAGAAGTACTTGAGTCGACACAAAGGAGATGTGTTGACACTCAGCAAGTATCAACAACAAAAGAAGTTGTGTCGACACAAAGGAGATGTGTCGACACACAGCAGAATTTCAACTAAGTTTTAAAGAAGAAGTATTTGTGTCGACACACAGAATTAGTGTTGACACATTTTGCAGAAGGCTTGTGTCGACACACAGAATCAGTGTCGACATATTCTGAAGAAGCAGTGACGAGAAGTTGTTACAACAACAAAAGAAGTTGTGTCGACACCACCAAGGCTAGTGTCGACACTTAGTACACTTGTGTCGACACTTAGTCTATTTGTGTCGACACATAATGAAGATCATTCTCGACACGTTCAGATAAAGACAGTGATTTCAAGAAGTGATTGGATGACTTGACAGCTGCAATTCCAACCGGAGTACTGCAACTGTCAAAGCTGTCAGAAGTTCGTTAGAAACTGGATCAGCCGGTTACCATGGAGGAGGACTATATAAAGGCTTACTCCTTCAACAGAAAAAAAAGAACGAGAGAAGAATCAATCATTGTAGAATACAGATCCAGAGAAAACTGTAAATCAGTATTTTGAAGAAACTTCAGATTTACTTGGAGAGAGAGAACTCCAGTAATTGAAGTCAAGAAAGAGACTTGTCTAATCAAATCTCTTAAGAAGCAGGTTCTGAAACAGACTGCAAAGAAGGATCCAGATTTAATTCTTCATCTTAAGAAGGAAGTTGCCAGCCGGTCTACTTCAAGAAGATCAACTTTTACTGAGTTCAGACTCAAGAATCCTTGAAGAAAGCAAAGACAAAGTTGATCTCAGAAATCAGTTCTATCAAGAACAGATCAAGAAGGTTGCCCTCTTTATTCTCTCAAACAGAGTGGTAACCTACAACAATTTATTATCTTTTTGTAGGATCCTAAGGGATCTGTGTTGTAAGCCTAAATTTATAAAGGCTGAGGTAGGGATTTTGAGCCAGAGTGTAGGAGAATCTATTCTCTAAGTGTAGGTCTTGTTGAAGACTGAGTGGTAGGGTTTTGTGCCTGAGTTGTAGGAGACTGTGTTCTCTGAGTGTAGGCCTTGGTGAAGGCTGAGGTAGGGCAGTTTGCCTGAGTTGTAGGAGTGGGGACACTATGAGTTGTAGGAACCTGTTTGGGGTTCTGAGCTGTAAGATCTGAGGATCTGTGGAGAAGAGCATAAGTTAGGCCGAATCTAGTATACTGCTAGATAGGCGAAGGGGGAAAGTGGATGTACCCAGACCTTGGGGAACCACTATAAACACTGTGTGCACTCTGTGTATGATAATCTCTATGATTGATGTGCTGTATGATAGATAAATTTGCAATTTCTGCTAAGTAACTGAACAGAATATCTGCCTTAGAATCAAAAGAAAAATTACACCTATTCACCCCCCCCTCCTCTAGGTGGTTAGGCACTATTTCTTTTAGCACCGAATACAGTTTACGTCCATTTCACTAAATTTACGACGCAAACTTTTCTAGATGAGATCTAAGGGAAACCCAAGTCAGTAACTAATTTGCCCAATAAACAAAAGACACGCCCCCAATAAACAAAAGATAAGCCTCTATCTCCCTTAGGCTGAGTATCTTTGATATTACCATGTTATATCCATCCTAGCTGGGTGCATAATCCCTAGGGCGTCAATCTTTGACTTGGGGTTCCAACCGGAATCTGTTGATATACTCCTTACTTTAAACCCTCTGAGTCATATTTACGATAACCTTATCCGGGTCAAAATGTTCCCAATCCCAAATGGGTTTCTTCCGGACTTGAATTCCTATCCGACCTTCGGTGTTTGTTGTGATGGTGGTCTCCAGGTAATCTTGTTACTGGTATGAGGGTTGAGACTATGTGTCTTCTACCATTCTGCTAATGGATTATTGGTCTCAATTCTCCTTAAAGCAGTCCTTCCGGTTTGAGTAATCCCTGATAGGGACCGTACGGCTACCTGAGTTTATGGCTTAGGTAGCCGTTCTCGTGTTATACTCCTCCTTTATTCTATTTAGGTATCTCCTTAGCTTAACCAAGTTCATACCCAAAGTCTATTTCAAAGTAGGGCATACTATAAGTTATCGTGGTTAGTCATGTATCCTAGTGGGTTGAGTCTAACTCGTTGACTAGAGAATTATAAGATGGGATTTTCGTAGCCAGAGGTGCTCCCAACTGGGGGCAGGGTTTGCCGCAAGCTACAAAAAAAAAGAATTCCAATTGCTAGCTGATGAACAAGTGAAATTAATGAAAAGGTGGACTTTACATGTGATTCCCTTTATGGGCACACCACTGCTTCCGCTGCTTAGTTTGTCCACAAACTAAACTCCCGCGGGGGTGACCCGGGGTTGTGGACTACTACTTTTCGATCAAGGTCTGCTCTGATACCACTTGTAAGCCCCCCCACTTTTTTCTTTTTTCAACACCGGGTTCTTATGCCCAGAACCGCCGTTTTGCGGTGACTCCTCCACCCCCTGAAGGGTTATCACCACAAAGCGCTGATTCTGCCGGCCAATTCGATCACAAAAAAGTAGCAGAACAAAATAAACGCATACTAGCAGTCCACAGAAACTCACATATCATATAGATAATCTCCACAAAGGGAGTGTCCACAGAATAATATATCAGAGTACTAAAATACGGGCTTATGCCCGGCACATCATGTCCTCATTACAAATCACTAATGTGGATGCAAAAACCGAACATCTACGCAAGGTCGAGACTCACGGCCCCAGCTGTATGAACTCCGGACCTAGACTGCCCCATCTCCAAGTGCACCGGTCTCTGGGGCTGCTCCCCCGTGCTGGGCTCCACGATTCCCTAAAATGATGCGGTTCGAAAACCGTTAGTCTAAAAGACTAAGCCCTATCATCCCCCACCACTTCCCCCATGGCTTCTAGGCACCGAGCGAAGAGGAATAAAGTGGAGGACTTGAAGGTGGAGAATAATCAAAAACAGATGGCAGCGGACCTATAGTAGCAATTCTATAATAGATATTGACAATAAGATGAAATATGAAAAGTAACCTTCACTTATATGAGAACACATAAGCCATGGGGTCTTCTGCAAGGCTCCCATCGTATAAAAAGTCCCATACCAATTTATACGTTGCGGTGTCGGTTATCAAACAGCAGTAAATATATATCAAAATTGATTTTAATTTATTAACTTGCCCACACAAGCTTATAGACCTAGGGGTTGTTTTGCAAGTCCTAATGTATAAGCGTCCCAATCCACTTATACATTAGGTGTCAGTGGTTAAATGAATCTATTATGCTATGCAATGCAAGTGGGTATGATGGAACATGCAAGTGCAACACACACACCCGACTCTGTGCACACAGACCTTTAGTTCCCCCTTTCTGGAGCCGTAACCTCACAGGATACCTCCGTAGTGGCAGACAGAAGTCGTGGGTTGGGCCTCACCCACCTCTAAACTAGTAAAGCACTACCGGTCAAACCTATCGTACGCCTCAACGCTTGGTGCACGAAGCGGACTCCTGCGTACTCTTGCCGGCTGGGGAACCGGACTTCTGTTGGTGAAGTGCTAACCACACTTGCCGAGTAAGGGTATTGGCGTCGGTGTATCGACCCTCCAATACCGAAGACCCACCGCCTTAATTTTCTTTCCTTTCATACACATGCAAATTTATGGTAATCAAAACCGAGCCGAAGCTCCCCGGACCAAAATGTCTGTCTCAAACAATCGAGCTGAAACTCCCCGAACCAAAAAGTCTGTCTCTTAACTATCCAAGCCGAAGCTCCCAACTATCTTCCTGTGTTATCTGTGTTCGTGAAATATGCAACCCTAATTACTAAGTTACTCTTTTCAGCTTGTTAATACAGTTTAGGTTAACCTAGGACTGCCCCTGGTATTCCCTGTAAAGGGCTCTCAAGGGGCACTAGGAACTATGTTACTATTACGCCCAGCGTTCTCTTTTGCAAGGTACTTATTATTATTGTTTTTTGATTCCCTTACCCATTACCTTCTCATATTACAATATGCTAATCCTAGGGTGATTTGACTCTACCTCACCTCGGGAAAGACCATCTTTCGTCGAACCCGAGCGCCTCTAAACTCTAGCCAAACCAATTTCTCACCACTCTTCCTATCCTTCTATGGTGAACTCATCCACATCTATCCAAAATGACTACTCCTACACCATGTCCAATTGTATCTTATTGCAACTTACCCATCTTGACAAATGCAGACCATCCTAGGCTATATGTCGTACCGGACAGGAGATAATCCAAATACTCATCCAAATGGCCAACCTTATTTACTGGAGACTTATCATGACACAAATAGACTAAATCCAGGAAATTATTATTTTACTAATTTATCTGGCATTTAATTAATTTCCCTTAAGCTTCCAAAGGCTACCAGTTTGAACATGAACTACCCTAAGTACTCATGCAAGATGCCTAACAAAATTATTATAAATATTAGGTTATCTCAATATGGTAAATCCAAAGTATCACAATTTTTCTATCATCAAAATGGCACTAAAACTATTTTAGCAATATTTACTATCTTCCATTATTTATGAATCAAATACAGAAAATATCCATCCAAAAATTATAAATTAATTATACTATGCAGATACAACCTTAAAAGTAGCATTGGCCAAGTTTCATAATTTTTCAGCAAGTATTAATCTCTGAATAAATTAATTATCAGAAATCTCCATATTATGGACTTGTAAAGAAAGTAGTGTAATAAGCCCTTTATAAATTATGAATAAATTCCTACAATCATATATTGGCCTCAAATAATCAGTAGCTAAGTCTCATGATTTTTCAACAGATATATCATCTATAAATAATTTTATACCACCAAAGCCCCTTTTTGAAAGTATTGAAAGAAGTGCTAAATATCGTCAATTAAAAATTGTAATAAAATTCAGGAATATTTACTTAGACCTAGTTCATCTACTGACCAAGTTTCATCAGTTTCAAATGAAAAAAATTATCAAATTAATTAAAACACCTTGTTGGGGCCTTTTAATATTTAACAAATAAAGTACTAGAAATATAACCCATAAAATTCTAATAAAATTACTAGGGGTTCTAGATTGTCTAAAACATACTCTACCCAAGTTTCACAACCTTTAAATAAGGTTTAGTGGCTGAATTTACAAAATTGTGCTTCTACCCTAAAACTAGGGTTAGGGTTTTGAGGTGTCTACCTTCCTCCAAGTCCTCTAAGATTCCTTCTAGAGAACTTAGGTTACACTACCTTCAATTCTACTGAGTTTTCAAGGTCATACAAAGGCATTAGCCCCCATGTCCTTCACAATCCCCAAAAGTTATTTCCTATGGTTTGAAGTTGAACCCTAGGGTAAACCAAGCCTGAATCACCACATTTTCCTTAAGAGGGTGGCATTATCCATACTAAGTCAGTGTCCAAAACCTCAGACTCTGTTGAGGAGAGGTGGCCACCCTAAGTCCATGGTGCACCTTTAATCAAAAACACCTCCTTAAGGCCAAACTAGGGTTTGGTGATTCCCTAACCAAAACCCATCTAAATGAGTTGAAATTTTGTATAGAGCTAGATATTGATGCCAGGGAGCACTCACCAAAATTTGGGAGGGTTTGGAGGTCATTAGACCACTTAATTAAAATACCCTAGCATTATTAAATAAAAGCAAAAACTTTAGACAAAGTGTCTCCAATAAATTCCAATTTTGGACAGACCATAGATATCATTAAGACTAATCCCTTGTCCAAATTTAAGCCCATTTGGACAAGGGATGAAGGGTGGGCATCCATTTGAATCTCAGGACAGCCCTAGGTACAGGTCCCACCAAAATGGGTGCCCTGGTCCAACCAGTTGGACAAATTGGTCCAAACCAATTTGGGATTAAAGTAGCCCATAGGGCTACAACTTTCATATCGAAAGTTTTCCCATCAGGTGGCCCTAAGTATTTTTAAATTTTAACACCAATAAATATAAAATCTGTGATAGAAATTGAATAATCATGAAATTAAATCCTATAGTTTAATATTCGATGAAGCACGAATCTTGGCACAAATGAACGAGATACGTTCATCTCCTTCCTTGAGACGACGACCAGGATTCATTTTTCCTGGGCCGACTTCAAGCGGCTGCCGCCGGCCATCCATCCACTTCCCCGGCCGGCCACCGCCACCACCACTTCCGTTGAGGTGGTGGCTGTCGTCAGGCGGCAGCACAGCCGGTGGAGAGGCGTTTTCCAGCGATTCTACTAGGTAAATTTTCGGCCGAAATCCATGAAAACCAGGATTTGGTTCGGGCTCAATTGAGCCCAAACCGTGCACCTAAATATTGCTACGATCTACCCATGAGATAAGGAGAGGAGGAGGACCTTTCTGGTGGTCTGGAGTCGAGTTGATCTTCGGGTTGCCATGGTGGTGGTGCCGCCGGCCGGAATTCTGCAACAATGCAGCCAAGTGGCTCGAAATCTTCAGTTAGAAGGTGGGAAGGGCTCCTCTCATGTCACTGATGGTGTTTAAACACCAGTTTGGGGAGGGGAGAGGCCAACCATCAATGTCCATTAATGGCCATTGAAAGCTTGGCTCGTCCAAGGTGGTGGGGAGGTGAATCTGTCTTGGGGTGTCCAAGAAACTGCTGGAAACTCCACCCCTTCTTTATGGGAGTTGAATTCAGCCATCAAGGATGGCTCTTGGCCTCCCTAAGCCATGAATAGCTTCTTCCTCCCTCTTTCTCTCTCCTCCATTAAAGGGCAAATGGAGCTTTCTCTCTCCTTCATGGCTTGGGGTGGCCAAGAAACTGCTGGAAACTCCTCCCCTTCTTTATGGGAGTTGAATTCAGCTATCAAGGATGGCTCTTGGCCTCCCTAAGCCATGAATGGCTTTTTCCTCCCTCTTTCTCTCTCCTCCATTAAAGGGCAAATGGTGCTTTCTCTCTCCTAGTCCCCCATGTTGACTGGTAAACTCCATAGGATATGTGCAGCCCACTTAATCATAAAAATTATGAAAAGTGAGGTTAGCCTAAGGGAAAAATGGCTTGAGCTTGGGTTAGCCCATTTGGGCTAGGTTTGACTGGGCTTAGGATAGGGTTGACTTGGGTCAATTTGATCATTTAGGTTGACCCCAATGGGTCCTTGGTGACCCATTGGCCTCCCCTAAGGTCTATGTAGGGTTGGGTAGGGTTAACTTGGCACCTTGGAGGTCACTTGACCATTGGTAAGGACACTTTGACCACTTTGGGGCTTGAGTTTACTTGGTTCAACTTAGCCACTAGGTTTGACTCAAATGGGTCCCTAGTGACCCATTGACTTCACGTTAGGTTTAGGAAACCCTGAGTAAGGTTGGTTGGGCACCTTGGTGGTCACTTGACCCTTAGATAGGGCACTTTGAACAAATTTGGGGTTAGAGTTGACTTGGGTCAACATGAC
This sequence comes from Platanthera guangdongensis, assembly GCA_039583875.1. NCBI lineage: Eukaryota > Viridiplantae > Streptophyta > Magnoliopsida > Asparagales > Orchidaceae > Platanthera > Platanthera guangdongensis. The sequence goes on from CM077148.1 coordinate 72,963,663, forward strand.
CATTTGGGTTGACCCCAAGGGGTCCTTGGTCACCCAATGGCTTCCCCTGAGGTCTAGGAAGGGTTATGTAGGGTTACCTTGCACTTTGGAGGTCACCTACCCTTAGTAAGGGCACTTTGACCAGATTAGGGGCTAGAGTTGACTTGGGTCAACTTGGCCTCTAGGACTAAACCCAATGTGTCCTTAGTCATCCATTGACCTCACTTTAGGTCTAGGAAGAGCTGGGCAAGGTTGGTTGGGCACATTAGAGGCCAACTACCCCGTGTTAGGGCACCTTGCCCAATTTAGGCCTATCGTGGTCCTAGGTCAAATTGGCCACATTGGGTTGACTCCAATGGACCCTTAAGGCTCTAGTGGACCCACTGATAGGTTAGTGATGTTGTGGTGGGGTCATGGAGTCATGGTGAACCCCTAAGGTCAAGCCCTAGGTTTTGTGATGAGGTTGTGCCACAGGTAGACCAAGGGGATTCACACCTTGGCCTTCTATCACTTGGCCCTTTTTAGCTTCCTTTCGTTTTGTCATGACCTAGTCATGGCCAAAACCACTCTTAGGGGTCTAGTTGGAAATGGGATGTTATAAGATGATTGCGTATGGGTCAAGACAACTGAAGACCCATGAGAAGAACTTACCTACGCATGACCTAGAATTTGCAGCCATGATTTATGCGCTAAAGTTGTGGAGACATCTGCTTTATGGTGCGCAGTGCAAGATTTTTACTGATCAAAAGAGTTTAAAGTATGTCTTAACCCAGAAGGAATTGAATCTGCACCAGCGGCGATGGTTGGAGTATGTTGCTGACTATGATGTTGAAATCCAGTACCATCTGGGCAAAGCTAATGTGGTGGCCGATGCCCTGAGTCAAAAGTCAGGGAAGATTTTTGGTCTCTCCGCCGATCTTTTAGTCGAGGAGTTTCTTTTGATGGGCATTTTTGTGGGAAGCTGCGATTCGCAGAGCAATTTGGCAGTGGCAGAACCTTCGTGGATTGCGCTTACGAGACTGCATCAAAAGGGTGATCCCGATCTTTTGCATTTATATCTTCGAGCTGAGAAAGGCAAATTGTCTGATTTTTCTATTGATGATGCGGGTACCTTGAAGTACTGCGGCAAGTTTTGTATCCCCGCCGTTGGAGATATCCGGGGTATTGTGTGCAGGGAAGCCCATGGATCTAGTGTTGCCTACCATCCAGGATCTACCAAGATGTATCATGATTTAAAGCAGATTTCCTGGTGGTATGGGATGAATGGAGACATATCCAGATTTGTTTCTGAGTGCCATGCTTGCAAGAGTGTGAAAGCCGATCATGGAAGGCTTGGTGGCAAGTTGACTCCTTTGGAGATTCCGACTTGGAAGTGGGAGAGCTTCTCGATGGATTTCATCACAGGCATACCGAGGTCTCCTAGAGGATATGATTCGGTCTGGGTTATAGTGGACAGACTAACGAAGTGTGCGCACTTCGTACCTTTTAATTTTGGGTATTCGATGAAAATGATAGAGGAGTTGTACCTGAATGAGGTTATCAGATTACATGGCATACCCGTAAGTATCATATCGGATCGAGACTCCAGGTTCACGTCTCGTTTTTGGAAGATCCTTCAAGAGGGGTTGGGTACGGATTTGAGGTATTCCACTACTTATCATCCGCAGACCAATGGTCAGACGGAGCGAGTCAATCAAATTGTGGAAGATATGATCTGATGTTATATTCTAGACCATAGGGGAGCGTGTGATGAGCGTTTGCGGCTTATGGAGTTTGCGTATAATAACAGTTACCAAAAAAGCTTGCAAATGGCTCCTTTTGAAGCTCTGTATGGGATACGCTGCAAAACTCCCCTATTTTTTCCTGAGGTGGGCGAGAGGTCTTTGTTGGGGCCGGATGCGCTCGAGGAGATGGAAATTGCTGCGAAGCTTATTCGGGAGAAGCTTCGGATAGCCACGGAGAGATATGAGAAGAATGCCAATCGGAGTAGATCTGACTTGGAATTTGTTGTGGGGACTTGGTGTTCTTAAAGGTTTCCTCGATGATTGGAGTCAAGAGATTTGGCAAGAATAGGAAGTTGGACCCGAGATACGTAGGGCCATTTATGATTGTTGAGCGGATTGGTGTATCAGCTTATAGGCTGGATTTGCCTGCAAATTTCCCTGGCGTGCATGATGTCTTTCACGTCAGTCAGCTGCGGATATGTGTGCAGAGTGGCGGGCAGGTTTTGGATTCTGTGCCTCAGTTGGAGCCAGATCTTTCTTACGTGGAGGTGCCTGTCCACATTTTGGATTCTCAGGATCGTGTGTTGCGGAAGAAGACCATTCCAATGGTTAAAGTTTTATGGAGAAATCAGGATGTAGAAAGCGCGACTTGGGAATTGGAGTCGGCTATGAGCGAGGCTCACCCTCATCTGTTTCCTTGATTTGTGCCTGGCATGTTTTGCATTTTCTAATATAGCCCATTCTTGCCTTTTTCTTTCTCCTTCTTGATGAGAGTGTTGTGTGTAAAGTTTCGAGGAGAAACTTTCTTTTAGGGGGAGTGGCTGTAACGCCCCCGGTTTTTCTGTATTTTGTTTGATCATTGTTTGGCGTTACGATGACGTGTTTTTGGCCTTTTGTCGTTGTTAGAGCGTGGTCTTAGCTCTTTAGGTTCCTTTAGTGGCCTATTTGTAGCCTGTTTGCAGGATTCCTCAGCTAGCTTGAGTGTGTTTTGCTGACTCGGCTGAGCCTATTAGGGAATGCTTGTACTTTGGCTTGGGAGGTGTTAGCCCGAGTGTTTGATCGTCGGACGTTGTTTACGACTTCGCCGTTGTTTTCGTAGCTTGGGTGTTTAGCTACGGTGCGAGTTTTGTTGAAATTCGAGATCGTTTGTTTTCGTGTCATTTCGACGTTTACTTGTTAGCTTGTAGTAGTAGCTTTTGTTGTGCATGGCCTTGAGTGTCCGAGCTTGGTAGGACTGGTGCCCAATTTTTAGGCTAAGTGTTTAGCAGTTTTCATTTCATATATATATATATATATATATATATATATATTTTAGATAACTATCTGATTGGTTTCTTGTGCATATTATTTTATTAGCTAGTGGGTTGTGCCTCTACCGGTGTGTCGACACCGGTGTGTCAACATCGTTGTGTCGACTGGTGTCGACACCGTTGTGTCGGCACCGTATTGTGGTCTGGTGTCGACACATTGTGTTGATATCGTTGTGATGTCTGGTGTCGACACATTGTGTCGACACCGCTGTTGTTTGGTACATTGGAAAATGTGTACCAGATTTGGAGAAGTCTCACCTAACTCAATGATATGCATCAAGTTGTATTTGATGTTGTGTTGAGTAATCGTGTGCAGGTTAAGAAAATGGAAAGAAAAATTTTCTAAGTACAAGTGTCTGTTGGATCCCAAGTTGATTTGGGATAGGTTCACTGACTTAGGATGTGACCCAACCTGTATAGCCAGGGTCAAGTTTGTGTCCTAGAGTCTAGGTCAAGTCCTTAGGCTCAACTTCAGATGGACCAGGTATCATGAAGACCATCAGAGACTTCAGACTTAGAGGTTTCAAGACTAAGTTAAATGAGTTCGACGTTCGTCGAACTCAGCTCGACGAAAGGAGTTTTGCGCTCGACGATCGTGAGACAATTCTTTGTGCTGAGCTCGACGATCTTGATTCTCTGTTCGACGAGCTCTCAGTTTCTACATCAATCCAAATTCAGGACAACTTCAGAATTTTTCTAAGTCCAGCTTCATACTTTGGTCAACGAATTAGATTCTGAGCTCGACGAACTTGGACCTCAAGTTCTCAGCTTCTCAGGTCGACGAAGTCGGATTCTAAGGTCGACGAATGTAGTACTCTACTCGACAAATTCTGAACTCAGAATATTTGTGTCGACACTTAGGGAATGTGTCGACACCAGCCAATTTATGTCGACACCAGAAGATTTGAGTCGACACCAAGATCAATCAGTCGACACCAGCTTATGTCGACACTGGATATCAGCAGATGCAGATTATTTGGCTAAGTCCACAATCGTTCTTCGCTCGACGAATTTGGTTCTCAGCTCAACGAATACTGTCTTACAGTGAAGATTATCTGCTCGACGAATGAAGATTGTGTGTTCGACTAATGAAGATTGTCTGGTCGACGAACTCTCTCAAGCTCAGCTCGACGAACTCAAACTCAGCTCGACGAATTGCGTTCTTCGTTCGACGAATCCAGACTAGGTCATCTTCAGATTTCCCGTCCCGTTTCTTGGCGATGATTCTAGAGTTTTTAATGCCATTTTTTCTCTGAATGTTACCGTTAGAACGCGCATTGATTTTGGACGATTACATGCCGTTTTTCCATGTGACAGTTGGGGAAAGTATTGATTGCCGCTTCCTTCTAAGGCCGACTATCATTACTGCTCGACATTCAAATTTTAAATGTTCTTCAGTCAGAAAGATATACAGAAAGAAGAGAATCAATCAAAAATAACAACACAGTCAGTCATACAGAACAGCAAGCAATACTGACAATCAGACAAACACTCAGATTGCACAGAAGAACAATCATAAAAAAATCTAAAGTTCTACTGCAATCAGCCTGACCAGAGGACATTTTCAAGAAGAAGAAGAACAACCAATCACTATCAAGAGTCTTCTTCATTCTAACTCTACAGGACTACTTCAAAGGACAACAAACTTCAATCTGTCAAAGGAGTTCCTGAAACAAATTCTGGTCCAGGCACTTTAGGTCTTTGAAGACCTATCACCCTGAAGCAGTGCTCCAGCATTCCTGATTAATTCAAGATCTCAGGGGGAGCTACATCTACTACCATCAATACACAAGTCTTCTCTCTGATTGTTGACAGAGAAGACACCATCTCTTTACTTCCAATTCTTGTACAGGGTTTTAATTCCCGCCGACTCGATCCAGCTACTTCAACGCGCGCAAATTCTGATGCTAAGTAAGAATCGTCGAGAATAACTTGGTGATTCTCGACGATTCTTACTTAGCATCAGAATTTGCGCGCTTTGAAGTAGCTGGATCGAGTCGGCAGGAATTGGCCACTGATTCTCGCCGATTCGGCAAGAATCAATAGTGATTCTCGCCGAATCGGCGAGAATCACTTGGCGATTCTTGCCGATTTACACTTAGACAAATTTTCGTCTTTCCACCCATGATGTGCTCCTTGACCCATCCTTGCTCCTTGTCTGCTCTTGCAAGATCACAGCCCTGTACTTGAAAGTAAGTGCACTCCAATAGAGAGAGTACACGTAGGCCAACACACTGATCTGCTCAACGAGGGATTACGTCGTGCAGACCCGTGTATATTGACCTACTGCACCCTGACACTGGTGTGCACTTAGCGTGGAATAACTGCAAGCACAACTTGAAATAATTTGTCAAAAACATTGCCTATTTACCTTAGCTTGTTCCGGGGCTTCTTCAAATCAGGTACGTTGTGGATACAATACCCAACAATCTCCCTTTATTTGAAGAAGCCTAAACCCTACAAGCTAAGGTGAATAAAGCATATAGGAATGAAAATCATAAACTTGAAGTTGAGTTGAGTGAGTTATTCATTACCAATAACAATTTCTTGGGAGCAAGCTTGGAGCCACCTTAGCCTTAGCCGAGAGGGTAATCTCCTCCTTTTCGGCTTCTGCAAATCGGGGTCGGTAGCATTAGACCCCTTACTCCCCCTCAGTTCTTGCACCTGTGATCATACTTGAGTACCTTGCTCCCCCTCAGTTTTTGCGCCTGTGCTCAACTTGAGTACCGTGCAGAGGCTCCCTCTAGATGCATGATCCTAGAGCTTCTGTAGTCTTCATTCCTCATAATTTAGCATTCCCAATTCAGTTTTGAAGAGACTGAACTTTGCTTCGTCTAAGGGATTTGTGAATATATCTGCAATCTGCTTGTCCGTGGGGACATAACAGAGAGAGATGTCCTTGTTCTCCACATGCTCCCGAATGAAGTGGTAGCGCACTTCAATATGCTTCGTTCTGGTGTGCGATACCGGATTGTTGGCAATTGCAATTGCACTGGAGGAGTCGCAGTACATTGGAACTTCCTTGAACTGAAGGTCGTAGTCGGCTAACTGGTTTCGGATCCATAGGAGTTGTGCGCAACAGCTGCCTGCCGAGATGTACTCAGACTCGGCTGTGGAGGTTGCAACACAATTTTGTTTCTTGCTATTCCATGAAACAAGCCTTCGTCCGAGGAATTGACACGTCCCGGAGGTGCTTTTCCTGTCATCCCTCCTCCCTGCAAAATCAGCATCTGAAAAACCCATTAGCTCGACATCATTGTTTCTCGGGTACCACAAGCCAAGATTGGGAGTACCTTTAAGGTATCTTAGAATTTGCTTTGCAGTGACATAGTGAGATTCCTTAGTGTTCACCTGATATCTGGCACAGACACATGTGGAGAACATGATATCCGGTCTACTGGCAGTAAGGTAGAGCAGGGATCCAATGATGCTTCTGTATTTGGATTCATCGAAAGGTTTACCTTTCTCATCCTTATCCACAGACATAGTGGATCCCATTGGAGTCCTCATAGAGGTTGCACTCTCCATACCGAATTTCTTCAGGAGTTCATTTGTGATCTTCGTCTGAGAGATGAAGATTCCATCCTCAGACTGTTTCACTTGAAGTCCTAAGAAATACTTGAGTTCTCTCATACTGCTCATTTCAAACTTTCCTTGCATAAGTTTAGAGAACCTTTTGCAAAGATTGTTGTCCGTTGAGCCGAATATTATGTCATCGACATAGATTTGCACCAGCAAAATCTTGCATTTGACTTCCCTAAGAAACAATGTTTTATCTATTTTACCTCTAGAGAACTTGTTCTCAAGACGAAAACTAGATAAAGTCTCATACCAAGCTTGTGGAGCTTGTTTTAAACCATAAAGAGCTTTATTGAGAAAATACACATGATTGGGATAAGTAGGATTGACAAAACCTGGGGGTTGAGTGACGTATACTTCCTCTTTCATGTCTCCGTTCAGGAATGCTGATTTCACATCCATTTGATAGACTGTGAATCCTTTGTGCGAAGCATACGCCAGGAACAATCTGATTGCCTCGAGCCTTGCTACTGGTGCGAAGGTCTGGTCGAAGTCAATCCCCTCCTCCTGTCTGTATCCTTGGGCCACCAGCTGTGCCTTGTTATTTATGATGACACCATGTTCATCCAGCTTGTTTCTGAAGATCCACTTGGTGCCAATCACATTCTGCTTGTATGGTCTGGGAACTAGCGTCCAAACGTTGCAACGTTCGAATTGATGTAGTTCATCTTGCATGGCCAGAATCCGTGCCGCATCTTTGTTCGCCTCGTCGAACTTCTTTGGCTCAACCTGTGACAGGAAGCTAAGATGCAATACTTCGTTAATAGTACCTCTTCGAGTTTTGACACCGACAAGAGGATCTCCGATGATCTGATCTCTAGGAAGATCCCTCACGTGCCGGAGCTCTAGAAGTCTGGCGTCTGGAGCTTCGACTACTTCTTGGGCTTGTCCTCCTTCTAGGAGATTTGTTCCATTTTGATCTTCAACGTTCCCAGATGATGTGGAGGTGGAAACTTTGACGTACTTAGGAGTGTCATCTTTAGCGGTCTCATCTTTAGCTGTTCAAGTCGCGCACCTGCATCTTCAAGAATACCACTGGAAGAATTGCTGTTAAGCAAACTTCCTTCATCAAATACAACATTAATTGATTCTTCTACCACTAGGGTTTTCTTATTGAAGACCCTATATGCCCGACTGTGGGAACTATAGCCCATGAATATGCCTTCGAAGTATTTTTCACCAAATTTAGTACGCGGGTACTTCCCATTATTCAGTACATAGCATCTGCAACCAAAGATCCTCAAGTAGGACATGGTTGGTTTCCTGCCTTTCAGTAGCTCGTAAGGCGTCTTACGATAATGCTTGTTGATCAATGCTCGGTTTTGTACATGACAAGTTGTATTGACAGCCTCTGCCCAGAAGTATTCTGGGAGAGAAGCATCTTTCAACATTGTCGTGCAGGCTTCAATGAGAGTTCTATTTCTCCTCTCCGCAACTCCGTTTTGCTGAGGAGTGCGCGGGGAGGAAAACTCATGAAAGATACCTTGTTCTTCACAAAACTCTATCATAGCACCAGATTCGAATTCTGTTCCATGGTCACTTCTGATTTTGACCACTGAGCAGTTAAATTCGTTCTGGACCTGCTTGACAAAACTAGTGAAGATGTCAAACGTATCTGACTTTCGTTTCAAAAAGAACACCCATGTAAACCGTGAATGATCATCAACTATCACTAGCGTATAGGACTTGCCTCCCAAGCTATGAACTTGCATTGGACTAAACAAGTCCATATGTAAAAGGTAAAGACATCGGGAAGAGTCTTTGTCTGCAATGCTCTTAAAAGTAGCCCGAGTCTGTTTGCCCATTTGGCATGCAGGACAGGGGCTATCTTTGATGCACTTGATACTGGGAGCATCCCTTACTAAGTTCTTAGAAAACAGAATATTAATTGTCTTGAAATTAATATGTGCCGATCTCTTGTGCCATTGTTCACAAAAAGATGCACTGCCTGTTGCCACAAGGCATACGGGGGTAGATGAATCTAAACTGAGAAAATCTAAGCAGAAGATATTTCTGCTCCTAATGCCTGATAATACCGTCTCAGAAGAGGTACGTGAAATTATCAGACATTTATCCTTGCAGAACTTAACGTCATAGCCTTTATCACATAACTGACTTACACTGATCAGGTTATGGTTTAACCTTTCTACATAAGCCACGTTGGTGATAGAGATTATACCGTTGGAAATCATACCGTAACCTCTGGTGACTCCTCGATCTAACCCTCCAAAGATAATTTTGGGTCCATTCTCGACTGGAGTGTAATCATGCAGCAGGCTTCTTGTCCCAGTCATATGCCGGGAGCAACCACTGTCCAAATACCAGATCGGCGTTTTGGTGGCCTTTGGACATTCCTGCAAAACATAATTAATTTCCCTTAGGAACCCAATCGAACTTGGGTCCTAGATTCCTGGTTAGCATACTCCCCCTCGGTTGGTTAACCATACGAGTGGTCGGCCTGGCATTGCTAACATAGGGAGTCTCGTAATACCTTGGATTAAACAAACAATCTACGGCAAAGTGACCGACTTTTCCACAGCACCAACAGTCGAATCTGTTGTACCTCTTCCTAGGCTCCTGCCTTACCTTGGGAATGGTGGGTACAGCTGGGGCCTTGGATCTGGAGGTGGAGGCCTCATGGTGACAGTAGTCACATGACTTCGTCACCTTCTGTATAACAGGCTTGACTTTTGGTGCCTGCTTTCCATTATGGCCGCTAGAGAATTGACCATAATTTCCCATGTGGATTTCCTCATAAGGTGCCTTGAGGGCACTCTCACCGAAGTTCCGGGGAAAGGTCCAACCATCATATCGTCTCTTTGGCTTTGCAACCGAGGGCCGGAAATGATGACCAAAGGTTGATTCAAAGTCATGTTGGTTGCAAGGAAAGCTAGGCTTTCTGAACGCAACAGGACTGAGCGGAGCCTTTCCCTTTTCATCAGTAGAGGCCTTCTTGGCGGCCTTATTTTTCCTCTGCTTCCTGCTTCTCCTGTATGAGGAAACAGATACCCCTACATGCCCCAAGCCAGCTCCTTTGGCCTGAGCAGAGAAGGTATCAACAACTGGAAGAACTGTTTTTGGCATAGAGAAGCTCTTGACGATCTTCCTTTCTACCGCAAGTTGTTCTTCCAACTTGTCGACTTCCTCTTGCTTAAGATCAAGGAGGTTAAGAGACTCTGAATGCTTTGAAGTCAGGTCAAGGTGATCCTATCGGAGAGAAATCAAACTAGTGACCTCTTCCCTTAGGGATACACACTCACCCTTAAGGAATTTCACTTCCTTTTTCTCAGCCTTCAGTCTCATACGACATTCCTTGAAAGTGTTGAGCAGAAGCTCATACTTCTCGAGGAGCTCCGCTTCACGGGCCGAAGGGCTATCCTCAGGTTCATCATCCTGAGACTCAGGATCAGAGTCGGATTCAGAGAGAGGGGTGTGAGCTTTTACCTTCCCAGTAAATGGGGGGCATTCTCCTTCTGAGTCGGAGCGACCCACCAGCCCGAAGTAGGCTTCCTCATCATCACTGGAGTCTGAGGAATCAGACTCACTCAGTGTCTTTGGCCTTTTGGCAATGTAGCTCCGCTCTTTCTTCTTATCTCTCGAAGATTTGTGCTCCTCTTCTTTCCCTTTTTCTCTCTTGCCTTGATAGCAGTCGGCCACGACGTGTCCTGGCTTATTGCATCCAAAGCAAATAATGTCAGAGGAGCGATGTTTGTTCGGTTTAGAGGCATACCTGTCAGAATAATAATTTTTCTTCTGATGCCTGGAGGAGGAGCCGTCTCTCTTTCTTTGATTCCTCATCTTGAGGAACTTCATGAACTCTAGGGTGATGAGGGAGAAATCCACCTCCGACAGCTCTGAGCCAGAGGAGCATGGCTCAGAGTCCTCCTCCTCATCCTTTTTCTTGGCACGGTATGAAACCGCACTCTTGCCTTTTCTGGAGTGACTGGCTTTTAGAGCCACAGTCTTTTCTTTGGCCGCAGCCTTCTCTGCTTCTTCTTCTGCTTTCCTGGTGTTCAGCTGAAGCTCATAGGACATCATCTTCCCAAAAAGAATTTGCGGGTCTATTTAAGCTAGTCTGCCAAACTCTCGGATGGCGCAGATCTTTGTGTCCCATTCCTTCGTAAGGGACCTAAGGAATTTATCATTGAGTTCACCATTAGTGAACACTCTTCCGTATCCTTTGAGGGCGTTGACAATCTTGAGGAAGTTCTCGTAGGTGACTCCGATCTCTTCCTTAGGCCCTTGTCTGAAGGCCTCATATTTCTGGTTTAGGAGGGATCTACGATCATCCCTCACTTCATCAGTGCCCTCCATTAGGATGATCAGGCAATGCCAGATCTCCTGTGCAGTCCTGCAGTTGCTGAAGTTTTGCATCATTGAGTCATCAACCGCGCTGACCAGAATGTTTTGCGCCTTCTTGTCAAGTCCTACTAGCACCATCTTGTCCTTGTCCATTTCAGAAAGTTTCTTTGGCACTTTCTGGGTAGGATCAATGGTGGAGGCCTTAGTGGGGACATAAGGTCCCTCCTCCACGATCATGAAGAGTCGAGGATCAACTGCTTCCATGTAGAACCTGATCCTTTCCTTCCAGATAGGAAAGTTGAGCCTGGTGCACACTGGGATCTTGCCTGTGAACTTGAGCCCGTCCATAGTAGAAGTTTGCCTCCTTCTTGACACTAGCGGCAGGATTCAACTCAAGGTGTTAACCTTTTAGATGAGTAACCTCGCTTTGATACCACTTGAAAGTGCACCTAGTGTCAACTATCTTCACCTATGGGGGGGGGGGGGGGAATATGTGACGTGCAACGTTTTTGCGGAATTTAAAATTGTACCTGCACAATAAAAATAAACAGCACAGCACACAGAAAACACAAGCTATTTATAGTGGTTCCCCGATTTGGGTACATCCACTTTACCCCTTCGACCTATCTCCCAACACGGGATGACTCGGTCTCTTCTCCAACAGGATTGAAATCCAATCCTTGCACTATCGGAAGGAACCTTTCCACACGTAGGAGTCAACACTCCCACACACGGGTTACACCCAAACCTTACAACTCGGAACAAACGTTCCTTTACAACAAAAGTAAAACTAGAATGTACAAGAGATACAAACTACGTTTGGAGACTACGGTGTCCCTCTTTGTTGACGACGTGTTCTTGAAGTACACAAAGAGTCCACAACCCTAGATCTCTCTTGGAGAGGATCTCCCCGGAACCGGCGGTGGCAAGATGGGCGGCGGCAAGGTTCACGGTATCGGCGGCGACGACGATGTGCGGCTGCTGTACTTTGGAGATCCAAACTTCGTAGCGAAGCTAGCTAGGTCTACCAACGATCACATGAGGATCGATTGTCTCGATCGATTCGGACGGGGAAGTTTTCCCGATCAACAAATCGAGAGACAAGGGATCTCTGGATAGACGCATGAGACTCTAAGCTTGGCTAAGCTTCTGTCGTCGGAAGATCAGGAAGAAATCTCGATCAGAAGCGGCGACCAACTTACTCGAGCGACGACGGCGGCGGCGGAGCGGAACTCGTGATTTTAGGTTAAGATTGGCTCGGCTTCTTTCTGTGTGTACGTGTATATTGTTCAAAAATACCCTGTATTTATACTGTAGATAACTTCAATATGACCGTTGTGGGACCCACAATAAGAATCCCTAAATCGCGGTCCAGAACATTGACAGCGGCAGAATCCGGTTCAGGAAGTTCCAGAAAATCGCCCAAGTCAAAATCGGTGAGAATCGAAAGTAAATCTCGTCGAGTCGTCGAGAATCAAAGGTGATTCTCGACGATTCGGCGAGAATCAAAGATGATTCTCGTCGAATTTTACTTGGTTGCACGCACTGATTTAGCCGGGTCGAGACGGCGAGAATCAGCCAGTGATTCTCGGCGATTCGGCGAGAATCACTAGTGATTCTCGACGATTCTTACTTAGCATCAGAATTTGCGCGCTTTGAAGTAGCTGGAACGAGTCGGCGGGAATTAGCCACTGATTCTCGCCGATTCGGCGAGAATCGCTAGTGATTCTCGCCGAATCGGCGAGAATCACTTGGCGATTCTCGCCGATTTACACTTAGACGAATTTTCGTCTTTCCACCCATGATGTGCACCTTGACCCATCCTTGCTCCTTGTCTGCTCTTGCAAGATCACAGCCCTGTACTTGAAAGTAAGTGCACTCCAATAGAGAGAGTACACGTAGGCCAACACACTGATCTGCTCAACGAGGGATTACGTCGTGCAGACCCGTGTATATTGACCTACTGCACCCTGACATTGGTGTGCACTTAACGTGGAATAACTGCAAGCACAACTTGAAATAATTTGTCAAAAACATTGTCTATTTACCTTAGCTTGTTCAGGGGCTTCTTCAAATCAGGTACGTTGTGGATACAATACCCAACAATTGATGTGCTTCCCAAGCTCTTGGGATTCCAGAATCTGGCCAATCAAAGAAGCCAGAAGCCTCAATGAGATCTCAACTGAGTCTCTAATAGGCAAATTGAAGTCCTATGAGCAGCTGATAAAATCAAGAGAAGCAGCAGAACAAAAGGCTACAACTTCAGTTAGAAAGGAGCACAGTATAGACTTCAAGGCATCTGAAGAAAGTGAGACATCAACTTCAAATGAAGAACTCATGAGCCTCTTTGCCAAAAGGTTCTACAAGATGGCAAAGAAGGATTTCAGAAGGAAATCATCCAGACAGGATGATAAGCCCAAGTATGACAAGACACCAACCAAGGAGGTTGTGTGCTTTGGGTGCAGAAAGCCTGGACATTACATCTCAGAATGTCCAGAAAATCAGAAGAAAGATAAGAGAAGAGAAAAGGATTCAAGGAGAAAGCATAGCAGCAGACCCACCTCCAGCAAATATAAAAAGAAGGACAAGGGATTTGTTGCTGAGACTTGGAGTGATAAAGAAGAAGAAACATCCTCCTCCAGTTCAAGTGATTAAGAGGAAGAAGCTAGATCCAAGGAGGTGTGCCTAATGGCAATTGATGCCTCAAGTAACAATTCTGGATCAGAAGAAGCTTCTGAAGATGAAGCTGCCTCAGATTCAGAGGCAGATCAGGTTATCTCTAGCTTTGACTTTAGTTTGATGTATTTAAAGCTGAATTCAAATCTATGTGCTTACACCTAATCAATTCAGAAAAGGAAATAAAAATTCTTAGAGAAAGATTAGGAAATCTTGAATCTATAAATTCAGAGAACATAAAGCTAACAGACCCACTAACCCTAGCTAATGAACAAATAATTAAATTAAAATCTGAATTATGTGAGGCCAAACAACTTGAGCAATCTCTCAATGGGAGAAGTCTCAAGCTGATGGACATTACAAGCACAGTGAATGCCAGATTAAATGACAAGCTGGGATTGGGTGCTTCATCAAGTTTACCACCCATAATTAAGAAGAATATTCTTTCAACCCCCATCAAATTTATTTCTGCAAACGGAAAAGAAAAATTAATAGACAAACCAATGTCAGAAAGCAATCCAATACCCATAGACAAGAGAAACAGAAATCTGAAAACAACAAATAAAAACAAAGTTTTGTAGCATTCGTCGAACTCAGATCGACGAAATGTAGCCAGTTCGTCGAACCCGGATCGACGAACGCTGAACGCAAACTTCAGATATAACAATTCGTCTAACTGCGATCAACGAACTATGTAAGGTTTGTCGAGCAGAGGTTGACGAACTTGGGGCACAGAAAATGACTACTGTCATTCTCTGAGCAGAGATCGACGATCTCAACCCCATTCGTCAAACTCTGGTCGACGAACTTACAATAATTCGTTGAACCCAGAAAGACCAAACCTAAATCATTTCTCCTACAGAAATTTTAAATCAACTAATAAAACATTTAATCCAGTAGCTGATTGGGTAATTCCACCTAGGAGATATCACCCCTTAGGTTATAAATCACAACCTGCATTATCAGTTATATCCAGCTTTACCTTTCAACAAAATAAAGGACCCAAGGTAACCTGGGTCAAGAATAATTGAGCTTTGTTCATCTTTTCAGGTACAGATGAAGAGCTGTCCTAGGGTAAGTCAAACTTGGTACTTGGACAGTGGTTGCTCCAAACACATGAAAGGCAGCAAGGGCAATCTATCTAATTACAAGCCCAAGCTAGGACCAAAGGTGATTTTTGGAGATTCCAATAGTGGTCAATCAGAAGGATATGGGACAGTGAAGATTGGATCAGTGACTTTCAAGAAACTAACTTATGTAAGAGGACTTAAACATAACCTTATATCCATAAGTCAATTATGTGTTGAAGGTTATCAGGTACATTTTAACTCTTCTTCCTGTTCTATTATTGATAATAATAACAAAACTGTTTTAATTGGACTTAGACAAGGCAACATATATCTAGTAGATTTTATTTCTGCCACAACTGATATCTGCTTACTGAATGTTACTAGTAATCAAAATGAGTTATGGCATAAAAGACTAGGACATGTAAACCTTAGAATATATCTAGGTTATCTAAGGACAACCTTGTTAGAGGCTTACCTTCTGGCCCCTACAAGAAGGAAAGCCTATGCAGGGCTTGTCAATTAGGCAAGCAAACCAAAAGTAGCTTTAAATCCATTAATAAAAGTGATTCACCTAGGATATTGTATTTGCTTCATGTGGATCTATTTGGACCCATTGCAGTACAAAGCCTAGGAGGGAAGTCTTACACTTTAGTGATTGTTGATGACTTCTCTAGATTTAGTTGGGTAGCCTTTTTGATAGCTAAGTCAGATACATTCAAGGTTCTTACAGATTTTCTCAGGACCATAGAGATTGAGTTCTCTACTCATGTTGCATTGATCAGAAGTGATCATGGCACAGAGTTTGAGTCTCTTCTTATGCATGAGTTCTGTGAGAAGGAAGGTATCAGGTAGTGCTTCTCAGCTCCTAAAACTCCCCAAAAAAATGGGGTTGCTGAAAGGAAAAATAGGCACTCATTGAATCTGAATGTACATTATTAGCAGATGCTTACATGTCTCTATCCTTTTGGGCAGAAGCTGTAAATACTGCTAATTATGTCCTGAATAGAAGTCTTACACATAAACTGTAAAATAAGACCCCCTATGAATTACTTAAAGGGAAGAAACCTAAAATCACATACTTTAAAGTTTTTGGTTCTATTTGTTACATTCACACTAATAACAAGAGATACATTAGAAAGTTTGAGGGTAAGGCTGAAGAAGGGATTTTTCTAGGATATTCCCGAGTAAGCAAGGCCTATAGTGTTTTTAATAAATCCACCATTAAAATTGAAGAATCTATTCATGTATCTTTTGATGAAGCTAACATGTCATATAAGGAGAAAGGGATTTCTACCAATAGCTTATTACAGGTTCCACAACTGTGTGAGTCTATGGATGGACTAGTCCTTACTCAAGAGGTATCAACCCATCCTACTCCATAGGTTGCTGAAGAAAGTGAAGAAGAAATTCAAGAGGAAGTGGCTGAACTTCCCTCAACAGCTAGTACTATTCCTCAGGAGGAATTAATTACAGAAGATGTTGCTCAACCAACTCCACCAACTGATCTTGTCACACTTAGAGATCACCCCAGATCTCAAGTGATTGGAGACATTTCAGCAGGTGTACAGACAAGACATCAACTCAATCAAGACTTGATGCATGTCTGTTTTCTCTCTCAAATTGAACCTCTCACCATCCATAAAGCTGAGCAAGATCCCCACTGGATCATTGCAATTCAAGAGAAACTAAATCAGTTTGAGAGATGTAGAGTTTGGGATTTGGTTCCAAGACCCCATAACTACCAAGTTATTGGAACCAAATGGGTCTACAGGAATAAGTTGGATGCTCAAGGCAACATTGTGAGGAACAAGGCTAGGCTTGTTGCTCAAGGCTACAGGCAAGAGGAAGGAATTGATTATGACCAAACCTTTGCCCATGTTGCAAGGTTAGAGGCCATAAGAATATTCCTTGCCTATGCAGCTCACAAGAGATTCAAGGTCTACCAAATGGATGTCAAAAGTGCATTTCTGAATGGAGTACTTCAAGAAGAGGTTTATGTAGAATAACCTTCAGGTTTTATCTCTTCAACTCAACCCTCTTCTGTATTTAAATTGCATAAAGCCCTCTATAGTTTAAAGCAAGCTCCAAGAGCTTGGTGTGAGACCTTAGCTAGCTTTCTTTTAGAGCATAAATTTACAAGAGGAACCATAGATAAAACCCTTTTCACTAGACATCATAAGGACCGAATACTGTTAGTACAAATATATGTGGATGATATTATTTTTGGGTGTGCTGATCCCAAATTGTGCAAGAGGTTTGTTGACCTCATGCATTCTAAATTTGAGATGAGTAGCATAGGTGAGATTTCCTACTTCCTTGGTCTCCAAGTGAAGCAGCTCCCTGATGGTATCTTCCTCTCCCAAGCTAAGTATGCTAAAGAGCTTATCCAGAAGTTTGGGATGGGTGATGCTTCAGGAATGAAAACCCCTATGGCTACAAATGTTGTGGTGGATTCTGATGCAGTAGGGAAACCTGTAGATCAGAAAATTTATAGGGCAATTGTTGGATCCCTATTATACCTAACAGCTAGCAGACCTGATATAATGTTTGCCACATGCCTTTGTGCTACGTTCCAAGTGAACCCTAAAGAATCTCACCTTATTTTCCTAAAAAGAATTTTGAGATTTATAAAGAGTTGCCCTAATCTAGGACTCTGGTATCCTGCAGAGTCAGAATTTGAGTTAACTGGATAATCAGATGCTGACTATGCTGGATGTAGAGTGGACAGGAAAAGTACCTCTAGAACTTATCAGTTCCTGGGTATGAGACTTGTCTCCTGGTTTTGTAAAAAGCAGACATCTGTGTCTACATCAACTACAGAAGCAGAATATATGGCTGCTGGCAGTTGCTGTTCACAAATGCTATGGATACAAAACCAACTCCTAGACTGTGGTGTCAACTTAAATAATTCAACATTATTTTGTGATAATACTAGTGTTATTGCTATAGCACAGAGTCCAGTTCACCATTCTAGGACTAAACATATTGAAATAAGACATCATTTCATTAGAGATAATGTAGACAAAAAGAAAATTAACTTAATCCATATTCCTACTGATTTACAGAGAGCAGACATTTTCATCAAGCCATTGGATGAGAAAACCCATTTGTTCTTTATAAATCAACTGGGAATGATTAATGGAGAAGAGTTAACCTAACTTCTGTCTGCATTCGACGAATTTTCTAGAGTTCGTCGAACGGAGTTCGACGAATTAGGGAATGTTTGAGAGATTATCGTCGAACGGAGATCGACGAATTCTCTGTGTGTGGAAACAACTTTCGTCGACCGGAGATCGACGAACTTTACTTTAGAAGATATTTCGTCGAACGGAGTTCGACGAACTGTTTTCGATTCTTCTAGATGAGATTGACGAATTATCTATCTATAATTTATTTCGTCGAGCTCAGTTCGAAGAATTTTCTCTTTTTCGTGGAACAGAGATTGTCGATTCATATTCTGGAAAACTTATATCTAGGTTTTCTTCGACCTCCGTCCCGCGCTTTCAGTTCTTTTGCTCTTGATCGCCGTTTTTCTCTGTGTTTTTCCTGCAGGTCATCAATGGCGATTCCAGCAAGCATGTTAGCAGCGATGAAGTTTGATACTGGTTTCGATATGGACTTCGACTCTTTCCAGCATTCGGACCCCATTTTCCTCTACATATTGGAACTGCTAGAGGAACTGAATCTAAAGGATTTCATGACCCGTAGAATTAAATTACACTCAACTGAGATAAGAGAATGGGTGTATACATCTACTGCTTCTGACGAAGATATTCTGACCGGCAATATCGGGTGTCAAGATGTTCCGTTATCTCCCACAATTCTGTCTGAAATTTTTGAATTAGTCAATGGAGAAGACAATATAGAAATGGATTCTGAAAGGTTTAGTGATATGCTGAAGCTAATGGGTTTTTCAGGAAGCAACCCTAATAAATTGCTAAAGAAGCAACTGTCCGCTGCCTACCAATTTCTGGCTAATGGGAAAGCACTAATGGGAAAGCACTCAGCGCACGATTACATAACCCGCTACCAATTTCTGGTTATGTGCGCCATGGTGAACAAGAGACAGGTTAACTGGGGCACAATCTTCTTTGAATTGATAAAGAAAAAGAATAGCAAGAAGGAAGTCTGCTTCGGGAGAATCTTGGGAATTTTCCTCCAAGAGAAGGCCGGTGAATGCATGGTCTCCCCGACCATCTTCATAAATGCCAGCAAGCGCCTCACATGTGCTCTGTTTGGCAGGTGGGAGAGGACAATCTCCAAGCACTCCAAGGATTCCTCCTCTTCCACCCCGGCTTCTGAGAGCACCAGGGCTGTAAAGGCCACTCCCCTCCTTGCAGAAGATGTCATTCCATCTCCATCATCTCTTCCTACTCTTCCAGCCAAACAACTCCCCTCCTCTTCCATTCCTGCTACCACGCCTAAATCTCCACCACATACTCATATGCCTACTCCTCCTCCATCTCCACCACTAGACCTTACCAACATTCCTTCACCTCCAGCTCACGTCATGAGACACATATCCCTACACCTCCTCAGTCTCCTCTTTCCCCCCACTTGTCATCCATTCCCTCCTACAACATGCCCATAGACACTGCCACACCAGTTATTATTCCTCCTATATCCCCTCCATCTGTGCTTCCTCTATCATCTACTTCTCTACCTTCTACCACCATCTATCCATCATTGGAAACCCCCACTGTATCAACCATCATATCCTTGCTCACTCCCCTCATAAAATCCCTAATCCAAGAGGCCATTACACCTCTTGTGGCCTCCATCAATTCCTTAACTGCCCAGATTTCTGCCCTATCTGTTGTCCCCTCTTCATATAGGGGCCTAGCTCCAGGTTCTCCTGAATCCAGGCAGGGGGAGATGCTCAGTGATGAAGTTGCAGCTGATGCAGATACAACATCAGCAGCAGTCACAGCAGCAGTTCTCTCTCCAGCAGATGCAGATTCAGATTCAGATACTGAAATTTTGACAGATTTTGATTTTGAAATGATTGAATTAATTCATTTTATGCATACTGACAATGATCTGGATGAGTCAGTTGAGGAAATAAAAAATGTTGGTGATTTCACTCTGAATCCCACAGTTAATCTACCAGAATTACTGGAAATGTTTGATACTGTACATTTGCAATTTCTCCCAGCAGATTTTACTAAGCCAAGTTTGACTATTGTACCATACACCTCTCCAGTAAGTCCAGATGTTGCTAAGCAACTCTGCGACAATTTTGTTATCTCAGCCTCAGCTTCTATCTCAGATTATAGTTCAGAGGTCATTCCAAAAGATACTTCAGTGCCAGTTTCAGCACCAGATTTTGTTATGGATGACTCTCCCCTACCAGATTTGGATGAGCTTATTCTAGCTGATATAGAAGAAGAGAACAAGGCAGCAGCTGAAAGCTCTGCCTCTATCATTTCTGATTCCTGTACAGTTACTTCTTCTATTGCTGATGAACCCCAGTTCCAGAATCCTCATCTTCTGCCCCTGCTCCTCCAGAAAAGGCTATTATTTCTGATAAAGCTTTGAAAGCTTTGGATGCTCTTTATGACATCCCTCAGGGTTCTGAGTCTGAAGAATATGATGATGATGACTCAGATGAAGATGCTGCAAGTAAGAAAAAGAAGATGCTAGCAAAGAAAAGGAAGGCTGCTCCTCCTCCATCTCCAAAGCCAAATCCCAATGCTGACACTCCCTATTACATTCTGCATAATGTAACTCCATACAAGGGAATGCCTGGATGGATGTGACTATCCAAAAACCAACAGAAGGATAGAAAGAGAAGCAAGAGATATTCCCCTCCTCCAGTGCACAGATTCAGGAAGGATCCTCCTCCTCCTCCTCATCCAGCAGCTGGTGCCTCTGGCTCCTCTAGCTCTCAGAGATCTGCCCTAATGCAAACTTATCATAGACAATCAGGGAGATCTTCTGGAAGTAGCCAGCAGAGGTAGCCATCCTCTTCAGGACATCAACATCAACAACATCAATAGCAGCAACAACAAGTTTCTGATGTATAGAAAGCTGAAAGTCCAAAGAGACCTCTCTCTCCTCCAATTCCTTTTTAAGATCCTGAAATTGCTAATACAGCAAGAATGGCCAGATATCAGGAGTTAATTGGATTATCTCTGATTAATAAAGCCAAGGCTGAAGGAAAATATAAAACAGGTCTTACAACGATGTCTAAGTACAGAAAAGAAGAGCTGAAAAGATTTGACAAAGGAAACAAGCTATTTAATGTTGATGATTACATGAAGCTTCATCCAGAAGCAGTTGTCCCCAGAGCTACCTCATTAAATATTATTGGGGCAGCTGATATGACTATGACAAAAGCTCAAGCTCAAGATCCAAAGACAGAAATTATTTTCAAGAAGCCAGGAGAGCAGACATCTAAAGACAAATCCACGCAGAAGGAGCCAAAGAAGTAATTTTCATGTTATTTCTATTTATGTCTATTTTTGTTTTTCAAACAATGCTATCTGTTTAAACAAAGCTGTGTATATATATATATCTGTTGCATGTGTTAAAATTCTCTGCCAGATATATCTCTTTTCTTGCTTTGTTTTCTGTTTGTTTCTATTTTGAGTCTCTGTAAGTGACCTCACCCAAATAGGGGGAGATTGTTGGATCCCTAGTTGATTTGGGCTAGGTTCACTGACTTAGGATGTGACCCAACCTGTATAGCCAGGGTCAAGTTTGTGTCCTAGAGTCTAGGTCAAGTCCGTAGGCTCAACTTCAGATGGAACAGCTATCATCAAGACCATCAGGGACTTCAGACTTAGAGGTTTTCAAGACTAAGTTAAATGAGTTCGACGTTCATTGAACTCAGCTCGATGAAAGGAGTTCTGCGCTCGACGATCGTGAGACAATTCTTTGTGCTGAGCTCGACGATCTTGATTCTCTGTTCGACGAACTCTCAGTTTCTACATCAAGCCAAATTCAGGACATCTTCAGAATTTTTCTAAGTCCAGCTTCAAACTTTGGTCGACAAATTAGATTCTGAGCTCGACGAACTTGGACCTCAAGTTCTCAGCTTCTCAGGTCAACGAAGTCAGATTCTCCGGTCGACAAATGTAGTACTCTACTCGACGAATTCTGAACTCAGAATATTTGTGTCGACACTTAGGGCATGTGTCGACACCAGCCAATTTATGTCGACACCAGAAGATTTGAGTTGACAGTAATATCAATCAGTCGACACCAGCTTATGTCGACACTGGATATCAGCAGATGCTGATTATTTGGCTAAGTCCACAATCGTTCTTCGCTCGACGAATTTGGTTCTCAGCTCGACGAATACTGTATTACAGTGAAGATTATCTGCTTGACGAATGAAGATTGTCTGTTCGACTAATGAAGATTGTCTGGTCGACGAACTCTCTTAAGATCAGCTCGACAAACTCAAGCTCAGCTCGACGAACTCAAACTCAGCTCGACGAATTGCATTCTTCGTTCGACGAATCCAGACTAGGTCATCTTCAGATTTCCCGTCCCGTTTCTTGGTGATGATTCCAGAGTTTTTAATGCCAGATCTTCTTGGAATGTTACTGTTAGAACGCGCATTGACTTTGGATGATTACATGCCGTTTTTCCATGGGACAGTTGGGGAAAGTATTGATTGTCACTTCCTTCCACGGCCGACTCCCATTACTGCTCGACATTCAAATTTTAAATGTTCTTCAGTCAGAAAGATTTACAGAAAGAAGAGAATCAATCAAAAAGAACAACACAGTCAGTTATACAGAACAACAAGCAATACTGATAATCAGACAAACACTCAGATTGCATAGAAGAACAGTCATACAGAAATATAAAGTTCTACTGCAATCAGCCTGACCAGAGGACATTTTCAAGAAGAAGAAGAACAAACAATCACTATCAAGAGTCTTCTTCATTCTAACTCTACAGGACTACTTCAAAGGACAACAAACTTCAATCTGTCAAAGGAGTTCCTGAAATAAATTCTGGTCCAGGCACTTTAGGTCTTTGAAGACCTATCACCCTGAAGTAGTTCTCCAGCATTCCTGATTAATTCAAGATCTCAGGGGGAGCTACATCTGCTAATATTAATCCACAAGTCTTCTCTCTGATTGTTGACAGAGAAGACACCATCTCTTTACTTCCAATTCCTATACAGGGTTTTAATTCCCTTCAAAATTATTCTGGTTGCAAGTCTCCTTCCAAAAGACTTGAGGTTTGGTTTTTGAGCACCTGAACAAAAGCTCATTGGTTTCAGGCACCTGATCAAAAACCTGAGTGGATTCCTACCACGGTGGTAGAAGAGTGGATGTACCCAGGTTGGGGAACCACTACAAAACTTTCTTGTGTCGTCTGGTTGCACTTTTCTTTGTGTTTTGGCAGTGCTTTGTGATTGCTTAGTTTGCTGTGCTTAGCTTTATTTTACTTGCTAACTTGTTCACTTAGACTTACAACAAAAGTTGTAAAAAGTTTGACGAAAGCACAATACTCTATTCACCCCCCCTCTAGAGTATTTCAGATCTAACCTGCACTTTCAGTGTCGACACTTGGGAATGGCTTTGTCGACACCAAGGGCCAGATTGTGTCGACACTCAGAATTTGTGTCGACATACAGAAAATCTGTCGACAACGCGGTGTCGACACTAAGGGCCAGACTTGTGTCGACATTATCATGAGTTGTGTCGACACACAGAAAAGCTGTCGACACATTCCAGAATTCTATCGACAACAACTGTGTCGACACACAGAACTTATGTTGACACACACCAGAATTCTGTCGACACCAACTTTGTCAAGACAAGGAGTGTTTGTGTCGACACATTCCACAGAAGCTGTGTCGAGAAGTAAAAGTGAAGCTGTGTCGACAAAAACAATACTTGTGTCGACACATGGACTATGTGGGTCGACACATATGAAGTATTCAGTCGACATTCTCTGATGCTGAGTCAAAGTCCAATGAAGACTGAAGTAATACAATTGAAGACTTAACAGCTATCATTACTGACATTGTTGTCACATCTGTTAGAGGTATCAGAAGACTGTTTGAAATCGGAACAACAAGTTACCATGTATGAAGCCTATATATAGTTGTGCTCTCTCAACAATCAGAATAACAACGACAAGAATAACACTTACAGAACAGAGAAAAGTTAATCAAGCCAGTCAATTATAATCTCTGAAGGAATGAGAATCCAGAAGAAGAGAAAGAAACAGTCAACATATTGTAGAGAGCGAAAAACAAGTAGGAGAGAAGTTCTCATCCAGGGAAGGCAGATCCTGAACAATCTGCCTGAAGAATTCAGATTAATTTCTGAAGGAGGGAGATTGAAGATCAACTCCAACATCAAGAAGATCAACCCTACTGTGTTCAAATTCAAGAAGCTTTGAAGAAAGTTAAGTCAGGTTGATCCTTATGAAATCAGTTCTATCAAGAACTGATCAAGAAGCCTTCAACCAATTCTCTCTCCATCTGGTTGAAGATATCAACAACTTTTCATGAATAATTTTGTAGGATTTGTACTAGATCTAAGTGTAGGAGATTTACATCTCTGAGTTGTAAGCCCAAATTATAAAGGCTGAGGTAGGGTTGTGTGCCTGAGGTAGGGGAATCTGTTCCCTGAGTTGTAGGAATGTGATAGAGGATGAGGTAGGGCTGTTGCCTGAGTTATAGGAGTGGGGCGTCACTCTGATTTGTAGGCTTGTGGAAGAGGCAGAGGTAGGGATTGTGCTTGAGTTGTAGGAGTCTGGATTCACTCTGAGTTGTAGGAACCAGTCTTAGTTCTGAGCTGTAAGATCTGTGGATCTGAGAAGAAGGAAGAAAGTTAGGCCGAATCTAGTACACTGCTAGATAGGTGAAGGGGGAAGTGGATGTACCCTTCATTTGGGGAACCACTATAAAACTGGTGTGCAATTTGTGAATGTTGTGTATGTGAATGATGTGTTATATTTTCTGCTGATTACATTGCTAAACTAGATAGAATTATCTGCCTAAGTTAGAAAAAGAATTGAACCTATTCCCCCCCCCCCTCTGGGTGTTTAGAACATTTTGAAACCAATTCTTTCAAGTGGTATCAGAGGGAGGTTACTCAAAGAATAGACCTAACAGTCTGAGTAGATCTCCAAGGCAGAAATCAATTAGGCAAAATGGGTTACATGGAGAATCATAAGGAGTTTGGTTCTATGAAGTTACCTATATGCAGGAAAGAGATATTTGGCATATGGAAGGAAAGAGTTAGGTTGTTTATGGAATCTTCAGATCCAAGAATCTATATGACAGTCAAAAAATGGCCATTCATTCCAATGAAAGTCTCAGTTCTTGATGCAAATCTCAGGACACCAAAGGATTATTCTGAAATGACAAAGGATGAGATCATCTTGGCTACTATGGATAAGAGAGCACATAATATAATAATTAATGTCATAAATGATTCAACATTCCAAAATTTAATTCACTACAAGACCTCCAAAGAAATGTGGGACACCCTTATTGTCTACATAGAAGGCTCTGAAGAGGTGAGAGAAGACAGAAAGTCTATGCTGAATCAGGAGTATAAAAGTTTTACACAATCTAAAACAGACAGCATAACTGAATGTTACAAGAAATTCTTTAGAATAGTTAATGAATTGATGTCATATGGAAGAGTATTCAATACATATGAGTTGAATGATATGTTTTTGAGATCATTAACTAAGGACTGAGACACCAAGATATGTGCCATTAGGGAAGTGGCCAAATTAGCAGAAATTTCACCTCCAACATTATTTGGCAAAATGCTTTCATATGAAATGCAGCTGATGATCAGAAAGTAGGAGGAGAAAAGTAATAAAGTTGATTACATAGATAAGTCAGAGGCTTTCAAGACTGAAGCCATAAGAAAGGATAGAAGGATGTCTCCATCTCCTCCTAGGAAAGCTGCAGAAGTAGTTTCAGAAAGTTCAGACAGTCACACATCAGATAGTCCAAATTCAGATGAAGATTTAGTAGCTTTCTCAAAACAATTTCAAACGTTTTTGAAGAAGAAACAGTGGAGATCCAAGCCATCATCCTCACAATCAAAGGATGATTACTATTAGAAAATGAAATCCTCTAGGAAGGACATGTATAGTTCTAAACCTACTAAATTATCTTCAACTAAGATTGTTTGCTATTGCTGCAACAGGCATGGACATGTAGTAGCTTATTATCTTGACAAAAGCAAAGAATCTATTGATAAGAATAAACTAAAAAACAAGTGTAAGAAGGAGAAATCCTTTGTTGCAAAGAAGCAAAAAAGCTGGTCAGATTATTCATCATCAGATTCTGAGGCTGAAGCTGAAGCTGAAGCATATATAGGACTGTTGGCAACTAAAAAGGATGTAGAAGAAGTTGAGTTCTTGAAGTTGCTGGACTTAGTAAATGGAATTGAAGAACATTATTGTAAAGGGCTGATGGCCTTTACAGAAGAAGATCAATGCCAGGATTAGCCTAGACCTAGTAAGGTAAACAATTCTTCAATAGATTCTGATTGCTATACTTGTTCAGAATCAGAAGCATCTTCATCAAGAGATGTAGATGAATCTGAATCTGAAGGAGATGTTCATCAACTTATTAATGAATATGGTGACCTGCTGCAAGCACTTAAGAACAGCAGAATCCTTAATAAAGTACGGGCCAAGGAAATTGCTGATCTTAAGCAGGCTACATTAGATTCATAAAAATTTCTGGATCTAAAGATGAATGAAGTAGCGGAACTGAAAAACATAACAGTTATTCAGATGGGTGCTATTACATTCAAGAATGATCAGATCAAAAGTTTGGAAGTCAAATATCAGAAGGAAAAGGATCTGGTGGCTAAGTTCTCTAAGCCAAAATTAGTTTTACCTTTAATTGATGACTTTATTCCTAAAAAGGGTAAGACAAGATTGGGCTTTGAGGGAAATGCAAGTGCTGTCAATTCCAAAAGAAAAGGCAAAGCCCCAGTACAGCCGCTAGCCTTCAAACCACCCATTTCCTTCAAAAAGGTATGGGAGGCAACTAATAGATATAATCATGATATCATTCATGGTTATGGTAAGACTGAGATTCTGAATGACAAGGGTGTAGCTCCAACACTCAAGCAAAGAACTACTGTACCAACAATATTAAGAACAGTTGACAACAATGCTGTTAAAACTGTACCTAAAAAGAGGTATAATAGATATGATTGTTGGTACTGTGTTAAGATATGACATTATGCCATGGATTGCTGGCACAACACCAGTGTTAAGAAGAATGCCAGCTTACCTGTGAGGAAGGCTGCTGGTAAGAATATCAAGTTTCAATCTAACTTGAACCCAGAACCCAATAAACATTGGGGTTCTAAGGTAAATTAATTTTATTTGCTGCAAGTGGGTCCAAGTTTTCATACCCCTATATGGTACTTGGACAGTGGATGTTCCAGGCACATGACTGGAACAAGAAGAATGTTAAAGGACTATACTCCCATAGAGAATGGACCCAAAGTGATCTTTGGTGGATCAGAAAAAGGGGTCATAAAAGGGTTTGGTAATATTTCATCCAGTTCTATAACAATCACTCAAGTGGCTTATGTAAAAGGTTTGAAACAAAACTTAATAAGCATAAGTCAGCTGAGTGATCTTTGTTATGACATTTCATTTATTAAGAATGGGTGTTAGATCAAAAGGACAAGTGATCAGAAGGTGATCTTGTATGGTTATAGAAAAGGTAATGTTTATTGTTTAAATTTTGATTATGAAAACATGAACTCTCCTGTATGTTTAGTTGCAGATGAGAAAGCATCTCAGTGTGTCCAATGGCATAAGAGAATAGCTCATCTGAACTATAAGACTATATGTCAGCTGTATAGTTTAGAGTTAGTGAGGAATGGTCCTCAGTTTAAGTGCATAAAAGAGGGTATATGTTCAGCTTGTCAAAAAGGTAAGCAGACCAAATCCCCTTTTCATAGTCTTGATACAAAAGACTCTGTTAGGTATTTGTACCTCTTGCATATGGATCTATTTGGTCCTATGCCAGTTCATAGTCTAGGTAGGAAAGTCTATACTTTTGTGGTAGTAGATGATTATTCTAGATATACATGGGTTTTCTTTTTGAGGCAGAAATCTGAAACCCCTACTGTCTTTCATAACTTTGTTAAACAAATTCAGAACGAATTTAACAGTTCAGTGGTCAAAATCAGAAGTGACCATGGAACTGAATTTTAGTCTGAATGTATGACAAGGTTTTGTGAAGAACTAGGGATTCATTAGGAATTCTCCTCACCTAAAACACCTCAGCAAAATGGAATTGCTCAAAGAAAGAATAGAACTCTCATTGAGGCTGGTAGAACTCTACTCAGTGACACTTCACTCCCAGAATATTTCTGGGCTGAGGAAGTTAATACTGCTTGTCATGTTCTCAATAGAGCATCTATAACTAAGAATCACAAAAAGACTCCCTATGAGATTATGAAGGCCAGAAAACCAAACATATCCTACTTTATGATCTTCGGTAGCAGGTGTTATGTGCTTAACACTAGCAAGTCTCACCTAACTAAGTTTACTGCCAAATCCCAAGATCGGATATTTGTTGGGTACAACAACAATAGTAAGGCATATAGGGTCTACAACTTGACAACACAAGTTGTAGAAGAATAAGTTCATGTAGTGTTTGATGAATCTGAGCTAATTAAGAGTGAGTTTTCTAGCAATCCTTATAGCTCAACAGGTTTAAAAGAAAAGTTGGACATGCTGACCATTAATGAAGACCAAACTGCAAGGCAGGATGTGGAAAATGATGGTTGCTGTCCAGGGGGAGTACAAGGTCCACAAGCTGACATTGAAGACAATGAAGTTGAGCATGGTGAAGAAATTGAAGAAGTTCAAATTGCTAATAGAATGCCTCCAGCAATAAGGATTATAAAGGATCATCCTGCACACCAAATCATTGGTGATCCCATACATGGTGTGCAAACCAAAAGCAAACACATGAACACAGTGCTTTGCACAAGTGTACAGTCATAGTTGGAATCAAAAAGATTTGAAGAAGCCATACAAGACTCCAACTGGATTGATGACATGCATAAGGAGCTAAATCAATTCAGAAGGTGTAAAGTATGGGAGCTGGTTCCAAAACCAAAGGATCATAACATTATTGAGACAAAGTCGATCTATAGGAACAAACTGGATGAAAATGGCATAATAGTGAAGAACAAAGCAAGACTGCTTGCCAAAGGTTATAAACAGGAAGAGGGCATTGACTTTGATCAGACTTTTGCTCCAGTGGCAAGATTGGAAGCAATAAGGTTATTCTTTACCTTTGTTGCTTTCCAAGGATTCAAAGTATACCAAATGGATGTCAATCAGCTTTCCTAAATGGCAATATGAAAGAAGAAGTCTATGTCCATCAGCCCTCAGGTTTTGTTGATCCATTTTATCCTAATTTTGTTTATAGACCTTAAAAAGCCTTATATGGTTTGAAACAAGCCCCTAGGGCTTGGTATGAAACATTATCTACTTTCCTCATTGAAAAAAAAATTTCAAGCGGGAAAATAGACAAGACCCTATTCCTTAGGGAGTCAAAGGGCAAGATGATCCTAGTACAGATTTATGTTGATGACATAATCTTTGGATCTATAAAAAACAACCTTTGTAGGAAGTTTGCAAAACTTATGCAAGGGAATTTTGAGATGAGCAGTATGGGTGAGCTCAAATTCTTTTTGGGACTTCAAGTAAGACAGACTGATGATGCCATGACCATATCACAGTATAAGTTCACCAAGGAGTTAATTAGGAAATATGGTATGGAGTCATCCACCACCATGAGAACTCCAATGGGGACAAGTATGCCTTTAGGCAAAGATGATGCAGGAAAACCTGTAGATGAGTCTTTGTATAGAGGGATAATTGGCTCCCTTCTATACTTAACTCCCAGTAGACTAGACAATATGTATGCTACATGTGTCTGTGCAAGGTACCAAGCAAGCCCTAAAGAAAGAATCTCATTATACCGCAGTCAAAAGAATATTGAGATATCTTAAGGGCACACCTAATCTTGGTCTTTGGTACCCTAAGAATAGAGACTTTTTACTGACTGGTTTTTCAGATGCAGACTTTGCAGGTTGCAAAAAAGATAGAAAGAGTACCACAGTCACATGCCAGTTTCTAGGTGGTAGACTAGTATCATGGAGCAGTAAGAAGCAGACTAGTGTGGCAATTTCCACTGTAGAGTCTGAGTAAGAAGCAGACATGTGTCTGTGGATTCAACATCAACTTAAAGACTATGGTCTTAAGGTAAGTAGAACTCCACTATTTTGTGATTCTACAAGTGCTATTTCTATTGCTAAAAACCGTGTATCACATAGCAGAACAAAGCATATAGAAATTAGATTTCACTTCATTAGAGAGCATGTTGAAAAAGAAGATATTTGTTTGCAATTTGTCACCACAAATAATCAAATTGCTGACATGTTTACTAAACCATTACATTAAACTAAGTTCAATTATTTCAAAATTGAATTAGGCATGTTAAACCTAGAGTAACTTAGTAATTCTAGCTAAGTAAGTCAATGTTGACATATAGGAGTTTATGTCGACACAAAAGGAAATTTGTGTCAACATATAGTAGTTTGTGTCGACACTTAAGATAAGTTTTGTCGACATAGCAAAATAGTGCTGAGATAGTGGTGTCGACACTTAGAGTTTGGTGTCGACACATAGAAGTTCTATTATTAAGATAGTTGTGTCGACACATACAGAAGTCTGTGTCGACACACATACATTAGAGTCAACTATTAAGAAGTGTGTGTCGACACATCGCAAACTGTGTCGACACAAAGTGTTGTCTGACTTTGTCGAGACTATAGAAGTCTGTGTCGACACAATCTCAACAGTGTCGATACATTAAGTATGTATAACCCCGTCTTTTGGCCTTCTGTGTTGACAAACATATACATAGGTCACAGAACAATTTTGTCGACGAAGCTCTCAACATTTTCGAGACCCAAACCTTGAGTCGACAAACCTTCATCTCTCTTCTTCTCAAATTTCTCGTTATCAATGGCACCAAAGTTGGAGACCAACATCAACGAAGGCTATGAGTTAGTTTCCAATGCTTTTGAGAGTGCGGCGACTGAGATTCGAGATGTAATAACCCTAATCCAAGATAATGGTTTAGAATATCTATTCTCTGAACCTACCAAGATCTGGAAGACAGAAATTCTTGAATTTTATATAAAAGCATCCTTAGATTCAACTGGATTGAAGATTAGGTCATCAATTCAAGGCAGCAAGGTGAAACTTACCCAAAAGCATCTGAGGAAAACACTTCAATTGCCCAGGACTCAAGAAGATGATGAAGTTACATCTTCAATGACCAAAGAAGCTCTTTAATGGTGTGGCCTGAATCCGAACACTAAGATTGAATCATCCATGCAAAGGAAAGGAATGAACTCACAAGGAAAATTTCTCTTAGAGATTATGGGAAAAGTAATTCTCTGCAAGCCAGGTGGATATGATAGGATCTCAGCCTATATGTTCAGCTTGATGACCAGAATTATTTTTCAAATAAAGACTAGGTCTGCAGTGATCTTTGATAAGATCAAGGAAAGCCTGAAGAAACCTAATCTAGGTAGAATTTTGAGTTTGTATCTGGCAATAAATATTCCTGAAGTGCTATACCACACAAGTGGGTCTAGAATAAATCACATGAGAAGAATGTATATGAAAATATTATCCAGGTGGGAAAGAGTTTTGACAAAAGATGGTTCTACACCATAAAAAGGACCACAAATGAAAAAGAAAAAGACAACCCCAAGGAAGCCTGAATCATCTAGTGATTCAGAAGAACAAGTAATCTTCTGGTCAGATGAAGACCAACAAGAATCTACAAGGAAATCATCTGCCACTAAGAATGTTGATGATAGTCAGATGCAGGGGGAGTATATTTTAGAAAGCACCATCCCACTGGATCAAGGTCAGGATGTGCCTCCTCTAGGGGGAGCCAATGAACTTTCCCCAGTTCAACAAGAGATCTTGACTCCAGAAAGTGCTCCTGAGAAAGAGCAAGCTGTCTTAGAAAGTGAAATAGCCACTCAAACAATTCTTGAGAAACTTGGTGATATTAATCAATCTATACTAGATGCTGAGCCAGATACATTAACTGTGCTTCTATCTGATGTTGAACAGACACATCATGACAACATCCCTGCACAGAATATATCAATGGATGTTACATCTGCCTTAGATGATACTCCATTAAATGTACAAGATATAGTTGTTCCTCCAGTTCAAGTACAACAAGAATTCACTCTTGAGGAATTATTCCCTGATTTACAAGATCTAAGAACTGAGGAAGTAGTGCCAAGAACAGAGGGGGAGGATCCAGGGACTCAGGGGGAGTTGCCAAGAGCTGATAAGGAGCTGCCCTCAGTCTAAAGTAGATAGTAAATCTTGAAAGTTCTTCAGAATCTGATGATGGAGAAGCACAAAGAGCAAAGAAGAGAAAATTGATGGTTTACAAGAAGAAAAGCTCAAATTATAATAAAGCTCTAAAGACTGCCTCACAACCCTCAGCACCAACAGTTAATTTTACTTAATTGTTGGTTGCTCTGCAAATTAAAATGGATGAGCAAAGAGCAGCCATGGAGAAATATATGGATGAAAGCCATAAGGATCTTCTGTTCTCTTTGGCTCAAGATATAAAATCCATCAAATTTGAAGTAAACCAGAATAAGAAGGAGATGACAGATTGCTTCCATTTAGGAGGTAATGCTGTAGTTTTTTTGGCAAAACAGCAACAAGAGGCAAGGACGCAGATTGGTAATATAGTGGTCAAGCAAGGCTATGTCCTAGAAAATCAACTTAGAATGAATGATAATCTTACTGAATCACATAATGTGATTGTTACTGAATTAAATAATAAAGCAACTGCATTAACTGAGGAAACTGCTAAAGAGAAGTCAGAGTTTGATACGAACTTTAAGAAGATTTAGCCACTTTTCAATCTGCACTACAAGCCTCTTAGAAGATTATATCTGCTGAGCTACAAAAGTTTAAAGTTTATTATACAAAGGGAACCAATTATCTGGTTAATCAAATAAGGTTCCAAAAGAATGATCTCAGGGATCATATTGATAGAGAAGTCATAAAGGGGGAGAAGTTGATAGTCAATGCTAGTTCAGAGAATGCTAAATGGATAACAAATGCTATTAGAGCAAATCTAGGTTATCCTTCCCTATGTGATGATGATAATACAGCTGAGTCAGGTATTCAAGCTGCATGATTTGAAGGGGGTCAGCAGGAGGTAGCTCAAATCATATATCCGCCTTCAAACTTTGAGGAAATTCAACAACTGGTTCCTCAGATGTATAGCCCTCCAGAGGCTACTAAGAATGTTATCTTTGAGAAAGTGGACATGTCAGAAGCAGCACTGAATAAAGATCAAGAAGGTCAACTCTCAAAGAAAAGATTTAGAGAGCTAGCTGAACTGAAGCCTGATTTTGAAAGGTGGAGTCCAACCTCCAGAAACATAATACTAACTGCCTAGCAAGTTGTCAAAGACAAAATGCATGATAGAGGCAAGTGATATTCTGAAGTTGAGTGGAACAAGTATCTGCAAAGACAAGATGTGATACATCAGTTCAGAAGGGATCACAAGGATGGGAAAATACCTGCTACAGCTGTAGATCCCAGTAAATACTTTCCTAATCCTTTTCACTATTTTGAAAGGCAAAAAGTTAAGGCTGGAGAACTTAAGAAGAAAGATCTCAAATGCAAAAAGCCAGCTGAAGATACTGAAGCTCTAGTACAAGAAAGGATCCAATCTGGCAAAGTCATAGTGATCAAGGAGCCTGATCAGCCTTAGGATAGATTGACTAGATTATAAAACATTATAATCTTCATTTTTTAACTCCATGTAATATGTTGTCAACAAACTATTGTGAAGTTTAAACAAAACAATGATTCATGCTTGTTATGGTTATATCATATTCTGTGATGATATTATTTACTTGTTTTGTTTATATGTTTCCCTGTCAGTGAATGTTTTTATACATCATATTGTAAATTTTATTATAAGTGATGTATATCATTGACTAAGGGTTATGACTTCTCCAAAAAGGGGGAGATTGTTGGGTACATTGGAAAATGTGTATCAGATTTGGAGAAGCCTCACCTAACTCAATAATATGCATCAAGTTGTATTTGATGTTGTGTTGAGTTATCATATGCATGTTAAGAAAATGGAAAGAAAAATTTTCTAAGTACAAGTGTCAACACTTGGCAATGACTGTGTCAACACTAAGGGCCAGATTGTATCGACACTCATAATTTGTGTCGACACACAGAAAATCTGTCGACAACGTTGTGTCGACACTAAGGGCCATACTTGTGTCGACATTATCTTGAGTTGTGTCGACACACAGAAAAGCTGTCAACACATTCCAGAATTCTGTCGACAACGACTATGTCGACATACAGGTCTTGTGTCGACACACACCAGAATTCTATCGACACCAACTTTATGAAGATAAGGAGTGTTTGTGTCGACACACAGGACTTGTGTCGACATATTCCATAAAAGTTGTGTCAAGAAGTAAAAGTGAAGTCATGTCGACAACAACAAGACTTGTGTCGACACATGGACTATGTGTGTCGACACATATGAAGTATTCAGTCGACATTCTCTACTGCTGAGTCAAAGTCCAATGAAGGCTGAAGTAATACAACTGAAGACTTAACAGTTGTCATTACTGACATTATTGCCACATCTGTCAGAGGTGTCAGAAGACTGTTTGAAATCGGAACAGCCGGTTACCATGGATGAAACCTATATATAGATGTGCTCTCTCAACAATCAGAACAACAACGACAAGTACAACACTTATAAAACAGAGAGAAACTAATCAAGCCAGTCAATTATAATCTCTGAAGGATTGAGAATCCAGAAGCAGAGAAAGAAACAGTCAACAGATTGTAGAGAGAAAAACAAGAAGGAGAGATGTTCTCATCCAGTGAAGGCAGATCCTGAACAATCTGCCTGAAGAATTCAGATTAATTTCTGAAGGAGGAAGTTTGAAGATCAACTCCAACATCAAGAAGATCAACCCTACTTGTTCAGATTCAAGAATCTTTGAATAAAGCTAAGTCAGGTTGATCCTTAAGAGATCAGTTCTATCAAGAACTGATAAAGAAACCTTCAACCAATTCTCTTTTTCCATCTGGTTGAAGATATCAACAACTTTTCATCCATAATTTTGTAGGATCTGCACTAGATCTGAGTGTAGGAGATTTACATCTCTGAGTTATAAGCCTAAATTATAAAGGCTGAGGTAGGGCTGTGTGCCTGAGGTTGGGGAATCTATTCCATGAGTTGTAAGCCTGTGATAGAGGCTGATATAGTGTTGTTGCCTGAGTTGTAGGAGTGGGGTGTCACTCTGAGTTGTAGGCCCATGGAAGAGGCTGAGGTAGGGCTTGTGCCTGAGTTGTAGGAGTGTGGATTCACTATGAGTTATAGGAACCAGTCTTGGTTCTGAGCTGTAAGATCTTCGTATCTAAGAAAAAAGGAAAGAAGTTAGGCCGAATCTAGTACACTGCTAGATAGGAGAAGGGGGAAAGTGAATGTACCCACCATTTGGGGAACCACTATAAAACTGGTGCGCAATCTTTGAATGTTGTGTATATGAATGCTGTGTTGTATTTTCTGCTGAATATATTGCTAAACTAGATAAAATTATCTGCCTAAGTTAGAAAAAGAATTGAACCTATTCAACCCCCCCCCTCTAGGTGTTTAGAACATCTTGAAACCAATTCTTTCAGCTGTGCTGTCTGTTATCGACACATTGTGTCGACATCGCCGTGTCGTCTAGGGTCGACACATTATGTCGACACCACCATACTGTCTGGTGTCAACACATTGTGTCGACACCGCCGTGCTGTCTAGTGTCGACATATTGTATCGACACCGCTGTGCCATCTGGTTTCGACACATTGTGTTAACACTGTTGAGCTGTCTGGTGTCGACACATTATGTCGACACCGCCGTGCTCACTGGTGTCGACACTTTGTGTCGACACCGCCGTGCTGTCTAGTGTCGACACATTGTGTCAACACCGCTGTGTCATCTGGTGTCGACACATTGTGTCGACACCGTTGTGCGTCTCGACACATTGTGTCGACACTGTTGTGTCGACCTTAGACTCGGGTGTTGCTATATATAGGACCATCTGTTCTCTCCACGTTTCTCCTTTTCCTGAGTTGCTGCTAGCTTCCAGCGGGTTGTGCGAGAGGCGGAGGCGCTGGAGCTTTGGTCGTCGTTTTCGGGAGGAATTTAGCTCGTTTTCCTCATGTGTCTGCAGATTTGGCTTTCTCTCTTCTGGATCTTTCTTCCTAGGTAAGTTATGCTTGTTCTAGGGCTGTTTGTAGGAGTTCGCGTTTTCGGTTTCTCTTCTTCTCCTAAGCCCTGTTTTTGACTCGTAGGTGGCCGATCTTGCCGCCAAAGCCAGATTTCTTATTGCAGCTGCTGCATCTTGGCGGTGAGGCAAGTGGTTCCTTGCCCTTGCAATTTTGACCTCCTTTCACGTTGTTAATTTGCTATAATTAGCTCTATTTTGGCCTCTAGGAGCTAGTGCAGCAGTGCTTCTCTATTTCAGCCATGTCCGGTTCAGGTTGTCTATGAATTTGGCTAATCTCCCCTTATTTATTCTCGGTTTGGTGTCCAGTTTGTAGCTAGAGGTAGGTTATGGCTGTATTTAGCTGTAGTATAAGTCAGATAGATGTTGTGGTCGGGTAGAAAGGGTAGAAGAGAGTTGGAATTAAATTTCCAACTCTCTATTTCCAAGCGTTGAGGTTTTAGCTTTTAGGCAGAGGTTTGAGGTTAGGCAGGGGTTTTAGAGTTGGAATTAAATTTCCAACTCTCTGTTTCCAAGCGTTGAGTGAGTGGTCCTCACTCAATGTCTTGGCTGTTAGGCTTTTTGGCATGGAATGTGGTGAACTCACTCAATGCCGAAGTTAGTTTCTGTGGCTAAGTAGAAAGCGTTGACAGCATTGAGTGAGTCGAGCTCATACAACGCCATCATCCATCGACGGTTTTGCGGCTAAGTCACTTGACATTGAGTGTGTGGAGCTCACTCAATGCCGCGTCGAGTGGACTCGACGCTTTTGCCTTGGGTTGGTGTGCTTCCTTACGATTGTTAGTGGATCTTCTCCATAGGGGGGGGGGGTGTTTTGTGTTCGGCTAGTTCTTTGGAATACCGACTTTTGGGTTGTGGCGGGTGGTGGATTTTTGGTGCCTCTGGAGGGGTGGTTTTATGTGGGGAGCCGTGGCCACCACCTTTATTTGACCCGGCTTGGGCAGGTGTGTTGGACCCTAGGGCTGGCACTGTTTGACCCCTTAGCCCTTTTTGGATCTGGTTTTGGTTATGTACTCAGATCCATGTTTTGACCCCTGTCATTAACCCACAAAGTTAGGACTG
Source organism: Platanthera guangdongensis (assembly GCA_039583875.1). NCBI lineage: Eukaryota > Viridiplantae > Streptophyta > Magnoliopsida > Asparagales > Orchidaceae > Platanthera > Platanthera guangdongensis. The sequence continues at coordinate 73,000,733 of CM077148.1, forward strand.
TTAGCTCCTTTCCTTGCTTATGGTTTTTTCTTTGGTACATGTTATATGCCATGTTGCTGCTGCAGGTTCTTTTCTTTTGCAGAACATGTTGCTATTGTACTCACACTTGGTCTATTTTCTTTTACTGTTGTTTAGACAGTGTTCTTTTCTTACTGTCCTGTTTTTCATCTTCTCATAGCATTTATTGTTGCCGGGTGGTAAACCCTTCTTTACCTGTTCCTAAAGCTAATGCACTATTTATTTTGACTATATTCTTGCTGAGGTGTTCTTTCCTCGAATGCCTCAGGTACAGGTTGTAGCCGGTTGAGCAGCTAGATCTTTCGGTGGGTTTTGCTGATAGCCTCCTAGGTAGCTGAGGTTGCCGATCTTCATCCTTGTGAGGTAGTTATTTTCCTTTCTGTATAGACATGCATACTCAGTAGTGGGTTCGTGTCAGGTTGTTGACGCCCACTGGTGGCTTTCTTATGATGGTGGGTATGAACTAAAACTGCTACTTTTGTCTATTGTTGGTTGTTTACTTGTCTTCTGGGAAAGATTTATGCTAGTTTGCATGTTAGGTATTTTAAACCCTAAATTATTACTACAAGTATCTCATGCACATCATTTTTATAAAACTAAAGCACTATTTTTCCTTAAGCGTAAAGACTATCCTTTTATGTATTTTTTACTAACCTTATAGTCGTGCATACCATGAGTCGTCCCTCGGGAACGTTTATGCTCATTTAGGATGTCAAGATAACTTAATTAAAGTATTTTACGCTGCAAATAAATATATATTTTTAATCGTGGACTTGCTGATACACTGTGCTGAGGGATACGACCATTAATTATAACTGGTTTTCTTTCATATTAAACTATGAATATTCCTTAAAAATCTAAAGTCTGGTGTTTTGCCTGAACGTGTGAAGTTATCCCCTGCATGACGTTGCATCATGACACGTATTTTCTCTTGCTCTGATACGATTTTATTGTTGAGAATATATGGGTCGTGACAGCAGGAGGCGTGCGAGACATGGCTGGAAGGGAGTTGTTCCCCAGCCCTGCGAGCGCCATCTCGCTAGGGGAGGTCGTCGCGAGAGTAGGGGCGGCGAGACCAGTGGCGAGAGGGTCGCCTTTTTGCGAATTGATCCTATCAGCTCCCGTCCGGGAAGGGTTCTGGGAACCCTAGATGAACAACTATGTGGGGAAAGATAATCCCCTCCATCACTTGCAGTGGTTCGAGGACGCAGTCTCGATTAGGCCCATGATAGATGCATTCAAGTGCCGTCTTTTTGCCATCACTCTGAAGGATAAGGCTAGGGTCTGGTTTCACCTGCTCCCAACAGGCTCAATATACTGCTTCGAGGACCTGAGCAGAAGTTTTCAGCTACATTTCTCAACTTCGAAGAAGAGGAAGAAGAACCTGTAGTCTATCTTCTTGATTAAGCAGAGGGCAGATGAGTCTTTAGCTCCGTACGTAGACAAGTTCTAGGAGGAGATCCTAGAAATCCAGGAGGTGCCTGGATTCACCCTCCAGATGGCCTTTACCATGGGGCTATGGGAAGGCTTCTTCAAGATGAGCCTCACTCGGAAGGCGCCACTATCGTTTGAAGGACTAATGGAGAAGGCGGCGAAGGAAATAGCTATGGAGGTAGTGAATCCGGCTTTCGCAAAAATGCTAGCGACGCTGACAGAGGTGGAGTCGAGAGAATCAGGAGGGAGACAGTAGGAGGTGAGGAGAAGGGAAGAGCCTAGGGACCCGGCACGCCAAGAGTTTGGATGGAGGCAGTATGAGTGCACACTCCAAGGGAAATGGAGAGGATTTCCCCAGGGAGGAAGGAACCAACCAGGAGGACCTGGAAGATTTCACCAGCAAGGGTGTAACGCCACGAAACTCAAAAGAGCGACGAGAGGCATTTTGAGCTAAGTTTGGAATTTGGCATGGGGTACACGGCCTGGAACACGAGCATGTCCCAGGGGCGTGTCGTGCTCGTGTGGATGATCTGGCTGAGAGGTCGACGAATTTTGGAGTCGACGATCGTCAAGCAGTGAACACGGCCGGATTCACGGGCGTGTCCGAGGGCGTGTCGTGCTTGGGTCGTCGATCTGGCCAAGAGGTCGAGGAATTTTCGGTCGACGATCGTTGAGCAGCGAACACGTCCTGGGACACGGGCGTGTCACAGACCGTTTCCTTCTCGGGTTGAAGCCGGGCTGTGGAGTGGGTGTTATACGGGGTCGTCATACGGGCCATGTCAGGTAGACACAGGCATGTCAATTGGGACACATGCGTGTCCAAGACCCGTGTGCTTCTCGGGTTGGTGTTGGTCCAGTGTCGATGGTGTAACACAGCTTATTACACGGCTCTGTTCTAGATGACACGGGCATGTCAAGTTTGACACGGGCATGTCAGTTGCCCGTGTTCTTTCGGGATTCATCGGTTTCGACAGCGAATGGGGAACACGGCCCTGGACACGGACGTGTCACAGGCCGTGTTCATTCCAGATTTTGGATTTCAATGGCGAATCGTAGCCATTCATTTCCTTATTTTGGGATCCAATGGCTGGGGGTTATACATGCTGGGATATACCCGGGAATACGGTTTCAAATCCCTCATTTCTTTCACTTAGTCTCTTTCTAAAGTCAAGAGAGGGTAGAACAAGGAAGAAGAAAGGAGGTTAGATCTGGTCACCGGCGGAGCTTCGGGGCTCCAAATCGCAAGCCGACTTCGGATCTATGGAGATGAGGAGATTGCTGTGCTTTTCATCCGCATACATTTCCATGGCTCCAAGGAAAAATGCTAGGGTAACTATTCTTATCCTAGGACATGTGAAGTCCTCTTTTCCTTTGCATAGGAAGCCCGCTCTCACGAGTTTGCGGTGAGTTGAGGCGTTCCTTCGGGTAGACATGAATAGTCTCCGTTGTGTACATGTTGTCGGGTAGACATGCATCGTCTCCATTGTGTACATGTTGTTGAGGCGTTCCTTCGGGTAGACATGAATAGTCCTCATTTCTTTCACTTAGTCTCGTATGCAATCTACCTCGTATCTGCCCAGTTTGCGGAAGCGTGGTGGGCCCATAACCCACAGGTCGGAGGATCGAAACCTCCCTCTGATACCAATTTGTAACACCCCCTATCCGTCATATAGCATATAGCAGTAGGTCCGGCCGGGGCCCGACGTCGTATGCCACAGACAGACCGGGTGGGTACTTATGGAAACCATCCAACCAATCTCAACGTCCTACACAGAGCATTCTAGCGGAAGCAGTTTATAAAAGTTGTAAACAAGAACCCAGCATCAAAGCACGAATGTCCACTAATACACAACAGGAATGTTATACAAAATACCCAAAACAAGCCTTAAGGCTTTACAAACTGTTTCACTTGAATATTACATATTTTACAAACAACGGCACGCAGGCCGGTCATACATGAATAAAATAGTAAACACTTCCATTTGGGCCTTCGAGGGCCGGCTTCACAAAAAGGGCTTTAGCCCGCTATTGACCGCTTGGTCCAGCTGCACCTGCAAGCAACAAACCACCGCACGGTGGCAAAAACAAGGCAACGGTCAGCAATGCTGACCAAATTATAACGATCCCACCCCCAACTCAGGGCGGTGATGCTCCTTCCCTGCATTTCATTAGCATAAGCGAGCAATTTATATCAATAGCCAATACATCACAGACGTTGGCTCACACGGCCACACGCCCCGTGCTCTCAGGGCACATTCTCGGTGAACCGGTCGATGTCATGTCAATAAATTCATAGACATTCCGGACTCACCACCGCCACTTGGACGGCCAAACCTATGAGCAATTTGTCTTCCTGGCCTGGGTCACGACAATTTAAGCCATTGACCGCCGAAGACCCTACTCTATGGCAACGGTAAGTGCCACGTGCCTTTAGGTCTCTTTAACCGAACGACATAGAACGGGTACGGTTCCATCTAACCCGTGCTCACATCGCAACGACAATTTAAGCCATTTGCGCGGGTCAAAATTCCGCCGAGTCCCATTTCCATCACAAGTCACATAACCCGGTTATGTTCAAGTTGGCTCTCAAGCCACCAAGTTGGCAAGATCTCGTATCCGCCCAGTTTTCCGGGTGCACCTTTGGATTAGTCCCCAAGTCTCCCTGCTGCAATCTACCCCGTAGAAAACCCGAAAAACAACCAATAGCACGGAGTCTTCCTATGAATAGAAAACCCGAAAAATAACCAATAACAAACTGGGCGGATACGAGCTCTTGCCAACTTGGTGGCTTGAGAGCCAACTTGAACATAACCGGGTTATGTGACTTGTGATGGAAATGGGACTCGGCGGCAGTTTGACCCGCGCAAATGGCTTAAATTGTCAGTGCGATGTGAGCACGGGTTAGATGGAACCGTACCCGTTCTATGTCGTTCGGTTAAAGAGACCTAAAGGCACGTGACACTTACCGTTGGCATAGAGTAGGGTCTTCGGCGGTCAATGGCTTAAATTGTCGTGACCCAGGCCAGGAAGACAAATTGCTCATAGGTTTGGCCGTCCAAGTGGCGGTGGTGAGTCCGGAATGTCTATGGCTTTATTGACGTGACATCGACCGGTTCACCGAGAATGTGCCCTGAGAGCACGGGGTGTGTGGCCGTGCGAGCCAACGTCTGTGATGTATTGGCTATTGATATAAATTGCTCGCTTATGCTAATGAAATGCAAGGAAGGAGCATCGCCGCCCCGAGTTGGGGGCGGGATCGTTATAATTTGGTCAGCATTGCTGACTGTTGCCTTGTTTTTGCCACCGTGCGGTGGTTTGTTGCATGCAGGTGCAGCTTGTAATACCCCGAAACTCAAAGGAGCGAAGGGGGGACGTTTTGGGCCAGTTTGGGTTCTGGCAGAAGGCACACGGCCTGGGACACGGGCGTGTCCCAGGGCGTGTCTACCCGTGTCGACACTTAGCCGCGAAGTCGTCGAGATTTACTCGACGATTCGTCGAGACTGGGTACACGGCCCGTGACACGGGCGTGTCGCGGGGCGTGTCGACCCGTGTCGACGATCGTCCCGGGGAGTCGTCGAGATTCGCTCGACGATCGTCGAGACAAGGCACACGGCCTAGGACACGGGCGTGTCCAAGGCCGTGTCATCAGGTCAACGATCTTCGCTCGACGAAATGTCGAGATCGTGTACACGGCCTGGGATCCAGGCGTGTCAAGGTGACACGGGCAAGGACACGAGCGTGTCCTAGAACCCGTGCAGTGCTCGGGTTGATTTTGGGGAAAAATCATGGGGTACACGGCCGGTCACACGGCCGTGTCCGGTGGCACACGGGCATGTCAGCTCGAATACGGGCGTGTTCGATACCCGTGTGAGGTTCCAGGTGATTCGATTTTGCCGGCGAATGCGGCACACGGCCCTGGACACGGGCGTGTGCCAGGCCATGTTCGGTCCAGATTTGGCATTTCAGCCCCGAATCGAAGCCGTTCGTTTCCTTATTTTGAGATCCAACGGCTGGGGGTTGTTCCTGAAGGGATATACCCGGGTTTTGGGCTTTCAAAACCCTTAATTTTTCTTAAGTGTTCTCTTTCTAAAGCCTTAGAGAGAGAGGAGAGCCAAGGGAGGAAGAAGGAGCTAGATCCCGCCATTGGAGGAGCTTCGGAGCTCCGAATCGCGAGCCGACTCCGGATCTACGGAGGCAACGCTAGTGCGGTGGTTTTCATCCGATTACTTTTCCATGGCGCCAAAGAGGAACGCAAGGGTAACGATCCTCATCTTGAGCATGAGTAGCTCTCTTTCTTTGCATAGGAAGCCCGCTCTCGCGAGTTTGCGGAGAGTTGGAGGCGTTCCTTCGGATAGATATGTGAAGTCCCCGTTGTTTAGAGTCCGTAAGTGAGAACGGACATAGGCATGATGTGTGAAGCCTACCCGGACATGTTGTTCTGGATCGGTGATGTTGCATTGCATAATGCCGGAGAAGACTCCGTGCTATTGGTTGTTTTTCGGGTTTTCTACGCGGTAGATTGCAGTAGGGATCCTTGGGGACTAATCCAAAGGTGCACCCGGAAAACTGGGCGGATACGAGATCTTGCCAACTTGGTGGCTTGAGAGCCAACTTGAATATAACCGGGTTATGTGACTTGTGATGGACATGGGACTCGGCGGAAGTTTGACCCGCGCAAATGACTTAAATTGTCGTTGCGATGTGAGCACGGGTTAGATGGAACCGTCCCCATTCTATGTCGTTCGGTTAAAGAGACCTAAAGGCACGTGGCACTTACCGTTGGCATAGAGTAGGGTCTTCGACGGTCAATGGCTTAAATTGTCGTGACCCAGGCCAGGAAGACAAATTGCACATAGGTTTGGCCGTCCAAGTGGCGGTGGTGAGTCCGGAATGACTATGGCTTTATTGACGTGACATCGACCGGTTCACCGAGAATGTGCCCTGAGAGCACGAGGCGTGTGGCCGTGCGAGCCAACGTCTGTGATGTATTGGCTATTGATATAAATTGCTCGCTTATGCTAATGAAATGCAGGGAAGGAGCATCGCCGCCCCGAGTTGGGGGCGGGATCGTTATAATTTGGTCAGCATTGCTGACCGTTACCTTGTTTTTGCCACCGTGTGGTGGTTTGTTGCTTGCAGGTGCAGCTGGACCAAGCGGTCAATAGCGGGCTAAAGCCCTTTTTGCGAAGCGGGCCCTCGAAGGCCCAAATGGAAGTGTTTACTGTTTTATTCATGTATGACCGGCCTGCGTACCGTTGTTTGTAAAACATGTAATATTCAAGTGAAACAGTTTGTAAAGCCTTAAGGCTTGTTTTGGGTATTTTGTATAACATTCCTATTTTGTATTAGTGGACATTCGTGCTTTGATGCTGGGTTCTTGTTTACAACTTTTATAAACTGCTTCCGCTAGAATGCTCTGTGTAGGACGTTGAGATTGGTTGGATGGTTTCCATAAGTAACCACCCGGTCTGTCTGTGGCATACGGCGTCGGGCCCCGGCCGGACCTACTGCTATATGCTATGTGACGGATAGGGGGTGTTACACATGTAGAGTCTGTTATCGAGAACAGATATAGGTATGATGTGTGAAGCCTACCCAGACGAGTTTGTCTGGATTGGTGATGTTGTATTGCTTAAGTGGCCGGAGAAGACTCCGTGCAGATGTTTGTTTTTCGGTTTTCTACGCGATAGATTGCAACAGGGAGCCTTGTGGATTAACTCCAAGGCGCACCCAAAAAACTGGGCAGATGCGTAATTCTACAAGCACGGTGGCCTGGGATCCAACTTTTACATAACTAGGTTATGTAAATTGTGTATCGGATTGGGACTCGTGAAAGTTTGACCCACGCATATGGATTAAATTATCGATGCGATGCGAGCAACGGGTTAGGCAGAACCATACCCGCTATATGTCATTCGGTTGGAGCCGTTGGCATAGATGGAGGGTCTTAGGCGCTCTATGGATTAAAATGACGTGACCAATGCCGGAAAGACAAAATGCTCGTAAGATTGGCCGTCCTAGTGGCGGTGGTGAGACTGAGACATCTATGGCTTGAATTGACGTGATGTTGACCGGTTAACCGAGAATGTGCCCTAAGAGCATGGGGTGTGTGGCCGTACGTGCCCATGCCTGTGATGAAGTGTTAATCTAGACTGCTTGGTTATGCTAACAAAGTGCAGGGAAAGGAGCATCGCCGCCCCGAGTGTTGGGGCGGGATCGTTCTAATTTGGTCAGCATAGCTGATCATTGCTTTTGTTTGCCACCGTGTGGTGGATTGTTGCCTGCAGGTGCTGCGGAGCCAAGCGGTAAATATCGGGCTAAATCACAAGTTGTTGAGCCGGCCCGCAGAGGGCAAGTTTTGAATGTTTATGTGTTTATTCATGTGTGACCGGCCTGCTTGCCATGGTATGGAAGATACATTTTATTTGAGTAAACAATTGTAAGGCCTTAAAGCCATTGTACTTGTGTATTGTACTTCATTCCTATTGGGTTTTGTAGTGGACATTCATGCTTATGGCTGGGTTCTTTTATTTGCAACTTTTAATAATTTCTTCCGCTAGAATGACTCTGTGTAGGACGTTGGTTATTAGTTGGATGGTATTCCATTGAGTAACCACCCGGTCTGTCTGTGGTATATGGCGTCGGGGCACAGAAGGACCTACTGCTATATGCTATGCTACGGATAGGGGGTGTTACAATTTGGTATCAAACTAATGGTTTCGGTCAGGCTTAGATGAATTCATTGGCAGATTCTTTTTAAGGGGTGGTGAGCACATGTGTGTGCATCATCGTTATAACATCAAAAGAATCCTTGAATGTCCACTTAGGAATGAAAATACACGTGTTTGAGGAACCTGCGTGTTCCTATAATTGCTTTTTGCAATTTTGTATGGTCGCTTAACGGTGTTTACTACAACTATTGGTGACCAGAAGCGGTGCTGGGACGTCAGAACGCCTAGTTTTTGAGGCTAGTAGTGCACCAAATGATGCTCCTGCAACACGTCCATCGGCTGAAACCATATGATTGGTTGCCAAAGCAGTGTTTGCCATGATCAATGCACAACCTGCAAGGCAAATGCAGCAGGCCGCTCCTACGATGGAACAGGTACCGCTGTAAAGTGATGAACTGAGAAGAGTGGTGCAGGTATTGGTGGATGCTTTGGTGCCGAGGCGAGCAACTGAAAGGCAGCTCAAGCATATTATGAGCTTTAATCCTCCTGTGTTCTCGGGGTTGGGAACCCCATCGCAAGCTGAAGACTGGCTCTCCCGAGTGAAGAGAGTCCTGACAGCTATTGAAACAGAGGAGTGGCAGATGACCTCTATAGCTACATTCCTGTTGGATGGGGATATGAGGCTGTGGTGGGAAGGTCTAGAGCTGCATCTCTTGAGAGGAACGCAACTGACGGACGTCTCGATGGAGGAGTTCTCGAGACTGTTCTTGACAAGGTACCTTTCTTCGACGCAGAGGATAACTTTGGAGAATGAGTTCCAAAGGTTGGTGCAAGGAGAGAGTAGCGTGGATGAGTATCTCCACGTGTTTACTCGGTTGGGTCGGTATGTTAGCTCCACATTAGCGGATGAGGAGCGTAAGACGAACCGCTTCTACGAAGGTCTAAGAGATGACTTAAGGCTACTGCTCTCGGGGCCGATGACGCAGGGCTTCTTGACCCTGGTCAACACGGACCGATCTTTGGAGGACTTGAAGAATGTACAATCAAAGAAAAGCTCTGGTGATAAGAAGACTGAGTTCAAGGTGCCGACTACCTCAAAGTCTGGGTACCGTAGGTTCTTTCAGAAGGCTAGGACCTCATGTTCAGCCCCCTCTTCTGGTGCCTCTAGGGCGACTACAGGTCGAACTCAGGGTGCATGTTTTACTTCTGGAAAGCCGGGGCACTTTGCCCGTGACTGCTGGAGCGGACGTCATAAGTCCGAAAGGAAGCCGGGAGCAACATATGAAGAGAAGGGCAAGGCGATGGAGTCAAGTGAGTCCCATTATGCTCCGGCTCAACCAAGAGCTTATAATCTTGGCCAACAGGAGGCCATTAATCAAGCGAATGTGGTGACAGGTATGGTTTAAATTTATAGCAAGTTAAATTTTAAATACTTCTTATGCGCGTGTTACCTTACCAATGCTTGTTTAGGATTTGTTTTTATTCTTGAATATTCGGCGAGAGTACTCTTTGATAGGGGTGCATCGCACTCCTTTTTGTCCGAAGGATTCATATCGCGCATCGGAGTACCTTCTTCGATGGCGAAGGACAAACTGGATGTATTATTGCCAAATAGGTGTTCGATGCATGCAGAGAGAATTTGTGGCATTAAGATTCATATTGGGAGTCATGAGTTCCATTTGCTAGCGTCATTACTACCTTTGGTGGAGTTCGATCTAATATTTGACATGGACTGGATCTTGGAGCACCAAGATTTTATTGATTGCGGTAGCAAGGAAGTCAAGTTGGGAATAGGTCGTGAGATGACATTTACGGGCTTGAAAGGGTCGAGCAAGACTTTGATGTCTGCTCTTCAGGTGGTGAAGGCGGTTCATGCTGGAGCAGAGCTGTTCTTTAAGCTAGAGGAGGTTGCAAAGCCTAAACCTACGGTGGATTGTATTTCAGTGGTAGCTAAGTACCCTAATGTGTTCCCTGCCGATCTTCCTGGAGCCCTGCCTCAACGGGAGATAGATTTCACGATTGAGTTAGTGCCAGGTGCTAAACCTGTGTCACGCTCTCTGTATTGGCTAGAGCCTAATGATATGGTGGAGCTGAAGGTTCAACTGCAAGAGTTGTCGGAGCAGGGGTATGTTCATCCAAGTTCGTTGCCTTGGAGCGCATCGGTCCTCTTTGTCAAGAAGAAGGACAGAAGCTTGATACTTTGTATTGATTATCGGGAGTTGAACAAGCTAACGGAGAAGAACAAGTACCCGATCCCGAGGATTGAGGATCTGTTCGATCAGTTAGTCGGGTCAACGGTGTACCCAAAGTTGGATCTCATGTACGGTTATTATTAGCTGAGGATAAGGGAGAGTGATATCCCTAAGACAACTTTTAGTAAAAGGTACGTGCATTACGAGTTTACGGTCTTGCCGTTTGGGCTGACAAATGTGCCGTCATTGTTCTTGGATTTGATGAACATGACTTTCAGTGAGTACTTGGATCACTTTATGATCGTCTCATCGACGACATTTTGGTGTACTCGCAAAGTGAGGAGGATCACTTTAAGCATCTACATTTGGTGCTGGAGACGCTGAGGAGTAATCAATTATACGCCAAGTTCTCCAAATACGAGTTTTTGTTGTGCTCAGTGGCGTTCCTTGGTCATATAGTAAGTGGAGAGGGCATTGTGGTGGATCCGGCGAAAATTGTTGCGATACGAGAGTGGCCTGTGCTTGCTACGGTAACGGAAGTCCGGAGTTTTCTGGGGCTTGTCGGCTATTACAGGCACTTCGTGGAGAACTTCTCGCGGATTGTGTTACCACTCACAACTTTGACAAGTAACGAGCAGAAGTTCGTTTGGACGCCGGAGTGCGCACGAGCTTTGAGGAGTTGAAGTGTCGGTTGACCACGGTGCCTGTGCTGAGTTCGCCAAGTGGGACCGAAGGTTTTGAGATCTATAGCAATGCTTTGGGCAGTGGCTTGGGTTGTGTGCTGCTGAAGCATGGAAGTGTGATAGCGTATTGATCGAGACAGCTGAAAGTGCACGAGAGAAATTATTCGGTCCATGACTTGCAGTTAGCGGCCGTGATTTTTGCCTTGAAGCTGTGGAGGAACTACTTGTATGGGGTGAGGGTCGATATCTATACCGACCATAAAAGCCTGAAATATTTGTTGGATTAAAAGGATCTAAACATGCAACAACTTTGATGGATGGAGTTCCTGGGGGACTACACATTCAAGATCCATTACATGCCTGGTAAAGGCAATGCGATTGCGGACACGTTGAGTCGTCGGGCCCCCACTCAAGCCAATTGGCTGTCAGTCCAAGACGAGCGGTTGGTTTGGGAGTTGGAGGTGTTGGAGATCTCTTGCGTAGACAAGCAGTAGAGTGCTGAAGCGCTATTGAACTGGACGGAAGTTCAGTACGACCTGGTTGATCGGATTCGGCAGGATTTGGATGTGGATAGCAGCACAAAGCAGCACATGATAGAGGCTTTGGATTGGTCAAATTCCCAATATGAGGTTGTGGATGGATTGCTTTGGAAATATGGTCGTCTGTGCGTCCCGAATGTGGGCACTTTGCGGGTGGAATTATTGTACGAGGCACATCCAAGTACACGATTCACCCGGGGAGCACAAAGATGTACCACGATGTGAAGAAATTGTTCTGGTGGCCAGGACTGAAGAAGGATGTGGCAATGTACACGGGGAAATTTTAGATACGCGCCTTGGTGAAGGCGGAATGCCAAAATCCGGGAGGATTGTTGAAGTCCTTGCCTATTCCGGAGTGGAAGTTTGATGACATTACTATGGACTTTGTGCACGGGCTGCAGAGGTCGCAAAAGGGGAACGACGCCATTTGGGTGGTTGTAGATCGTCTAACGAAGGTGTCGCACTTCATTCCACATAAGAAGGATGATCCCATGGAGAAACTGGCGAAGTTATATGTGGATAACATAGTATGGCTTCACGGTGTGCCCCGCAACATCGTGAGTGAGCGAGATGGGTGGTTCACGTCCAATGATTAGAGATGGGTGCAGCAGATGTTGGGAACAAAACTGAATTTCAGCACAGCCTTTCATCTGCAAACGGATGGACAGACCGAGAGGGTAAAAAGGATGATGGAAGACATGCTTCGCATGTGCGTCCTGGATTTTGGGAAGCAGTGAGAAGACCACCTATACTTGGTGGAGTTCGCGTACAACAATAGCTACCAGGCGAGCATACAAATGGCGCCCTTCGAGACCCATTATTGTAGAAGATGTCGCATAACATTATCTTATTTGGAAATGGCCGAGTCAAAGTTGTACAAGCGACAAGAGGTGGAAGATGCTACTTCGTTGGTGCGAACCATTTGGGAAAGGTTGCTAATCACTCAGGACCGTCAGGCTAAGTACTATAATGCCAAGCACAGGAACGTGAAGTTCGCTGTTGGCGACTGGGTGTACTTGAAGATCAAGCCGTTCAAGGGTGTCTCCCGGGTGCGGCGCTTAAAGAACCTAAGCCCGAGGTACCTTGGACCATTTGGGGTTCTGGAGCGGATTGGCGAAGTAGAGTATCAGCTAATGGTATCAGTGGAACTTAGTGGTCTAAATGATGTATTCCATATATCGGTGCTACGGAAGGAGGTGCAAGAGCCTTCACATGTGATCGCGGTGGATCAAGTGCCAGTGCATAATGGGTTGACGACGAAGGTCAAGCCCGTACGAATTGAGGACTTGGGAGTCAAGCGACTACGCAACAAAGAGATCAGGATGGTCAAAGTCCGTTGGGATAACTATGGTCGGGAGGAGCTCTCGTGGGAGCGAGAGCATACCATGCTTGAGGAGTACCCGAAGTTATTCCACTCAGGTACCATTTAAATTTTGTGTTTATCTTTCCTTTATATAATTTCGGGGACGAAATTCTTTTTAGAGGGAGAGAGTTCTAACGCCCCGAAACTCAAAAGAGCAACGGGAGGCGTTTTGAGACAAGTTTGGAATTTGGCAGGGGGCACACGACCTGGAACACGGGCATGTCCCCGGGGCGTGTCGTGCTCGTGTCGACGATCTGGCCGAGAGTTCGATGAATTTTGGAGTCGACGATCGTCGAGCAGCGAACACGGCCAGAGACACGGGCATGTCGTGCTTGGGTCAACGATCAGGCCAAGAGGTCGACGAATTTTGGGTCGACGATCGTTGAGCAGCGAACACGGCCTGGGACACAGGCGTATCATAGGCCATGTCCTTCTCGGGTTGAATTCGGGATGTTGCATGGGTGTTACACGAGGTCGGCACACAGGCCGTGAAAGGTAGACACGGGCGTGTCAATTGGGACACGGGCGTGTCCAAGACCCGTGTGCTTCTCGGGTTGGTGTTGGTCCTGTGTCGATGGTGTAACACGGCTTAGTACACGGGCATGTTTAGGATGACACGGGCGTGTCAAGTTTGACACGGGCATGTCGGTTGCCCGTGTTCTTTCGGGACGTGTCAGTTTCGACGGCGAATGGGGAACACGGCCCTGGACACGGGTGTATCATAGGCCGTGTTCGACCGAGATTTTGGATTTCAATGGCGAATCCTGGCCGTTCGTTTTCTTATTTTGGGATCTAATGGCCGGGGGTTATTCCTGCTAGGATATACCCGGGAATAAGGTTTAAAATCCCTCATTTATTTCACTTAGTCTCTTTTTAAAGTCTAAAGAGAGAGGGGAGAGCAATGAAGAAGAAAGGAGGTTAGATCCGGTCACCGGCAGAGCTTCGGGGCTCAAAATCGCAAGACGACTTCGGATCTATGGATGCGAGGAGATTGCGGTGCTTTTCATCCGCATACATTTCCATGGCGCCAAGGAAAAATGCTAGGGTAACGATTCTCATCCTAGGACATGTGAAGTCCTCTTTTTCTTTGCATAGGAAGCCCGCTTTCGCGATTTTACGGTGAGTTGAGGCGTTCCTTCGGGTAGACATGAATAGTCCCCGTTGTGTACATGTAGAGTGCGTAATCGAGAACGAATATAGTCATGATGTGTGAAGCCTACACGGACGAGTTGGTCTAGATCGATGATGTTGCATTGCTTAAGTGGCCGGAGGAGACTCCGTGCGGATGTTTGTTTTTCATGTTTTCTATGCGGTAGATTGCAATAGGGAGCCTTGGGGATTAAATCCAAGGCGCACCCAGAAAACTGGGCAGATGCGTAATTCTGCCAGCATGATGGCCGGAGAGCTAACTTGTACATAACTGAGTTATGTAAAGTGTGTATCAGATTGGGACTCGGGAAAGTTTGACCCGCGCATATGGCTTAAATTGTTGTTGCGATGCGAGCAACGAGTTAGGAGGAACCGTACCCGCTCTATGTCGTTCGGTTGGAGCCTTTGGCATAGATGGAGAGTCTTAGGCTGTCTATGGCTTAAAATGACATGACCAATGCTAGAAAGACAAAATGCTCGTAAGATTGGCCATCCTAGTGGCGGTGATGAGACTGAGACGTCTATGGCTTGAAATGACGTGACGTTGACCGGTTCACCGAGAATGTGCCCTGAGAGCACGAGGTGTTTGGTCGTGCATGCCCATGCCTGTGATGAAGTGTTAATCTATACTCCTTGGTTATGCTAACAAAGTGCAGGGATAGGAGCATCGCCGCCCCGACTTTTGGGGCGGGATCATTATAATTTGGTCACCATAGCTGACCATTGCTTTTGTTTGCCACCGTGTGGTGGATTGTTGCTTGTAGGTGCTGCGAAGCGAAGCGGTAAATACCAGGCTAAAGCCCATGTTGCTAAGCCGGACTTCGAAGGCCAACTTTTGAATGTTTACTTGTTTATTCATGTGTGACCGGCCTGCGTGCCGTGGTATGGAAGATACATTATATTTGAGTAAACATTTTTAAGGCCTTAAGGGCATTATACTTGTGTATTGTACTTCATTCCTATTGGGTTTTGTAGTGGACATTCATGCTTATGGCTGGGTTATTTTATTTGCAACTTTTAATAATTGCTTCCGCTAGAATGACTATGTGTAGGACGTTGGCTATTAGTTGGATGGTATTCCATTGAGTAACCACCCGGTCTATCTGTGGTATATGGCGTCGGGCCCCGACCGGACCTACTGCTATATGCTATGCGATAGATCGGGGGTGTTACAAAGGGTGGGGGTACGGTCATAGACCACCCCAACCCCCGCTGCAGCATGCTATGGCAATCAGTCGAGGGGGAGGTAGAGGCCGGGAGAAAGGAAGAGCAGGAGCTGGGAGGAGGAGAAACCCTCAGGAAGGGAGCCAGGGGGGAGGTAGCCTTGCCATACTGTGACTTCCACGAGGAGGAGGGGCACGTAATGGCTACCTGCCCAGAATTCATGGAAATGAGAAGAGCAAGAGGAGCAGGTGAGCAGTAGAGGCCAGTGCGAATAGAGAAGTGACTGGAACCGGAGAGGAAGATCGATGTGTGGATCGAGCGGACGTAGGAGACTGGGCGGAATTAGAGTAATCAATGGGGGATGGGGATCGAGGCTACTCGGAAAGCGAGCCTTCACACTATGTATCGTTGAAGCATAGCCTCGACATCACAATCCCCTCCTACGAATTAGAAAATGGCCTTTTGACGGAAGGACATGCCAGACCATGAAGACCCTTTCTGCGACGCGCAAGTGATTCAGAACGCCATTGAAAATTTCATGGTATCGCGACTCCTGGTGGACAACGGGAGCTCAGTGAACGTTATGTTCATGAAGGCATTCAACGAGATGAGGGTGGAGGCCCGGAGGGTGCTGGCAGCCGACGAACCATTATTTGGATTCTTAGGAGAGAGGAAGGAGATAGAGTGGGGAGTAGGGCTCCAGGTAACCCTTGGGGGACTATCCAGCAACTGCCGCTTCGTCATAATAGATGCCCCAGTAGTTACAATGCCATTTTTGTGCGCCCCTTGATCAGCGCTTTCAGATGTGTACTGCTATCGTTTCACCAGTGCTTAAAGCTCAACTCCAGAGGTACCCAAATCAGAGTGTGGGGAGATCAAAAAGCGACCATAGAATGCTACGTGATGGCGGTGAACACCATCTCATGGCAGTAAGAGGCTGAGGAGAAGGAGAAGAGGATGGAGTGATTGCAGCAGGAGCTTGGTGACAGAACAAAGGAGAAAGGAGGAGTGGTTGTAGGAGAGGGTGAAGTGGTGAGGGTAGGAGGCATTGCGGGGGAGCCGAAAACGGCGGGAGAGAAGGACGGAGAGACGGGAATGGAAGAGGAGGAAGAAGAAAGAGAGGTTGGAGGAGAGAATGAAGTGGTTATGGTAGGAGGCATTGCGGGGGAGTCGGAAATGGCGGGCGAGAAGGAATGTGAGATGGAGGTGGCGGGGGAGAGATGGTCAAAGGAGGGTGAAGGGAGGAGAAAAGAAAAAAAGAATGATGGGGGAAGCAGGAGGGTCACCCGGGGGGAGGCCCGGTTGAAAAAAAAGAAGAACTCGCTACTGGAGGGAGAGTACACTAGCAGGCAGGAGATGGAGGAGCTTGAGGAGGAAATGGTGGTGACTATCACGTAGGACGTGTAACAGCCCAAATCCCAGAATTTGGCAAAATTTTGTAACATGGCCTAGGACACGGGCATGTCCTTCGCGAGTGAGAAGTCGATGATTGGTCGACAAAATTGGGTCGACGATCGTCTAGTGCAGAGTACATGGCCTGTGACACGGGCGTGTCACATGGCATGTCCTCGCGGGTCGACGAAGTCAGCTCAACGAAGTTGAGTTGGGGCATGTCTAGTACCGTGTATGGGAACACAGCATAGGACACGGGAGTTTCATAGGTCGTGTCCCTCTCAGGTTGATCTCGATTTGGTGCAGCCTGAAGAACACGTCCACAGACACGGGCGTGTCTGAAGGTGTGTCAGGTGACACGGTCCGTGACATGGGCGTGTCACAGGGGCGTGCACTGGATTGGATAAGTCAGTTGAGCACCTCTTGAGGTACACGGCCTGGGACACGGGCATGTCAAAGGCCGTGTCAGGCAAAAAATATGATCTTGTGGAAAAATCATGGCTGTCCATCTCTTCAGCTGTGAACCAAGGGCTGAGGTACCTCCCCGCTTCCTTATGGTCGTGGATTAGAAGGGAATTCTCATTAGTCATTTGGCATTCATCTTTCTAAAGTCCTAGAGAGAGGAAAAAGGAGGAGGAGGAAGAGGAGTTGGCCACTGGTGGTGCTGTGGAATTCCGACAAGAGATCCCATGCCAGCGTTGTGGAGGAAAAGTCGTTGCGGTTCTTTCCAGCCAGCTAGGAGCTCATGGCGCTGAAATGATCTTCGAGGGTAATGACTTTTCTTCCTATCCATGTGAAAGCTTCCTTTTTGGCATGTGCATATGATTCCCCCACAAGAGGGTGGCATGTTATTGGAGTCTCTTGGGTTGATTCATGGTGAAAGTGCAGCTAGATCTGATATACTATAGAGGGGGTGAATAGAGTATATGGTGCTTTGAAGCTTTTTACAACAATTGTTGTAATATGAGTGAGCAGAGAAGCAATAATAAATCTAATCACAGAACTATACTAATCAAAAGCTAATCACAGAATAATCAAGGCCAGAAACAAAAATAAAGACAAGCAAAACCAGAAGACACAAGGAAATATAGTGGTTCCCCTAAACTTAGGTACATCCACTCTTCTACCACCCTAGGTAGGAATCCACTGCAGGATGAGTTGATCAGGTGTCCTGGGCACCAATGAGCTTTTGATAAGGTGCTCAAAAACCAAAGCAGATTTTTTGATCAGGTGTCTTGCCACCAATGAGCTTTTGACAAGGTGCTCAAAAACCAAGCTCAAACTTTTGAAGGGAGTTTGAGAAACCCTTTACAGAGAGGGGGTGAGAGAGTGATGGAAGTCTTCTATTTCTCAGATCAGCTGAGAAGACTATGTGGATTGATGGTGTCAAAGCTCCCCCTGAGTCCTTGAGATCTTCAGGAAGAAAAGCTTTGCTGTAGGGTGATAGGCCTTCAAAGGTTGAACTCCAGCAATAGATGATTTCAGCAATAACTAAAATGTTGGATGTCTGGAGTCTTGAAAGATGTTGGCCTTGAACACTTGAAAACTAGAGAGATCTGAAGATTGATCTCCTTGGATGTGTGTTCTTGAGAATTCTTTGAGACAGAATACTTTTGTTGAAGATTACTGATGTCTGTTTGTGTGTCTGTGTATCTATGTGTGTCTCACTGTATTCTCTGGTACTGAATGAAAAAATATTCTCTGAGAAGAATAGCCGTTGGTCTGCATTAATTGCATCCTTAATTGCAAAATCTCTTCTGGAGGAAAGTCCATAGAAATATTCCTTGAAAAATCCCTTGAAACTTGGTCCAGAAATAAATGAAAACGGCTAGGAAATCTCTGAATTAATTGCATAATAACTCCTTAACTGATTTGAATTTGAATCTAGAAACATCCTTGAAGTTATCTGAAAACGTCGAACTGAGCTCTGCTATCGTCGGACTGAGCTCAGCGATATGGACTAATACAGCAGCAAAATATCGTCGATCTGAGCTCAAAGATCGTCGAACTGAGCTCAGAGATAGAGATCCAAAGCTGAGTCAAGATCGTCGACCTGAGCTCACCGATCGTCGAATGGAGTTCGACGATATGATGAAGTTAAGCTCAGCGATCGTCGAATGGAGTTCGACGATCTGTCGAAGTTGAGCTAGACGATCGTCGATCGGAGTTCGATGAATCGTCGTGCTGAGCTCGACGATATGACTTAGTCTCAAACTGAAAATCCTTGGTCTTGAGGGCAGCTTCCAAACATAGACTTCTAACCCTTAGACTCAATTCTAATTGACCTTTGAGCTATATAGGAGGTCAAACATTTGTTTCCTAGAGACATAGTGATCCTGACCCAAATTAGTAATAGGGTGTTCCAACAATCTCCCCCTATTTGGGTTAGGATTACTATTTACAGAGTTTGGAAAAATTAAATAACATACAAGCAGCAAAACAGAAAAGCAACAAGCTTGAGATTGCAGAACCACAGAGATATATAACATCCAGATAGTAATCAGAAATCACAGAGAATGTCACCTTATATTGTCATTTCTTTTCCTTGCCCTTAACAAGTTTGATTTCTCTGTTGGGATTGAGGGCTTCTTTCTTTGATCTGGTATCATCTGCTGCACCTAAAGATGTTTGCTGTTTAGGCCTGGGAACCACAGCTTCATGATGTAGTTCCATATACCTGTCAGAATCAAAGAATTTGCTTGATGCATATCTTTCTAGCTCTTTCTGTCTCTGTTCAGACATTGTTTAGATATTAGAGGAATCTCTTCCTTGCTCTTTAGCCTTCTTGATTTGATCTAGTGCAGCAAGTTCCTTCATTCTTGCAGCCCAAGCAGCTGGATTATTCTCAGGGTCTTCAAAAGGTACTAGTGGATCATATCTGTTAGAAGGATTGTCCTGAGGAGGCCTGGAAGACACAGTTTCCCTTAATTTATAGGGAAAAGGACCAGATGTGGTATCAGTTGAAATTTGTCCTCCCCTAGAATATGGGTGTTGCCTTTAGTATCCTTTGGAGTAGACCTGGAAATCTCTTTGATTTCCTCTGTATCCTCCTCTCCTGGAATAAGAACCTCTGGATTGGCCTCCCCTATTATAGGATCTCGCATGAGGCTGATAGGGGGCCTGACTTCTGGCTGGGGGTAGAGCTGCAGAGCTTCCACCTGCACCTGCATCAGGAGGAGGTGGTGGAGGAGGATGAGAGTGTTGGAATTGTGAAGAACCCTTTTCATATTTCCTCTTCTTTTTCATTGCTTTCAGTTGGTTCTTAGAGTACTGCATCCAGTGCTCAGTGATAGGGAAATCATGAAGAATGTAGTATGGAATATCATTGTTATCTTTGACCTTGGCAGGAGGTACTCTCTTCATGGCTTTGCTCCTTGCCTTTATTTTCCTGGCAATGGTAGCAGAAGAGTCATCAGAGTCTGTTATGTACTCATCACTTTCATAACTCTGGTCATCATAAAGTGCATCAATTTTCTTCATCAAATCCTTCTTGAGCTGTACAGAAGCAGATGAGGCAACAGATGGTGTATCAGCAGAGGTTGAAGCAGTAGCAGAAACAGAAGGTGTTGCAATTGAAGTAGAAGTAGTAACAGCAGCAGCAGATATTGCAGGTTCAGTAACAACAACAGCAGCAACAGATTCTGGAGAAGTGACAGCAGCAGCAACAGTTTTACTAACAGCAACATCAACAGTAGAGATATCATCAGAAACTGCAGAAGGCTCAAACTCAGGTGCCTCTGACATAAGAATTTCCTTACATATTGGCTAAACAGCAATAACAGAAATTTCAGCAGCAGTATCAAAACTTTCAGCAGCAGTATCAAAATGTTCAGCAGCAGTAGAGGCAACAACATCAACAGCAATGCTTTCATCAGAAGAAGCAGCAGCATATACTGAGTTGACAAATGAGGTGATAATGCTGGGGTCACAGCAGGAGAATGGCACAAGTGCCTTGGATAGATACTCTGGGAGCTGGACAACAACTGGCTCTGGCAGACATCTGAAATATAACTGATCAAAGTTTGAAAGCAAAGACCTGAGGTCTATTGCAAAGGCTGCAGCAGGAGGAATTTGGTCTTGAGACATAGCAGCAGCAGCAGCAGACAGAACAGGAGCTGAAGAGGCAGCAGTAGCAGAAGCAGCAGACAGGCTCACAGAAACAGCAGCAACAACAGCAGTAGGAAGACTCACTTCATAGGGCATCTCCCCCTGCCTAGATTCAGACAAGGCTGGATCAAGGCACACTGCTGTAGGGGCTTCCTGAGGGAATAGAGATGAGAGCCTGGCAGAGAGAGCTGCCACTGACAGGTGTAATGGAGCCAAGGAGGTCTCCAAAAGAAGAGAGAGACTGGGGGCTAGCAACTCATACAACCTGTCAGCAAGGGCTGGAAGGTCTACTTGCTCAAGGGTGACTGGAGCAGAGGTACAAGATGGAGGAGAAGCTGAGGGTGAGGGTAGTGGAGAGCTAGTGAATGGGGGAAGAGATGGCTGAGGTGTGGGTAAGGTGGATATGGAGGATAGTGGGATGGAGATGGATGGGGTGAATGTGGGTTGGTCAATGATCTCTTGTAGAAGATATTGATAGGAAGTTGAGGATGTGGGTAGCTCAGGAGGAGAGGATGGTGAATCATCCATAAAGGAATCATCAATGAGGGTGAAGGATGGAATGGAGGGTGATGAAGTGACATCTGGTGGAGGGTAGGAGAATAAGGGATGGAATTGTTCTTTTGTGAGTGGAAGGGTAGGTACTGGAGATGGTGTAGATGTTGGAGAGGGACTGGAGATGATGATGGTGGATGGAGTTGGAATGGTAGATGGTATGGGAAGAGAGGGAATTGGAGGAGGAGGAGGAGAGGCAACAGCAGTAGGCAGGTCATCTGCAGGGTCAGAGACCTGTGGGGAAGTGACTCTGAGAGTCCTTGTGCCTGAAGGAGTGCTGGAGGAGGGCCTGCTGGGCTTGCTGATTTGTTTGTCCCATTTTCCAAAGAGGGCACAAGACAGTCTCTTGGATGCATTGATGTGGATTCCAGAAGAGACCAGCAAAGCAGGGCACCTGTGCTGCAGAAACACCCCTATAATTCTTCCGAAGTTTACAAAACTTTTGTTTATCTTCTTCTTGATAAGGTCAAAGAATACTTCTCCCCAATTCAAATTCTTCCTGTCTACAAGGGCTCCCATTAGACAGAGCTGATACCTTGAGATTGTATCATGAGCAGAGTGCTTAGCCAGTAGCACTTTCCCAACAACATATGCCATGAATCTGTATTCCACAGACAGATTCTTTTTCAAGAGCTTGCTAGGATTGGCCTCTGAATGACCCATTCTGGCAAGCAGTTCAGTATAATCTTCTCCAGACAAGTCAGCAGTATCTCCATAATTTCTTAACTCAAAAACTTCTGTTAAAATTGCTGGGGTTAAGGGTACCTGTGTGCCAGATATTGACCGAACAATGGTGGAGTTGTCTTGATTGTGGGCAGTATAGACCCATTCCTTGATCTCATCAGATGCAAGCTTGATCCTTGTGGTCATAATTGCAGTCAGGTTCTGCCCTTTGAATAGCCCCAAAATATCCTGAAAAACCTGGTCGGTTGTGATGAAAGATTCCATGTCGATGTCGAAGCCAGCATCAAACTTCATGGCGGCGAGAACAGCAACAGACACAGCCATGGGTACCTGCAAAAATTCAACAAACAAAACGACCAAGTGCAGAATTGTTTGGAGGGAAAGAAAAATCTTGCAGAGAAATCGAAAGCGCAAAGGGGAACGACGCCGAAAAAATGAATTTTATATTAGGGTTCGACGCAGAATTGGAAAGGTCGTTGAACTCAGTTCGACGATCGGGGCTTCTAAACGAATCTGAAGAGAATTCGACATCGTCGATCTCCGTTCGACGATATTGGAGAGCGACGAGCTCTGTTCGACGATCGTTCAGAGAACAAAATCGTCGAGCGTCGTTCGACGATCGTTGACTGGAAGAGATAGTTCATACTATTTGAGAAACACTGAACTCAAGTCGACGATTTCAGAAATCGTCGATCTCCGTTCGATGATCTGGGGGAAAATCGTCGAGCACAGTTCAGAGATCAGAAAAACTCTAGACACTAAGAAAAATCAGGATTTTTGCCTAGTCTTGGTCAATTTTTAAGCTTTCAAAATCTTGGATATTATTTAAGACTTCCTCCATCTAACATTACTAACTGATTTAGGAAGAAGGTGTGTTTCTTTTCATCCAAGGGCTTGGTGAAAATATCTCCCTTTTGTAAATCAGTTGGGATATATTGTAGTTCAATTTTATTCTTTTCAACATTATCCCTTAAAAAGTGATGCCTAATCTCTATGTGTTTTGTCCTACTATGGAGGACTGGATTTTGAGCCATGGAAATAGCACTGGTGTTATCACAAAAGATTTTAGTCTTCTCTAAGTTGTAGCCATAGTCTAGGAGTTGGTTTTGAATCCACAAGATTTGTGAACAACAACTGCCTGCAGCTATATATTCAGCTTCAGCAGTTGAAGTTGACATAGAAGTTTATTTCTTACAGAACCAAGAGACAAGTCTGTCACCAAGGAACTGACAAGTTCCACTGGTGCTTTTCCTGTCAATTCTGCATCCAGCATAATCAGCATCAGAAAATCCAGTTAAATCAAATGCTGAATCTTTTGGATACCAGAGACCTAGATTTGGACAACTTTTAACATACCTGAGAATCTTCTTTACTAGTGTTAGGTGTGACTCTCTAGGGCTTACTTGGAACCTAGAACATATACATGTAGCAAACATTATATCTAGTCTACTAGCTGTAAGGTACAGTAAATAGCCAATCATTGCTCTATATGTTGTCTGATCAACAGGTTTCCCATGTTCATCAGCATCCAATACAGCATTAGTAGGCATGGGTGTTTTCATACAAGATGCTTCAGACATGCCAAATTTCTTAACCAATTCATTAGCATACTTGGTTTGAGAAATGAAGATGCCTTCAGCATGTTGCTTGACTTGCAATCCTAGGAAGAAGGATAGCTCACCCATGCTACTCATTTCAAATTTAGAATGCATTAGGTTGGAAAACCTTCTGCACAATTTGGAGTCAGTAGAACCAAAAATAATATCATCTACATAAATCTGTACTAGTAGGGTATGGGACTTATGGGTTCTAATGAAAAGAGTTTGGTCTACTCTACCCCTTATAAATCCATTTTCCAAGAGAAAGCATGCTAGGGTCTCACACCATGCTCTAGGAGCTTGCTTGAGACCATATAATGTTTTATTCAATCTAAAAACATAATCATGATAAGTTGGAGAGATAAAACCTGGAGGTTGTCTGACATAGACTTCTTCTTTGATGTCTCCATTTAGAAATGCACTTTTGACATCCATCTGATATACCTTGAAGCCTTTATGTGCTGCATAAGCTAAAAATATTCTGATGGCTTCCAATCTTGCAACAGGTGCAAAAGTCTGGTCGTAGTCTATTCCTTCTTCTTGAGAGTATCCCTGAGCAACTAGCCTTGCCTTGTTTCTTACAATTACTCCTTGATCATCCAATTTGTTTCTGAATACCCACTTTGTTCCAACAATGGAGTGATCCTTGGGCTTTGGCACTAGTTCCCATACTTTGTTTCTCTGAAATTGATGCAACTCCTCTTGTATTGCAATGATCCAGTGTGGATCTTGCTCTGTATCTTGAATGGACTGAGGTTCAATTTGAGATAGGAAGCAGGTGTGCAATAGGTTTTGGTTGACCTGATTTCTGGTTTGCACACCAGCTGAGATTTCTCCAATTATTTGGGAAATTGGATGGTCTCTTGATGTTACTAAATCAACAGGGGGTGTTGATAGTTCACCAACCTGTGTTGTTGTTTCCTCTTGTGGTACAACAACTGGCTCTTCAAGTTGTTCTTCAATATGTTGAGCATTTCCTTCATCTTCACTGCTGTCATCCTCTTGAGTAACCTGTAACTTGTTCAAGTCTTCAACTAGAGAATGTTCCTGCAAGGGTTCTATGGTAGAAGGGATCTTCTCCTTGAAAGACATGTTAGATTCATCAAATGATATATGAACAGATTCCTAAATTTTTAAAGATGATTTATTATAAACCCTATAAGCCTTGCTGATCATAGAGTATCCCAGAAACACTCCTTCATCAGCTTTGGCTTGAAATTTTGCTAAATATTTCTTGTCATTATTATGTATATAGCAAATACAACCAAAGACTCTAAAATAATCAACTTTAGGTTTCTTCCCTTTGAGTAATTCATAGGGAGTCTTTCCCTTTAGTTTATGTATCAAACTTCTATTCAGCACATAGTTGGAGGTGTTCACTGCCTCTGCCCAAAAGGATAGAGGAAGGTGAGCATCTGACAACAATGTAGTGGCAGATTCAATAAGGGTTCTATTTTTCCTTTCAGCTACCCCATTTTGTTGAGGAGTTCTAGGAGCTGAGAAAGTATGCCTGATCCCTTCACTCTGACAGAACTCTTGCATAAGAAGAGAATCAATCTCTGTCCCATGATCACTTCTGATCAGGGCAATGTGAGTATTGAACTCAATCTGTATACATTTGAGAAACTCTATCAGACACTTAAAGTTATCAGACTTCTTCCTTAGAAAGAACACACAAGTGAATCTAGAGAAGTCATCTACAACTACTAAAGTGTAGGATTTCCCTCCTAGGCTTTGTACTGTGATGGGTCCAAAAAGGTCCATGTGTAACAGATACAATATCCTAGGTGAATCACTCTTATTAAGTGACTTAAAGCTGTTTTTAGTTTGCTTGCCTAATTGACAAGCCCTGCAGAGTCCTTCCTTCTTGTAGGGGCCAGAAAGTAGTCCTCTAACAAGGTTGTCCTTGGATAGCCTAGCAATAGTTCTAAGGTTTAGGTGTCCTAGTCTCTTATGCCATAAAATGTTTGGTCTACAGACAGAATTAAACATGCAAATATCAACATCAGTTGAAAGAAAATCTACTAGATAAATGTTACCTTTTCTTTTACCTGTCAACACAGTTGTGTTGTCCTCTGACTTGATTTTGCATAAGGCTTTACTGAAGGTCACCAGGTAGCCTTCATCACACAACTGACTGATGCTTGTTAGGTTGTGCTTCAGTCCTTCCACATAGGCTACCTTTTTGAAAGTTACTGATCCAATCTGGACTGCACCATATCCTTTAGTCTGCCCAAAGTTTGAATCACCAAAGATAACTTTGGGTCCAAGCTTGGCTCTAAAGGATGTGAGGTTGTCCTTGTTCCCTATCATGTGCTTAGAGCACCCACTATCCAAATACCATTGCTGGTTAGATGTTGGATAGGTCTTCACCTGCACATAAGACAATTCATTTGTTTTTGACCCAGTTTACCTTGGGCCTAGGTTGATAACCTTTAAACTCTGAAATAAAAGACATCTCAAGTTGACTCTTATAACCTTCAGGATGATATCTCCTTGGAGGTATAATCCATTTAGTATAAGGGTTAAAGATTTGGGATGTAGGACCCCTAGGATTGAATTTTGATTTGCCCTTGAAAAATTTTCCAGAGCTCTGACCTTTGTTCGACGATCTTGGAGCTGCGTTCGACGATCTTGGGTCAGATCGTCGAGCTCCGTTCGACGGTCGACTATGGCTGAGATCAGGTACTTGAGATCGTCGACCTGCGTTCGACGATTTTGCCTGAGATCATCGATCTGCGTTCGGCGATCGTCGATCTCCGTTTGCCGATCGTCGATCTCCGTTCGATGATTTCTGCTGGGACTTGGTTTTCTTGGGCAGATCAGAATTTTTCCTAGTAACCTCTACAACTCCCTTTCCTTTGTCAGAAATGAATTTGATTGGAGTTGTTAGAACTATGGGTTGGCTGGATGAAGCACCCAAGCCCAGTGTACTGTTAAATTTGGAGTTCATTGTGCTTGTGATGTCCATCAGCTTGATGCTTCTCCCATTAAGGGATTCTTCAAGCTTCTTGGCCTCAAACAGCTCACTTTTCAGTGAAGCTATCTGCTCCCTACAGCACTCCAACTCCTGAGAGAGTTTGAGATTTTCTGATTTTAAAGTATTATGTTCAGATAAATGATTTCTGAGAGAGATAATTTCTTTCTCAGATTTTAGAAGGTCTAAACACAATGCTTTAAATTCAGATTTAAAGTCTTATGAATTAAAATCAAAAGAACTGATTACCTGATCTTCTTCAGGTTGAGTCTCTGACTCTGACTCTGACTCTTCTTCTTCTGAATTGTGCTGTGAGGCATTGATTTCCACCATACAGAACTCTTTCTCTTCTGCATCATCCTCATCATCACTGGAGCTGGATGATGCTTCTGACTCTTCTTCAGTCTCACTCCAGGATTCAGCAACAAACCCCTTTCTTGTATGTTTGTTTTTGCTTGATGAGGGTTTGCCATTGCCATTCCTCTTGGAGTCTTTCCCCTTTCTTCTTTCTTTCCTGTCCCTTCTGTCCTTGTTTTTGTTTTCTGGACAGTCAGGAACTATGTGCCCTGGTTTCCTGCAATCAAAGCAAACAATTTCTTTATTATTATTAATGGACTTGTCATACCTTGGCTTATCCTGTTCCTTGTATGATCTCCTTCTGAAGTCCTTTCTAGCCATTTTGTAAAATCTTTTGGCCAAGAGACTAAGCAGCTCATCATTTCCTGTGACTTTGTCTTCAGGCTGATCTTCAGTTTCCTTGAAGGCTATGATCTTCTCTTTTCTTGTGGCTGGTGAGGCAGCCTTCTGTTCTTCTTCTCTATTCTTGATGAGTAGCTCATAAGATTTGAGCTTACCCAATAGAGCTTCAGTGGTGATCTCATTCAGACTTCTGGCATCCTTAATTGGCCAGATTCTTGAATCCCAAGTGCAAGGGAAGCACATTAGAATCTTGTCATTGAGTTCAGTTAGTGAGATCTCTTTATCCAATGTTTTGAGTTCACTGACAATTAGACTGAGCCTGTTATACATATCTCCCACTGACTCAGTTTCTCCCTTCTTGAAATTCTCATATTGAGATATGAGGTGGGATCTCCTATCCTTTCTCTCATCAGCTGAGCCTGAGACTATTTCTGAGAGTTTGTCCCAAATTTCCTTTGCTGAATTGCATTCAGCCACTTTTTGAAATATGTCATCAGACATTGTCTGGGCTAAGATGTTCATAGCCTTGGCATCAGCTACCTTCCATCTCTTGATGTCAGCATCTGTTCCTGATGGAGGTGGAACAGCATTTGTACTTGAGTTCTCTGGGGGTCTTGGACACACTGTCAAAACAGAGTTAAAAATATCTTCGTCAATAGAATTCATGTACAGTCTGATCCTTGCTTTCCAAAGTGCAAACTTGGATAGATTGCACACTGGAGGTCTGGTGCTAGCATAATTTTTGTTTTGGGCCATGATTTGTGAAAACAAAATCTAATAATAAAATATAAAAGAACACAGATCTAACTAGGGATCTTTGGGTTCAGGTGTTAGCCTGTGCAACCACCAAGGAGTGGTATGTTTAACCAACCTCCCTCTGATACCAATTGAAAGTGCAGCTAGATCTGATATACTCTAGAGGGGGGTGAATAGAGTATATGGTGCTTTGAAGCTTTTTACAACAATTGTTGTAATATGAGTGAGCAGGGAAGCAGTA
Source organism: Platanthera guangdongensis (assembly GCA_039583875.1). Taxonomy (NCBI): domain Eukaryota; kingdom Viridiplantae; phylum Streptophyta; class Magnoliopsida; order Asparagales; family Orchidaceae; genus Platanthera; species Platanthera guangdongensis. The sequence goes on from CM077148.1 coordinate 73,028,952, forward strand.
ATAAATCTAATCACAGAACTATACTAATCAAAAGCTAATCACAGAATAATCAAGGCCAGAAACAAAAATAAAGACAAGCAAAATAAGAAGACACAAGGAAATATAATGGTTCCCCTAAACTTGGGTACATCCACTCTTCTACCACCCTAGGTAGGAATCCACTGCAGGATGAGTTGATCAGGTGTCCTGGGCACCAATGAGCTTTTGATAAGGTGCTCAAAAACCAAAGCAGATTTTTTGATCAGGTGTCTTGCCACCAATGAGCTTTTGACAAGGTGCTCAAAAACCAAGCTCAAACTTTTGAAGGGAGTTTGAGAAACCCTTTACAGAGATGGGGTGAGAGAGTGATGGAAGTCTTCTCTTTCTCAGATCAGCTGAGAAGACTATGTGGATTGATGGTGTCAAAGCTCCCCCTGAGTCCTTGAGATCTTCAGGAAGAAAAGCTTTGCTGTAGGGTGATAGGCCTTCAAAGGTTGAACTCCATCAATAGATGATTTCAGCAATAACTGATATGTTGGATGTCTGGAGTCTTGAAAGATGTTGGCCTTGAACACTTGAAAACTAGAGAGATCTGAAGATTGATCTCCTTGGATGTGTGTTCTTGAGAATTCTTTGAGACAGAATACTTTTGTTGAAGATTACTGATGTCTGTTTGTGTGTCTGTGTATCTATGTGTGTCTCACTGTATTCTCTGGTACTGAATGAAAAAACATTCTCTGAGAAGAATAGCCGTTGGTCTGCATTAATTGCATCCTTAATTGCAAAATCTCTTCTGGAGGAAAGTCCACAGAAATATTCCTTGAAAAATCCCTTGAAACATGGTCCAGAAATAAATGAAAACGGCTAGGAAATCTCTGAATTAATTGCATAATAACTCCTTAACTAATTTGAATTTGAATTTAGAAACATCCTTGAAGTTATCTGAAAACGTCGAACTGAGCTCTGCTATCGTCGGACTGAGCTCAGCGATATGGACTAATACAGCAGCAAAATATCGTCGATCTGAGCTCAAAGATCGACGAACTGAGCTCAGAGATAGAGATCCAAAGCTGAGTCAAGATCGTCGACCTGAGCTCACCGATCGTCGAATGGAGTTCGACGATATGATGAAGTTGATCTCAGCGATCGTCGAATGGAGTTCGACGATCTGTCGAAGTTGAGCTAGACGATCGTCGATCAGAGTTCGACGAATCATCGTGCTGAGCTCGACGATATGACTGAGTCTCAAACTGAAAATCCTTGGTCTTGAGGGCAGCTTCCAAACCTAGACTTCTAACCCTTAGACTCAATTCTAATTGACCTTTGAGCTATACAGGAGGTTAAACAATTGTTTCCTAGAGAAATAGTGATCCTGACCCAAATTAGTAATAGGGTGTTCCAACACATGGAATCCCCAATCATTTGGCATATAGATCCTAAAAAGGAATACAGAATAGGCATGTTGTGTGAAGCCCATCTGGAGAGGTTGGTCTGGATTGGTGATGTTGCCTATATGTATCAGAGAAGAGTCCATGATAAACATGTAGTTTAAGGAGTCGACGGGTTAGACCTGCGAAGGGCAGTTGCAGGAAGTACTGGAGTGGCAGTTCAGGAAAATACCTGTATAATGCTTATGCTGTTGGGTTGTACCTGCGAAGGACAGTAGCATGATGTACTGGCGTGGTAAGCCAGAAAATACCCTTGATGCTTGAATGTTTGGTGGGTTCTGCCTATGAAGGGGAGTAGCAGGAAGTACTGACATGACAGTCCAGGAAAATACCCTCAAGTGATGTACGGTTAAGCCTAGGGCTGGAAAGTGAGTTCAGTCGCTAACGCGAGGTGTGGCTCCTAGGTAACCGATGAATGTTAAGCCAGTTTTGTGAGAATAGGCTGGTTATGTGTGAACTGATGAGGTCACCTAAAGGAAATAGGAAAGGTGAAACTGACCCGCGCCTTTTATGTAGCCGCGAGTACGGTGTACTCGGTGATGGCAATTTGACTTGAGCAACGGGGGTTGGATAATCCGACCTGCGCTATGTCCGTCCGATGTGAGACCTGAATGTACAGTCTGTTGGAGCATATAGCAAGAGTCTTAGGCCAGCGCGCCATGACACAATGGGGTGCTATGGGCCAATCCCGGTGCATTAAGACTAAAGTCTCTGGCTGCACGCCATGGAGTAAAATGCTCAATAGTTACCGTTGGGTTGCGACCCTGATATGGTGGTGGGACCCTGGTTCGCCGGTATACCAAGAATGTGTCATGAGTGCACGGGTCGTCGGGCCGTGTGGCTGACGGTTGTGATGGCATGTATGTGCGTGAGAGTACAATGTATGATATACATATTTGCCTGTGAAATGCTATGCCTGCAGGGAAGGAATACCACCGCCCCTGGAAATGGGTGAGGTCGATATAAATTGGTCAGCTGAATGATGATTGTTGCTTGTTTGCCACCGTTGGGTGGGTTGTCCCTGTGCAGGTGCTGGATAGCCAAGTGGGACGCATAAAGGATGATGTTCCTCCTTCTGCTGCTACTGCTATTGCTAGCCCTCGAAGGCTAAATGAACATACTATGTTTGATTATACGTGGGCGGCCTGCGGGCCAATATTTGAGGCCACTGTTGTGTAAAGCCCTGTAAGGCCATAGGGCCAGTTGACTTTGTATTTGCTGCAATTCTTGTTTATATAAATATGGAGCTTTTATATGGTGGAAATTCATGTGTGTGAGTTCAGCTTCGTATTATAGGCTTCTGGTAGAATGCAATGAGTTAGGATGCGCAACTCTGGTACCCCTACGTGACTCCCCCGCCTATTTTATGGTATATGCTGTGGGGCCCCGACCGGACCTTCTAGTATATACCTGTGAACGGATGGAGTCGTTACAGGACGAGGCTAGAGAACATGATCCGATGGTAGAGCAGGAGGGAGAGGAGGAACCATCATGGCTAAAGGCAGATGTGGAAGTTCTAGAGATGGAGATCTTCACCAAAGAAGATGGAGAAGATCTAGGTTAGTGGCGAGCTCAGCCTAGAAGACCAGGAGGAGATCAGGGCATGCTTGCAAAGGAAAATTGACGTCTTCGCCCTGAGTGCAGCCGACATGCCAGGGTTGATGCTGACGTGGCCTGCCACCTTCCCAAACTCGACCCCAACACCCGCCCAGTGCAGTAAAAGAAGAGGGACATCGCTTCCAGGATGGCCGGACCCATTAGAGAGGAAGTAGAAAATTTTCTTAAGGCGGGGTTTGTGTCTGCCTGTAAGTACTCAGGATGGGTGAGTAATGTTGTAATGGTTAAAAAGGGGGATGGAAAGTGGAGAATGTGTGTAGACTTCTCTCTTTTACATAAAGCGTGCCCTAAGGATTGTTACTCGCTGCCTCGAATCGACGCGCTGGTTGACTCAGCCGTCGGTTTCTCTCCTATGAGTTTTTAGATGCGTTTTCAGGATATCATCAAATATGAATGCATCCTCCGGACGTCAAAGATGTCACCTTCGTCATGGAGGATGGTGATGCGTAAGATCACGGTAGTTAACCGGACGCACAAGTAATATAAAATGGGGGCTTTCCCAAGTATCGATCTCTCAAGGAACACAGAAAGGTAGAGTTAATTTTGCGGAGGACTTGAGATTGAAGTCCTTAGGTCGGCGGTAACGATGGGGGTTTTGATAATGCAGACAAAGAAAATAAAACACTATCAACTACTCCTATGCAACGCCGCTATGCGATGCTTCGTCAGGTGGAATGGAAGACTAGTCGGGCCGCTATGCACCGAATCACTAGGCGGATGGGCGAGTAGGCTTGCGGATGAGGTGGTTAGAATGGCGGAATGAGGGTCGTGAGCACCTCTTCGCTATGCACGCCACTAGCAATTGCTAGTTCGGCAAGGGTGGATGGATGGTGGATGGAATATGGCGCAACTCGAGCAACTTAAGCAGTAAAATGAAATAGGAATCACATAGACATGAAACACATAACATATACGACCAAAGCGCACTTCATCAATATAAATAGCTTTAAACACCAATATTCAACAAGAAAGCAAGAACAAGTCAAGAGATCGACCAAATCCGAAGTCTTGCTGAGGATTCACGGTTGGAATCGTCGGGTTATCATTCCGCATCCAAGCTTGGTCCTCAACTGCGTACGGGGTAGAGTAGGGCTGTCACCACCTTCCAATAGCCCGTCTTCTTCATGTCACAATAGCGGACGAAGTTTGCTAGCTTCCTTTTGCTTGATGGCTATGGCGTTAAACCCTACTTAAAGCTCACGGATGAAGGAGAAGGCCGAGAGGAAGCTCCGTCTTGGATTTGGCGGTGAAAGCTTACCCGGAGCACCTCCCTAGGGTGGAAGATGAAGGGGAACGATGGAGAAGGCGGAAAACGGCGGAGAAATGTCGAGCTCCGGATCATCTCCCGAATTATGGCGAGACCTGCACTATTTATACAAAGCAGAAATGATCAATGCGCACGATCACTGGCGCACGACCAGTGGATGTGCGCACTATGTCTGGTGATCGTGCGCACTGGCATGGAAGATTAGGAAGAAGAACGGGGGTACCGCGCACGAGCAGTGGTGCACGACCAGTGGTCGTGCGCACTAAGTTTGATGGTCATGCGATTACCCCAGACAGGACTCAAGAAAAGAGGAATCAATGCACACGATCAGTGGCGCACGACCGGTGGTCATGCGCACTAGGTACAGTGGTCTTGCGCTTACCTCAGGCTGATTCTGGAAAACGTAGAGTAGTGCGCACGATCACGGGCGCACGACCAGTTGTCGTGCGCATTAGATCCCATGATCGTGCGCAGTATTCCTATTTCACAACCATCCCGGAACACGTACATGACCCCTGTACCGAAAGGAAAAACCAAACACTGATATGTGCAGACATTCCAGGCAATCACACAAAGGAGTACAAACTATAAAAATAACAAAATACACAACCACGGGAAAAAATGTGCACTTCCTATGGAAATAAAGATAAGATAAAATATGAACGAAATAGAACTAAAAGTGAAGTGCAAACGCGTGAAAACTAGCCCAGATGAGTCCGAAAATAGGTATATAAAGTGGACTCATCAGATGGGTGCTTCTGTTTTAATATGATGCCCTTCGGGTTGAAAAATGCAGGGGAAACCTACCAAAGAATGATTAATAAAATCTTCCGAGAACAGAAAGGAAGGAACCTAGAGGTTTATGTGGATATCTTAATGATCAAAAGTCGGTACCTCAGATCTCATGTCTCGGAACTTGAGGAAACCTTTGGAACTTTAACGAAATATAAAATGAGGTTTAACCCCCTTAAATGTGTTTTTGGAGCCAATAGGGGGAATTTCCTAGGGCATCTCCTCACCCTATCCAGAGTAGAGCCCAATCATGATAAAGTGAAGGCAACTCTAGAACTGTAGTCTCCCAAAAATGCTAAGGAAGTCCAGCATCTCACCGACATGCTAGCCAGGCTAAGCAGATTGCTCTCTCGAGCCCGGGAGAAATGCTCGCCTTTCTTCCGGACGTTGAGAGGGGACAAGAAATTCGAATGGAACCCCGAATGTGAGAAGGCTTTTCATCCTCTAAAGCAACAGCTCACCCAGACGCCTTTAATCAAGGGGTCGAGGGAAGGAGAGGTCTTCTTTTTATACTTGGGTGTAGGGACTGGGGCCGTGAGCTCGGTTCTTGTGCGAGAGGAAGGGAGGAAGCAATTTCCGATCTATTATGTGAGTAGCGTCCTAAAGAAGGCGAAGCTCGGGTACCCCGTTATTTAAAAATTAGCATTTGCCCTCATCATCTTGGCCAGGAAGCTCAGGACATATTTTCAGTCTCACTCTATTCAGGTGGTGGCGGATCACCCCCTCCGTCGCATCTTGCAGGGAGTGGAGCACTCCGGGAGGCTGGCCAATGGTCGATAAAGCTCAATGAATTCGACCACGCTTTCATTCCTCGGCTTGCCATCAAGGCATAAGTGGTGGCCGACTTCCTAGTGGACTACATAGTTGAGGTCCAAGTGGCTGAAGTGTTCCCTCGAGTGGCTTGGAAGATGACGGTAGATGGGGCATTAGGAAGAAATTCCTTCGGATGGGGAATGATCTTTGTAAGTCCAGAGGGGACCAAGATTGAGCAGGCCTTGAAGATCCACTTCACAATCACCAACAACCTAGCGGAATATGACGCGATCATCGCATTGCTCCGGTTAGCTCGGGAGCTGGGAATACAAGATACTAAGGTCACGACGGATTCCATGGTGGTCGTGGGCTAGATCAAAGGGGAGTTTGAGGCAAGAGAGACCGCCCTCCAGCTGTACCTAGGGAAGGTCAAAGACATCATCGGGCGGTTCCAAAGCTTTTCAATTCGGCATGTCCTGAGGGAGGAGAGTACTCAGGCTGATCAACTTGCCAAGTATGGCCCATGGGCCGGAGGAACAATGACGGAGCTTTTTAGGCCGTCCATAGAAGAGGGAGAACTCTTGGAGATTAGCCGACAAGGGTCTTGGAGGGAACCGTTCATCACCTTTTTGACCTTGGGTAAACTGCCCGCAGGCAATCTCGATAAGAAGCGTACCAGGTACAAGGCGGCATACTACCTGCTAAAAGATGGGGCTTTGTACCGTAAGATACTGTCGGGCCTGTTGGCTCGATGTTTTTCAAAGGAAGAGGTTTTAAGGGTTTTGGAGGAAATTCACTCGGGAGAATATGACAGTCATTAAAGAAGCCGAACTTTGGAGGGGAGAGTGCTGAGACAGGGGTACTTCTCGCACACCCTCGGGAAAGATGCAGTGGAGTTTGCAAAAAGATGTCAAAAGTGTCAGGAGTTTGCCCCCCTCCAACTGCTTCCATCTTAGAGGTTACGAACCATCACGACTGCCTGGCCCTTCGCTATATGGGGGATAGACCTGGTGGGTCCTTTTCCCCAGGCAAGTTGTAACAGTCCAAATTTCTGAAACAGGAATTTTTGGGTGACACGGCCTGGGACACCGGCGTATCCCAGGGAGTGTCAGTTGACACGGCCGGCGACACGGGCGTGTCGCAGGGCGTGTCGAGGATGTGTCGACGATCGGGCTTTGTCTCGACGATTTTTGTCTCGACGATGTGTCGAGAGGAGGCACACAGCACAGGACACGGGCGTGTCCAAGGCCGTGTCGCATGCTCGACGATTTTTTTACTCGACGATCGTCGAGTGTCGAGACGTGTGTGTGTCGAGTGTCGAGAAGTTACACACGGCCTGTGACACGGGCGTATCACAGGGCGTGTCAAATCGGGTCGACGAACTCAGCCCGCCGAAGGATTTCGACAGGGCGTGTCTTTGTGCCGTGTCTGGGCACACTGCCTGGGACACGGGCGTGTCACAGGCCGTGTGAAGTCTCGGGATGATTTGGGATTTTTTTCGCCCAGGCACACGGTCACAGACACGGGCGTGTTCGAAGGCGTGTTGGTGACACGGCCCATGACACGGGCGTGTTCTATGGGCGTGTCACTGGTTTGGATAAGTCAGTTGACCACCGCTTGAGGCACACGGCCTGGCACACGGCCGTGTCCGAGGCCGTGTCGGATCAAAACCAGTGTTTTTGGCAGAATCGTGGCCGTCCATTCCTTCAGCTGGGATCCAAGGGCTGAAGCCTCTTCCTCTTTTTCCTAAAGGCCGAAATCAGAGAAAGGATTCTCATTTTCCTTGGCCTTAAGCTTTCTTCAAGTTAAGAAAAAGAGAGAGAGGAAGGAGGAGGAAGAAGGAAAGGGGGCTGCTGCTGGTGGTGCTGCGGTTTACCGACGAGAGATCCGAAGCCAGTGTTGCGGAGGAAACGATCTTGCGAGTCTTGCAAGCTAGATTTTGTATCCATGGCGCCGAAGCGGTCGTCAAGGGTAACGACTCTTCTTCCTAGCCATGTGAAGGCTTCTTTTTGGCATAGCTTTGTGATTTCCCCCACCAAGAGGTGGCTGATTTTGGAAATCCTTGGGTGGATGCTTGACATCCCCTTTGTTGGCATATAGATCCGGAAATGGAGTACGGAATAGGCATGCTGTGTGAAGCCCATCTGGACAGGTTGGTCTGGATTGGTGATGTTGCATACGAACCGGAGAAAACTCCGTGATAAACGTGTAGTGTACGGAGTCTATGGGTTATACCTGCGAAAAGGAGTAGCAGGAAGTACTGGGGTGGTAGCCCAGGAAAAATAGCCATGTGTTGATTTTGGGTCCATCCTGTGATTGAGGCACAGGAAGTACTGGTGGGACCAGGAAAGGCCCTTTTTGTGATGCTTGATGTCGTAGGGTGTCCACCTGTGAAGCGAGTAATAGGAAGTACTGGCAGGATAGCCAGGAAAGACCCCTGACATTTGTGCTTGTGCGGTGTCCACCTGTGAAGAGAGTCACAGGAAGTACTGGGAAGCCCAGGAAAGACCAGCTGTTGTGCTAAGGAAATGGGTATCGAGATATGCCCAGGCTTGAATGCCAGGAACAGGATTGGTGAGACCGACCCGCGCCTTTGATATAGCCATGAGTACGCTGTACTCGGAGAAGGCAAGGCGATTTGAGCAACGGGGGGTGGAGGATCCGACCTGCGCTATGTCCGTCCGATGTGAGACCAAAGGTGCGGTCTGTTGGAGCGCATAGCAAGAGTCTTCGGCCTGCGCGCCATGACACAACGGGGGGCTACGGGCCATCCCGGTGTCCGAAGACTAACTCCGGCTGCACGCCATGGAGGAAATGCTCAAGAGATTTACCGTTGGGTTGTGACCCTGATACGGTGGTGGGCAAGAGGTTGCCAAAACACCAAGAATGTGCCCTGAGTGCACGGACCGTTGGGCCGGGCGGCGAACGGTTGTGATGGCTTGTGTGCGTGAAAGCACCTTTTGATGATATAAGCTTGCCATACTTGTGATTTGCTATGCTTGCAGGGAAGTACCGCTGCCCCGAGAGAAGGGGTAGGGTCGTTATAATTTGGTCAGCTGAACGCTGACCGTTGCTCTTGTTTGCCACCGTTGGGTGGATTGTCCCTGTACAGGTGCTGGAGAGCCGAGCGGGACGCATAGAGGTTGATGTTCCTGCTGCTGTTGCTGCTACTGCTGCTAGCCCTCGAAGGCTATCTGTGATTTTGTGCGTTTTCTTTAATTGTGGTCGGCCTGCGCGCCAATTTGTTTAGGCCACTGTTTGATAGCTCTGTAAGGCCATAAGGCCAACTCTTTTGACTTGTTGTAAGACATTCCTATATGGTATAAAATGTGGAATTTTATGTTTGGACATTCATGAGGAGTTCAAGTTGTAGTCTAGGCTTCCGCTAGAATGATTTGTGATAGGTGCGATGCGTTACTCTGGTATCATCCTGTACCTTCACCGCCTGTTTTGTGATATATACTGTGGGGCCCCGGCCGGACCTTCTAGAATATACCATATGAACGGATGGGGTTGTTACATTTTTGGTATCGGTTGTCTTGGTCTTTCCATCTCGAAGTCGTGGCCGACTTCTTTTGTGGGGTGGCGAGCACGTGTTTGTGCAAACCAAAGTCTACGGTGAACTCCTGAATGTCCATGATAGGAATGCATATTTGTGTGTTTGAGGAACCTGCGTGTTCTTATCTTGTGTTGTTTGCTTGGGTACGACCGCTAATGTGTGTGTCTTGTCCACCTTAGGTGACTCGAAGTGGAGCTGGGCCGTCTGAGTCCCAGCGTTCTGATGAAAGTACGGCACCAGCCGAGGTGCCTACTCCTCCACCATCTGCGGAACATGTGCGTTTAGTTGCGGAGGCCTTATTTACCATGATCCAAGGCCAGCCCCTTAGGCAGGAGCAAGCGGCTGTGAGGCCAGACAAGGTGGCGGCGAGGCCTGAACCTGTAGTGGCTTTGGCTCCTCGAGCGGCTGAGAAGCAACTTACGCGGTTTATGAGTTTCCATCCGCCTACATTCTCGGGAGCGGGAACCCCGACGCAGGCTGAGGATTGGCTATCGCGCGTCAAGCGAGTGATGACGGCGATAGGAACGGAGGAGCATCAGAAGGTTACCTTAGTTAGCTTTTTGCTTGAAGGAGTAGCTCGGTTATGGTGGGATGAGATGGAGTTGCATCATTTGGCTGGTCGTCCGTTAACCCAAGTCTCCATGGAAGAATTCTCCAGACTCTTCCTCGCGAAGCACCTTCCTGCGGCTCAGCGGATAGCCATGGAAAATGAGTTCCAAAGGTTAACCCAAGGCGATGGCAGTGTTGACGCCTATCTGCATGAATTTACGCGCTTGGGGAGGTATGCGGGTTCTATTTTTGCTGATGAACAGAGGAAGACTAATCGGTTCTATGAAGGACTGAGGGACGAGCTGAGGTTCCTTGTGTCAAGTTCTGTGAATCAAGGTTTCCAAGCGTTGGTTGACACCGCGACCGCGTTGGCAAAGGATATGAAAAGGGTGCAAGGGAAGAGAGCTTTGGCTGTGACGCAACCGGATTGGAAGGCGCCCCGATCGGGAAAATCATTTTATAAGAAGAGATGGGGCAAGAAGTCCAAGCCTAGTGGACAAGCTCCTTCCTCCGTTGCAACGGGAGCGACGTCAGGGGCTACCTCCAAGCCAGATACTCGGGTCTGCTTCAATTGTGGCCGCATGGGGCATATTGCGCGAGATTGTCGGATGCCGCCAAAGAATGAAAAGAAGGCGGGAGCATCTTATGCGGAAAAAGGAAAGGCGGTGGTGGATTCCTCTGCCTCGCAGGCACAACCCCGGGTCTACAATCTTGGCCTGCAAGAGGCCATCAAGCAGAGTGACGTGGTCACAGGCTTTGTGATGATTCGGGACACGCTGGCGCGAGCACTGTTTGATACAGGTGCATCGCATTCTTTTCTGTCTAGTGAGTTTATGACGCAGCTTGGGATACCCAGTCGTGCAAAGACAGATAGCGTCAGAGTGGTGTTGCCGAATGGCTGTTGGATGCTTGCGGATCAAGCTTGCGATGTGGCTGTTCATGTAGGAAGTCGGGATTTTTGTTTAACTGCATTTGTTTTGCCAATATCGGAATTCGACGTGATTTTTGGGATGGATTGGCTTGCGGAGCAGCATGCTATGATTGATTGCCAGTCCAAAGAAATCACGTTGGGCCAGAATACCGAACAGGAGACAAAGTTTGCGGGTATGCGAGGAGTGGGAGGGACATTGATGTCTGCACTCCAGGTAGTCAAGGCTGTTTGGAAGGGTGCGGAGTGTTACTTTGCACTAATTTAGGCTGTTGAGCCTAAGGCCAGTTTGTGCGAGGTTCCGATTGTGGTAGAATTTACAGATGTGTTTCCCACTGATCTCCCTGGGCTACCACCCCAGCGGGAGATTGACTTCACGATCGAGTTGGTGCCAGGTGCGAAACCTGTGGCCCGCTCTCCATATCGCGTTGCGCCAAAAGAGATGGCTGAATTGAAGGTTCAACTCCAAGAAATGTTGGAGCAAGGTTATATACGCCCAAGTATGTCACCTTGGAGCGCGTCTGTGCTTTTTGTAAAGAAGAAAGACGGTGGGTTGCGGTTGTGTATCGATTACCGTGAACTGAATAAGCTGACCGAGAAGAATAAGTATCCGATACCCCGGATTGATGAGTTGTTCGATCAGCTAGTGGGATCGACCGTCTATTCGAAGTTGGACCTGAAGTCTGGTTATTACCAGTTAAGAATTCGGGAAGGTGACATTCCCAAAACCGCATTTGGAACGCGTTATGGGCACTATGAGTTCACAGTCATGCCATTTGGACTATGCAATGTGCCCTCGGTGTTTATGGATCTAATGCACCGTATTTTTCGCGAGTACCTGGATCTGTTTGTGATAGTGTTCATTGATGACATCCTGGTGTACTCGAAGTCCAAAGCTGAACATGAGATTCACTTGCGGTTGGTGCTGAACACGTTGAGGCAAAATCAGCTCTATGCCAAGTTCTCGAAGTGCGAGTTTTGGCTATTGTCAGTGGCATTTTTGGGCCATGTAGTGAGTGGAGCGGGCATTGCAGTGGATCCAGCGAAGATAAGGGCCATACAGGAGTGGCCAATGTTGTCTTCCGTGGCCGAGGTCAGGAGTTTCCTTGGACTTGCGGGCTACTATAGAAGATTTGTGGAAAACTTCTCGCGGATCGCTTTGTCGCTAACCACACTGACGCGCAAAGATCAGAAGTTCGTTTGGACGCCAGAGTGCGCACGAGCTTTTGAAGAGCTGAAGGTTCGGTTGACCACGGCGCCGGTGTTGTCTTCGCCACGTGGAACCGATGGATTTGTGATTTATAGTGATGCCTCAGGGAGCGGCTTAGGCTGCGTTCTTCTGCAGAGCGAAAAGGTTATTGCTTATGGCTCACGCCAGCTGAAGGTGCACGAGCGAAATTATCCCGTCCATGATTTGGAACTAGCGGCGGTGATTTTTGCACTCAAGTTGTGGCGACACTACCTTTATGGAGTGAAGGTGGAGATCTATACCGATCATAAGAGCCTAAAGTATCTTTTGGAGCAGAAAGACTTGAACATGCGACAACGAAGGTGGTTGGAGTTCCTTGGGGACTACACTTTCGAGATTCACTATACGCCCGAGAAGGGGAATGTTGTCGCGGATGCCTTGAGTCGGCGGATTCCGGCTAGAGCGAATTGTTTACAAAGGCATGATAAACGCCTTATCCAGGAGTTGGAGGCGTTAGGGATCTATTGTGTTGACAAGACTACCACTGCCACTGCATGTTTGAACTGGATCGAGGTGCAATGTGACCTTGCGGACCGAGTTCGACGGGCAACGGAATTGGATGAAGATCTCTTACGCTATGTGAATGAAGGGCCAGAGGGAAAATTCACCTGGATTGACGGTCTTGTACGGAAAGAGGGCCGTTTGTGCGTCCCAAATGTGGGAAAGTTGAGGGAAGAACTGATGTATGAAGCGCATTATACAAAGTATTCCATTCACCCCAGGAGCACAAAGATGTTCAAGATATGAAGAAGCTATTCTGGTGGCCAGGGCTCAAGAAGGATGTTGCCCTTTATGTAGCCAAATGTCAAACATGTGCGATGGTGAAGGCGGAATGCCAAAAGCCGGGCGGTTATTTGAAGTCACTGCCGATCCCAGAGTGGAAATTTGATGATATTTCCATGGATTTTGTGCACGGGTTGCCAAGATCGCAGCGAGGAAATGATTCCATTTGGGTGATTGTTGACCGGCTAACGAAAGTAGCACATTTTCTCCCGAACAGGCGGGATGATTCAGTTGAAAGTTTGGCAAAGTTATATGTTGACCAGATTGTGCGGCTTCACGGTGTTCCTCGGAGCATCGTAAGTGATCGAGATGGGCGGTTCACGTCAAATGATTGGAGGCTAGTTCACCGACTGTTGGGCACGAAGTTGACTTTCAGTACGGCCTTTCATCCCCAAACGGATGGCCAAACTGAACGTACCAACAGAACAATGGAGGACATGCTCCGAATGTGCGCCCTTGACTTTGGAAGGAGATAGGAAGATCATCTCTATATGGTAGAGTTTGCATATAATAACAGCTACCAGGCGAGCATTGGGATGGCACCATATGAAGCTTTATATGGAAGGAAGTGTCGTACTCCCTTGGCTTGGATAGAAGCGGGCGAGGCTCGGGTTGTTAAACCAAATGAGGTTGAGGAAGCAAACTCAACCATACGGACAATTCGAGAGTGATTGCTGATTGCTCAAGATCGACAAGCGAAGTACGACAACGCCAAGCACCAGAACGTGGAATTTGCGGTTGGCGATTGGGTCTACTTGAAGATCAAGCCATTCAAAGGTGTCTCCAGGATTCGACGATTGAAAAAGTTGAGTCCAAGATATTTGGGTCCTTTTGAAGTGGTTGAGCGAGTTGGCGAAGCGGCTTATCGGCTAGCTCTGTCGGCAGACTTGGGTGGGTTGCATGATGTCTTTCACATCTCGGTGCTTCGGAAGGCCGTGAAAGATCCAACTCAAGTGATCGCAGATGATCGTGTGCCGGTGGAGTATGGGCTAACAACGAAAGTTAGACCCATTCAGATCGAAGATCGAGCCGAGAAACAGTTGCGGAACAAGACGGTCGGCATGGTAAAAGTCCGCTGGGATAATTGCGGCCGTGAAGAACTGACATGGGAGCGAGAGCAAACCATGCAAAAAGAGTTCCCTGAGCTGTTTTGTAATCTGTAGCGAGAATGTTGTAACATAAACGTTTATATGTTGTCACAATTTTTCTTGCTGTTTCCTGTTGCCTTCCTGTGTCTGAATTTCGAGGACGAAATTTCTTGTAGGAGGGGAGGATTGTAACAGTCCAAATTTCTGAAACAGGAATTTTTGGGTGACACGGCCTGGGACACGTGCGTGTCCCAGGGCGTGTCAGTTGACACGGCCGGAGACACGGGCGTGTCGCAGGGCGTGTCGAGGATGTGTCGACGATCGGGCTTTGTCTCGACGATTTTTGTCTTGACGATGTGTAGAGAGGAGGCACACGGCCCAGAACACGGGCGTGTCCAAGGCTGTGTCGCATGCTCGACGATTTTTTACTCGACGATCGTCGAGTGTCGAGACGTGTGTGTGTCGAGTGTCGAGAAGTTGCACACGGCCTGTGACACGGGCGTGTCACAGGGCGTGTCAAATCGGGTCGACGAACTCAGCCCGCCGAAGGATTTCGACAGGGCGTGTCTTTGTTCCGTGTCTGGGCACACGGCCTGGGACACGGGCGTGTCACAGGCCGTGTGAAGTCTCGGGATGATTTGGGATTTTTTTCGCCCAGGCACACGGTCACAGACACGGGCGTGTTCGAAGGCGTGTTGGTGACACGGCCCATGACACGGGCGTGTTCCATGGGCGTGTCACTGGTTTGGATAAGTCGGTTGACCACCGCTTGAGGCACACGGCCTGGCACACGGCCGTGTCCGAGGCCGTGTCGGGTCAAAATCAGTGTTTTTGGCAGAATCGTGGCCGTCCATTCCTTCAGCTGGGATCCAAGGGCTGAAGCCTCTTCCTCTTTTTCCTAAAGGCCGAAATCAGAGAAAGGATTCTCATTTTCCTTGGCCTTGAGCTTTCTTCAAGTTAAGAGAAAGAGAGAGAGGAAGGAGGAGGAAGAAGGAAAGGGGGCTGCTGCTGGTGGTGCTGCGGTTTACCGGCGAGAGATCCGAAGCCAGCGTTGCGGAGGAAACGATCTTGCGAGTCTTGCAAGCTAGATTTTGTATCCATGGCGCCGAAGCGGTCGTCAAGGGTAACGACTCTTCTTCCTAGCCATGTGAAGGCTTCTTTTTGGCATAGCTTTGTGATTTCCCCCACCAAGAGGTGGCTGATTTTGGAAATCCTTGGGTGGATGCTTGACATCCCCTTTGTTGGCATATAGATCCGGAAATGGAGTACGGAATAGGCATGCTGTGTGAAGCCCATCTGGACAGGTTGGTCTGGATTGGTGATGTTGCATACGAACCGGAAAAAACTCCGTGATAAACGTGTAGTGTACGGAGTCTACGAGTTATACCTGCGAAAAGCAGTAGCAGGAAGTACTGGGGTGGTAGCCCAGGAAAAATAGCCATGTTTTGATTTTGGGTCCATCCTGTGATTGAGGCACAGGAAGTACTGGTGGGACCAGGAAAGGCCCTTTTTGTGATGCTTGATGTCGTAGGGTGTCCACCTGTGAAGCGAGTAATAGGAAGTACTGGCAGGATAGCCAGGAAAGACCCCTGACATTTGTGCTTGTGCGGTGTCCACCTGTGAAGAGAGTCACAGGAAGTACTGGGAAGCCCAGGAAAGACCCGCTGTTGTGCTAAGGAAATGGGTATCGAGATATGCCCAGGCTTGAATGCCAGGAACAGGATTGGTGAGACCGACCCGCGCCTTTGATATAGCCATGAGTACGCTATACTCGGAGAAGGCAAGGCGATTTGAGCAACGGGGGGTGGAGGATCCGACCTGCGCTATGTCCGTCCGATGTGAGACCAAAGGTGCGGTCTGTTGGAGCGCATAACAAGAGTCTTCGGCCTGCGCGCCATGACACAACGGGGGGCTACGGGCCATCCCGGTGTCCGAAGACTAACTCCGGCTGCACGCCATGGAGGAAATGCTCAAGAGATTTACCGTTGGGTTGTGACCCTGATACGGTGGTGGGCAAGAGGTTGCCAAAACACCAAGAATGTGCCCTGAGTGCACGGACCGTTGGGCCGGGCGGCGAACGGTTGTGATGGCTTGTGTGCGTGAAAGCACCTTTTGATGATATAAGCTTGCCATACTTGTGATTTGCTATGCTTGCAGGGAAGTACCGCTGCCCCGAGAGAAGGGGTAGGGTCATTATAATTTGGTCAGCTGAACGCTGATTGTTGCTCTTGTTTGCCACCGTTGGGTGGATTGTCCCTGTACAGGTGCTGGAGAGCCGAGCGGGACGCATAGAAGTTGATGTTCCTGCTGCTGTTGCTGCTACTGCTGCTAGCCCTCGAAGGCTATCTGTGATTTTGTGCGTTTTCTTTAATTGTGGCCGGCCTGCGCGCCAATTTGTTTAGGCCACTGTTTGATAGCTCTGTAAGGCCATAAGGCCAACTCTTTTGACTTGTTGTAAGACATTCCTATATGGTATAAAATGTGGAATTTTATGTTTGGACATTCATGAGGAGTTCAAGTTGTAGTCTAGGCTTCCGCTAGAATGATTTGTGATAGGTGCGATGCGTTACTCTAGTATCATCCTGTACCTTCAAAGCCTGTTTTGTGATATATACTGTGGGGCCCCGGCCGGACCTTTTAGAATATACCATATGAACGGATGGGGTTGTTACACAAGTGGCCAATGGAAATTTCTTCTAGTCATGGTAGACTACTTTTCAAAATGGCTGGAGGTGAAGGCGTTCTCCAAGGTGACTTCACAGGTGGTCAAAAAGTTTTTATGGGGAGAGATCATCTGCCGGCATGGGCTATCGATGGACATTGTGACTGATAATGGACCACAATTTGCTAGTAGAGAATTCGTGGACTTCTGCATCCATCTGGGTATAGATCTCCGTTTTGCCTCGGTTCATCACCCGCGGAGCCATGGATAAGTGGAAGCAGCAAATAAGATTCTTGTTAGCCTTTTGAAGAAGAAAGTGGAGAGCCTGAGGGGCAGTTGGGTAGAACAACTCCCTTCAGTCCTATGGGCCTTGAGAACCACACCAAACATCGCTACAGGAGAGAACCACTTAAAGCCCTCTCACGTCTCGGAGGCTGTCCTACCTGTTGATGTGTGAAAATGGCACCGGGCAACTAATACGGAGGGAGTGTTCGATCTCACAAGCTAGGAGAGGAAGAGGATGAAGGTTGCGGGGGAAGAGGAAAGAAGGAAGCTTCTGAGTGCTCGAGAGTGGAGAAAACGCTTGTCAAAGGGGTTGCGGGGATAGAGGAGAGGATTGCCGAGAGCAACCGGGAAGGCTGATGAGAAGAGGAGGTTGATCAGGAGCTGCCGAGCAGACGGGTACTTGGACGGTTATGCTTGCAGGTTGATGCTGAGAGGAAGCTGAGCTGAGCTGGGAAAAAGAGAGAAGGACAGCTAGCAGAGGCAACAACAGACTTATCCCACCGCGGCATAAATGCAACTCTTGTGATGGGCTTTCCTTTGATTAATAGCGAGAGTTACAACTTGCTAATACACCTCTACAAGAAAGCAATAAAGGGTACAAGAAAGAAGCTGGCGGCTAAGGAAGAAGTTCCAGAAGAGGACGCGTGGACTGAAGAGCATAGCCGGCAGGCCGCGCGGTTAAGGTAAATGGGAGACCGCGCGGACTGGAGAACCAGAGGCTGGCAGGCCGCGCGACTAAAGGCATAGAGGGGGATGCGGACTGAGAAACAGAGTCCGTAGGAGGAGGGCTGGCTGGCTGACTTCGGGCGTGAGCACCTTGGCAATGATCAGACCCCCACCATGAGAGGCATGAGGGTCTATTTATAGGCCCGAGAAGGTAACGGCTTGTGGTGACGTTAGCCACGGTGAGACGGTAACTTGAGCGAGATGGAGATGGAGTCCCTCGAGTCCGTAATAGGGCGCGCGGACTGGGGCTTGGTACTGAATCCGGTGCTGCTGACAGCAGAACGGGAGACTTAGTGGCGGACTGCGATACGGGTTTGTGGAGTCCGTCACTTCCGAGCTGGGACTGTCCGCCTACTTCTGGGGTGGAGGATGATGGAGGCCAAGCGGCGAAGTGCAAGGAGAATCCGCTGAGTCCGCCGCTACTGCACTGAGCGATCTTTAAGGAGGCGAGCAGGAGAGTGCCCGCGGAGTCCGCCGAATCTGCACGAGGTTATGCGGACTGGGACTGTCTTCTGGAGGATCTGCTGCCCGGTGGGCTGGAAGGAGTCTGCTACTACTGACTGAGTCTGCGCCAAGGCCGCGGACTGAAGAGGACTTGACCCTGCTATTGTGGAGAGTCCGGGGCTGTCCAAGGAAATGCGAACTACAAACAGAGTCCGCCAAGTCCGCGGCTGCTGCGAGGCTGAGTCCACTTGCGTTGGAGATGGAGCCTGGCTGTTGCTGTTGGGGTTCAGCGGTGAAGGTGGACTGGACGTCTCGACCGCACTTCGAGTCCGTCGAGGTTGCGATGAACGGGGCGTTTCTTCTGGTCTTGGCTGGTAGCCAGCTGACGGCCTGGGGTAGGTAGGTAGTTGAGTCCGACAGAGAGGGTCCTGCGGAGACAACCTTGCGGTTAAGCTAAAAGGGGAGCAGCCAGCAGAGGCGGACTGTAGGAGCAGTCCGCGGCCCCTGTGGACCAAGAGAAGCCGCGCGGCCTGGTCGGTCAGACCGCTAAGACCGGGCAAGCCGCGCGGCCAGAGCGGATCGAGAATTCTGTCCGCCCTCCCTAGAGCATCACGGCCTCCAGGAGGAACCCGGGGCAGGCCACGACGAGCGTGCTGGCTGTCTTTGGAAGGATCGCCAATTTCGGGGTTAACATAATCCCCGCACTTTTTTAAGTTCCTAATAGAACTTCGAAAAAGTTGGAGACCCACGAAAATTGTGATCCACCCCAAAGGAAAGAGACGGGGCAAGGAGAGATGGAACTTGAAGCCTCTCCTTAGGTGTTTGGTGTTGCCTGTCTATTTCCTGCAAGAGGATAGTTAGGGTAGGCATGTATGGATGGTACATCTTGTGCATACCTGAGTCTGCCTTTGCAAAATTGAAGATGTGTCTTCTACTAAGTTCTGCAAAATGAATGTGAGAGGAAAACATAGAAGCATAATAAATTGTAAGTACCTGATGGAGGCTTGCAAGTACCTATTATCCTCTACAAAAAGGAAGGATGAAGAGTATACAAGAAGGAAAAATGAGCTGCAAGTACCTGGAAGGGACTTGCAAGTCTTTGCTAGTTTTTTGCAAAAGTGAGGTTATGAAACAAATTCGGGAGTAGAGAAAGCTACAAATACCTGAAGGCAAGTTGCAGGTATCTGCTGGTTTCTGCAAAAGAAGAGTTAAAAGTAGGCACAGTATATGAAAGTAACTTGCAAGTACCTGTGAAGACACTTGCAAGGGTCTGCTGATCTCTGCAGGAAGAGAGTTAGGAGAAGGCAAAAACATGAGAATAACTTGCAAGTACCTGATGGACAAACTTGCAAGGATATGCTGATCTCTGCAACGTGAGAGTTAGAAGCAGGTATTGTTTACAAAGAGTAAGCTGCAAGTACCTGAATGAGACTTGTAGGTGTCTGCTATTCACTGCAAAGAAGAGAGTGAGCCGTAGACATAGTATATTGAATTAAAGTGCAAGTACCTATGAGAGGCTTGCAGGTGTCTGCTATTTACTGCATAGAAAAGAGTGAGCTGTAGACATAGAATATTGAATTACACTTCAAGTACCTGGATGAGGCTTGCAGGTGTCTGCTAATCACTACAAAGAAGAGAGTGAGCAACAGACAATATATGAATGAGGCTTGCAAGTACCTGAGAGAAGTCTTACAAGTGTTAACTGTTGATAGGATAAGGTCGATATAACCAAATAGTAAGGGAAATGCCTGATACATCCTGGTAGAGCTTTTAGCAGGCAATGCATATAATATGAGCAAAGTGAATGCTGGAAATCCTTTTGGTATGTCAGATTAACCTGTTCACCTGTGAAAGAAGGCAGTTGACAAAAAAGAGGCCTATACTCGGAGATGATCAAGAAAGACTGGATGCTGCCACAGGAGGTCACCCGTGGACCTTATACATCGCTCGTCTGAGAAAAATCATCCCGAGTATAGTCCTACTCAAATCGGGCTGGCCGCGCATCCTATAGGAGGGCACAAAGGAGAAAAGCAAGGGAAATCCTGAGAAGGACAGCTAGAGGCACTAATCACATGCTTCGGGTTACTACATCACTAATCAATGAGACTGGTTGCGCCAAGAGGCCTATAGCTTTTCTATGAATTGATCAGTGGAGTAGAGGACCCCGCGAAAGCACGGATTGGGAGCACTAAAAAAAGCTCGGCCATCACAGTCGTGAGATGATCGAAGAGACAAGGCTACGCTTGGTCGCCATTGCTTGTCAAGCAAAGATCACCGTAACTGTGATGTATCCTAACAGAGCACAACCGAGCTAACACATGGGGCCTCCTTAGCACGCACTCTATGTTAGATGCCGGCTAGGATCCAAAGTCAAGTATTCCACCGCATGAGAGTTGGATATCCCCCACTACACACATATGTGAAATCTCCCCGCGATATGCGGTCACTGAGCTCCTACGCTGGAATCCAATCCCAAGGGGGCCTATAGCAAGACTCGGCGACATCTTTGTGGCTAAGTGACCTCTTGGAGAAGAGAGAATAGAGGAGGAAGCAATACAAGAAGGGAACTGTGTCAGTATGGGATCCCTGATAAAAGCTTTGTTGAAAAGCAAGAAAGAACACTAAGAAGTGTTTTATAAAGAGAATGTTTGAAAGGGTAAGAGTAGAGATAACCCATCATAGTTGTGAGAGAATTTGGAGGACAATGAATTCCTTTGGTGGCTTATAATAACATTCCAAGCACACCCTCGTCGTCGGCATCGAAGCATTCGACAGTTTTGTTAACAACAAGGAGAGGGGGTTCTTCGACTAGGTTCACTTCTTTTGCAGTCCGCAATAGGGCACGTGGACTGGGGCTTGGTACTGAAGTTGGTGCTGCTGGAGGCCAAGCGGCGGACTGCAAGGAGAATCCGCTTAGTCCGCCGCTACTGCACTGAGCGAGCTTTAAGGGGGCGAGCAGGAGAGTGCCCGCGGAGTCCGCCGAATCCGCACGAGGTTATGCAGACTGGGACTGTCTTCTGGAGGATCAGCTACCCGGCAGGCTGGAAGGAGTCTGCTAATGCTGACTGAGTCCGCGCCAAGGCCGAGGACTGAAGAGGAGTTGACCATGCTGTTGTCAAGAGGTGGGGCTGGCCAAGGAAAGGCGGACTGCAAAGAGAGTCCGCCAAGTCCGCGGCTGCTGACTGATTCCGCGCCAAGGCCGCGGACTGAAGAGGAGTTGACCCTGCTGTTGTTGAGAGGTCGGGGCTGGCCAAGAAAAGGCGGAATGCAAAGAGAGTCCTCCAAGTCCGCGGCTGCTCCGAGGCTGAGTCCGCTTGCATTGTAGATGAAGCCTGGCTGTTGCAGTTGGGGTTCAACGGTGAAGGCGGACTGGACATCTCGACCCCACTTCGAGTCCGCCGAGCTCACGATGAACGGGACGTTGCTGCTGGTCTTGGCGGGTAGCCGGCTGGCGGCCTGGGGTAGGTAGGTAGTTGAGTCCGGCAGAGAGGGTCCTGCGGAGATAACCTTCCGGTTAGGCTAAAAGGGGAGTGGCCTGTAGAGGCGGACTGCAGGAGCAGTCTGCGGCCCCTACAGACCAAGAGAAGGCGCGCAGCCTGGTCGGTCAGACCGCTTAGACCGTGCAAGCCGCGCGGCCTTAGTGGACAGAGAATTCTGTCCGCCCTCCCTAGGGCATCACGACCTCCAGGAGGAACCCGGGGCAGGCTGCGATGAGCGAGCTGGCAGCATTTGGAAGGATCGCCAATTTCGGGGTAAACACTACCAGTAGAGTTCGAGGTCACCTCACCAAGAGTAGTTGTTGCAAGAGAGGGAGATGAAGGATGGATGATAGAGAACATGGAGGAATAAACACTCTCTCTTGATCTCGTGGAGGAGCTCAGGGATTTGGCAGTGATCCGATAGGAGGAGGTCAAGTGCCGGATGGCGAGATACTTTGACAAGCATATAAGTACCAAATATTTCTAGAAGGGTTATCTGGTTCTCAAGAAGGTCGATGCATCAGGTAGAGCGGCCTCCGTAAGAAAGTTCAATCCAAATTGGTAGGGTCCTTTTATAGTAATGGAGGTCTTGAAGTCGGGAGGGCGCCACCTCCAGGATGTGGACGGGGTACCCCTTGATCGCGCCCGAAGTGGCGATGACTTAAAAAGATTTTATCCGTAACACATTTTGTTCATTGCGTTTTTATTGTTCAATACTTGCAATTTGGATGTGACCTTATGATATGATGAAAGCGCATGTGTCTCTTATCATGACATTAAAGGTGAAATGTGAAAACAGCTGCATGGATACCCCGAGCAGACACGCTGACCAAGCTCTCATCTAGCTGGAAGGCCTGTAGTCTCATTGGGTGGTTGGAGGTTGTTCGAAGAGAAGACCCCGAGCAGACCAGCTGACCAGGCTATCATTTAGCTGGCAGGGCTGTCGGATCACTCTGTGGTTGGAGATGGTTCGGAGAGGAGACCCCGAGCAGACGCGCTGACCAGGCTCTCATCTAGCTGGCAGGGTTGCAGGCTCACTCGGTGGTTGGAGATGGTTTGGAGAGGAGACCCCGAGCAGACCCATTGACCAGGCTCTCATCTAGCTGGCAGGGTTGTAGGGTAACTCGGTGGTTGGAGGTGATTTGGAGAGGAGACCCCGAGCAGACCCGCTGACCAAGCTCTCATCTAGCTGGCAGGGATGTAGGCTCACTCGGTGGTTTTATGTGATTTGGAGAGGAGACGCCGAGCAGACCCGCTGACTAGGCTCTCATCTAGATAGCAGCGTTGTAGGCTCACTCGGTGGTTGGAGATGGTTTGGAGAGGAGACCCCGAACAAACCAGCAGACTAGGCTCTCTTCAAGCTAGCAGGGTTGTAGGCTCACTCGGTGGTTGGAGGTTGTTCAGAGAGGAGACCCGAAGTAGACCCGCTGACCAGACTCTCATCTAGCTCGCAGGTCTATAGGCTCACTCGGTGGTTGGAGATGGTTCAGAGAGGAGACCCCCAGCAGACCCGCTGACCAGGCTCTCATCTAGCTGGCAGGGCTGTAAGCTCACTTGGTGGTTGGATATGATTGGGAGAGGAGATACCGAGCAGACTCGTTGTCCAGGATCTCATCTAGCTGGCAGGGCTGTAAGCTCTTTAACTCCCCCGGTTTTTCGATGATTTTATTCGAATGTGCATCGTCATATTTATGACGTCGTGGCGTTACTTTTAACGTCGAGTTGACGTCACAATGCCGTTAAGGCATTTTCGTGTCCGTGCGGTCGAGTCGGACGAAGTCTTGTTGTAATTGAAAAATTTTGCTTTTGGAATTTAAGTTAAGTAATTTTGAACTTGCTCGTCAAGTTTCGTCGCAATCTGAGCATTTTTGGAGTCTCGGCGTGCGATTGAAGTTTTGGATTGTTTATATTCGCCGTATACCTTGAAGATTGATATCTCGAGAATGGCTTGTCGGATTTTGGTTTTGACTTCGTCGTTGTGTTCGTAGCGTCAGTGTTTGCCTACGGTGCGATTTTTGTTTGATACGGCGCGCGTTCGGGCCTCCTTTTTGAACTCGTGTTTCCTTATTCAAAAAATAAATAAATAAAAATAAATATGATTATTTTTATGTTATAGTACTATTCAAATATATCTTTTACTATTCATTCATATAGTTTGATCAAAAGGGTATATTTGCAAAAGAATTTTTTTCCTGCAATTATACTCGAGTGATTTCTATATGAACTCGTGTAGGTCGTTCTGCAACTCTAGTAGGTCAATTCTATTACTCGAGTAGGTCATTCTGCAACTCGAGTAGGTCAATTATGCTACTCGAGTGGGTCAATTCTGCAACTCGAGTAGGTCATTCTGCAACTCGAGTAGGCCAATTCTGAAACTCGAGTATGTAAATTCTGCTACTCGTGTAAGTCATTCTGCTACTCGAGTAGGTCATTTTGTAGCTCAAGTAGGTCATTCTGCAACTCGAGTAGTTCAATTGTGTTTATGTTAGGATGCCTTTTTGAGTGTCAAAACTGCATTGTATGGAAAAATGGTCATCCTAAAATTTGTTCGCCTCGACAAGATCTACAGCTTTCATGTTGGGCACTTTCTGATTCGAAGCAATCTTCAACCTCGATTTTTGATTTTCCCGAAACTGCTCATAGATAACCTATTTGACTGATCTACTCGAGTTCTATGCCTTCTATATCGAGTAGACCTGATCTACTTGAGTTTTTTGCCTTTTATCTCGAGTCCCTATGACTATCTAGAGTTCCCCAAGCCCCCAACTGGTGTCTCCATCTCGAGTAAGCCCCTCCAACTCGAGTAAACACCTCCATCTCGAGTAAACCAATTTCCTCTCGAGTAGTCTGTGCAGCCTGAGTTCGGGCACCATTTTTAAGGTCAAGACTGTGTCGTACAAAAACATGGTAAACATGAAATTTGTTCGTCTCGACGAGATCTACAACTCTCATGTTGGACACTTTTCGATTTGGAGTCATCCTAGATCTCTATTTTGGGTTCCCGCAAAGTGCTCGAAATAACACGTTTTTGACAAAACCTTTTATAAACATATATATATATATATATATATATATATATATATATATATATATATATATATATATATATATATATATATATATATATATATATATATATATATATATATTCTTAGACTTAGGTTTCAGAACCGAACTTCAACTTCTCCGATATTTTTCTCCCGAACCAGAGCAGCGAGTGAGAGGGAGTGTTTCTATTTCGTGAACCTTCCGGTGGCCGCCGACGGTGCTCCGATGCTCAAAATATTCAACCGAACATAGATCTGAAAACCTCTCGCCGAGAGGTACGCCATTGTGGTAATATCTTCCACATTTATTGAGATTTCTCGTTAGGGTTTTTCGGCCCTAACCTTTTTCTGTCGTTCTTCTTCAGATTTCAACTCATCCCGCATCATTTTTGCCCCGATCTACGACGTGGAGTGATTCAGAGAACCTTTCCGGTAAAACCAAGGCAAGTGGTGGTTTTCTCTCATTTATCCTTGTCTGATTTGATGGTAACGACTATGTTTTCATGTTCCTTAAATTTTTTTACACTTGTTCTTCCAAATTATTATAATGATTAACCTTCTTAATGATCACATGATATTGTAATGTGTTGGCATGGTGAACTTGATTTTGTCCGGATATGTTTGATTGTTCTTGAAGTGTCTTACTGATGGTTTTAAACGCCTTAGATTTCGTTATTGAACGGATTAGAGTTATCTAGAATTGTAAATCGTTTCTAAGGGTCGATCAACCATGTCTTGAAACTAGAAGTGTCAAGTAGAATCTAACGAGCCAAATCTCGAGACATATGTCTTGTGGTTTCTTTGGGTTTCTTAATTGCGGGAGTTAGTGGACGAAACCACCTCCATAATGTTTGTTGTCTTTATTAGTACCTTATGGAAGTCTACCAATTTTTTGGGCATCTGTGGTGTATGGTGGAGAGTATGAGACTCCCTTGCAGTTAGACGGATTTTATATTCGTGAGGGTACATCCACGAGTGACCACCTCGCCCGTGTTTTTGGGTATAGTCGACCACAGGTCCCTAATAAAGGTTTTGTTTTTCTTCCTTATGAATTGCTCATGTAGTCACCTTATGGCCTCGTGCGTCCGGTGTACTCTTGTTGAACATGACGAATCACGTAAGAGTTCTTTTTCCCTGTTGATGCCCCGTTTTCTTTTTGTACTGTACTTCAATGCTTTTGGTCTTGGGTTGGTACCCCCTTTTGACCTTTGTTTATTTTGGCTTATTAATTTTCTGTCACCATTTGTACCTTCTTGCTGAGGTGTTTTGTCTGTGGAACTCCAAAGGTTCAGAGCAGTAATAGATAGCAGAGCTAGTTTTGGAGTTTCTGGGAGGCAGTGTTGGTCGTGGTTGTTACCTCATCTCAGCATGGTAGTTTGTGATTTATTTAGTTACTGGTTCACACATACTTTTCTGTCAGTGGGTTCGTGTCAGTTTGTTGGCGCCCACAGAATTGTTACTTTTAGATAATTGCTAACTGCATATTTCTCTATATGTGGATGTGGATTACTTGCTCTCTGCGAGGATTTATGCTAGGAATACATGTTAGATATTTTTAAGAATAAAATCTACTACTATTAATTCATGCACTGCATCATTTAGAAACTCTAACTTGTTATATTTAGGAACCGTAAAAGTTATCCTTACTACTATTATAAATCTAGGGTCTTGCATAACATGAGTTGTCCTTTGAGGACATTTATACTCATGAAGGATGTTGCAGTCAATCTAAATAAGTATGTTTCCACAGCGTATAATTATATTTTCATTCGTGGACTAGATGAGCCACTAAGCCGAGGGATACAGCTAACTACTGCACTTAACTGATTTTTCTTTAAAATAACTTAAAGAATCTTTCTTCATGTTTAAGTAGGTGTCTGCCTGAGCGTCTGCAGTTATCTCCTACTAACGTGGCATCATGACGCGAATTTTCTCTTACTGTGATAAGTTATTTTAAGCGGTGAAAATGCTGGCTGTGACAGTTGGTATCAGAGGGAGGTTGCTTGACAATTGGTCGGGAAACCTTCCCTTATTAGTGTTAGTTGTTTAGTGACATTTCATACAAACACCGATGTGTCATCAGTACATCTTAGCCGAAGCATAGTCACTATACTCATATCATGATAAGAAGTATACAGGGCATATTATGTAGTATGAGATGCATAATTTGTGTTTGTATATGGATCCACCATATGTGGTAACATGTGACGGTTATGTAGTATGAGATGCATAACGTTTCATGTGTACGCCGCTCATAGCATGCATTATGGCATTTATAGAATGCATAACACTACATACATTGCATATCATCGCATAAGCACGCGTGCTAAGTTAAGGTTTACATGATGATAAATGTACACACAAGCTTTTAAATAAGAATAAAGAATCCATACATTCATGTCATAGGCACAAGAGTTAATAGGATAAGAGGATATCATCCTAAGTAGGACATAACATCATTATAAAATCCCAAAGCAAGTTGCAGCATAAGCAAATGTCTTTTAAGTATGGCCTGAACTACTCGTGTTGCCTTCTTGTACGCTAGGATTTTGATGAGTTGTCCGTTTTCTTTTTAGAAATGCCGCAAAAGCGTCCTGCGATGAGGTCGACTCCCCAATCGGAGGGTAAGTCATCAGATGCACAAAGTGATGCGATTATCAAGAGTCCGCGTCAAAGCAACGAGGCTCTATCAAGGCAATTAGTTGCGATGCAATCGCAAATTGAGTCTTTGTTTTCTGCCGCTCCCGCGCAGCAACCTTTATTGCAAGAGCCTGCCTTGGGCCAAGCCGTGTCCGATACCCCTACTCCTCTGGTGCCCCCGATGGCGATACTACCAGTTATGAATTTCATATCGCACTTCCAGCGGTTGGGACCTCCTACCTACGACGGGAGTGCCAACTTTATGGTTTTACATGATTAGATCATCTCCATCGAGGAGATGTTCTCGTATTCCGGAATTCTAGAAGCTTAGAAGGTGATGATTGCAGCCTATTAGTTAAAATGCCTGTAAAAGAGTTGGTGGATTCGAGAAAGAGAGAGTCTGAAGGAAGGTTGTTCTTGGGAGTCTTTTAAGAAGATGTTGTTGAAGGCCAAGCAGGACCGCCTGATGAATAACTTCCTGCATCTGAAGCAGAGACAACTCACTGTGAGTGAGTACGAGATTGAGTTTAGCAAGTTGAGCAGATTTGCCCCCGATTTGGTAGCTTCAGAGGAGGGTAGAGTAAAGCGATTCCTTGGAGGACTAAGAAGCGATGTCCAGCAGTCGGCATGAGCTTATAGAGCAGAGAATTTTGTTGAGGCAGTGGAAGACGCACTGAAAGTTGAGGCGATTGAAAATGCTAAGAACCGCGGTGCTGCGGCGAGGAAAGAGAAAAGGAAAGGCGTTAAGGATGGTAGCTACAGGGCTTCTGGCCCTTCTCAGAAAAAGAAAAGTAAGAAAGTGTGTATCTTCTGTGGTCGTCGTGGCCACCCTTATGAGAGGTGTTTCAAGAGGACTGCCACCCTGAAGCAGCAGCTGCTGCACGCCATCCAAGGTGCACCCAAGGGAGAGCTATTGTGCTCGTTCTGTGCAAGGAAGGG
Organism: Platanthera guangdongensis; assembly: GCA_039583875.1. Classification (NCBI taxonomy): domain Eukaryota; kingdom Viridiplantae; phylum Streptophyta; class Magnoliopsida; order Asparagales; family Orchidaceae; genus Platanthera; species Platanthera guangdongensis. The sequence goes on from CM077148.1 coordinate 73,057,186, forward strand.
TCATGATGTGAGTCGTTTGCTGGATGAAAGAAAGGATTTGCTTCCAGTACGGGAAGAAGGGACACCAGAAATATTCGTGCCCCCGCGCTCAGTCCCCACTGCAGCCTGCCCCACTTCAAGCTCTGCCGCCGCCACCAAACCTGGATAAAGGAACAGGAAAGCTGAATGTGATGACCAACGAGGAAGCCCAAACCTCTACGCAAGTGATATCAGGTTAGCCTCAGTTTAATTTATCCTTATTATTTATCGTTGTTGCCCAGGTTATCATTTGTTTAGTTATGTATGTTACGGTTTTAGGGGAGTTTAAGGTGCGGAATAGGTGGGCGCTCGTTCTTTTTAATTTGGGTGCCACCCATTCCTTCGTGGCCCGGAGGTTTGTTGATAAACATCGCCTGGATGTTGATCAATTAGGAGAATCCTTCAATTTCAAGCTCCCTTCCAGTGATTCGGTGATATATAATCAAGGAGATCTGAGATGCTCTATTTATCTTGGAAATTTTCTGGCATTTGCGGATTTGATGATTTTAGATCTGGCTGATTTCGACGTGATTTTGGGCATGGACTGGTTGACCAAATATGATGCAGTCATCCAGTGCAAGGCCAAGCGACTGAATTTCACGATGGACGACGGACAACCTATAAGCATCTATGGATTTCAGGACATAGTTTCTCCTGTCATTTCGGCGGTTCGTGCTTATCGTGGTATAGAGTGTGGTTGCGAGGAGTTTTTAGTTTCTACTTCTGCTCTGGAAATAGCTTTTGTTACACCACATCTTGAGGATGTCTCGGTGGTGCGAGAGTTTCCAGATGTCTTTCCTGATAGTCTTCCACGACTTCCTCCTAAAAGGGAGATAGAGTTTGTGATAGACCTCGAGCCACGTACTCATCCTATTACCAAAGCACCATACCGTATGGCTCCGTGTGAGTTGGATGAGTTGCGTACTCATCTCGATGAGTTGCTGAGGTATGGTTTTATTAGACCAAGTTCTTCTCCGTGGGGTCATCCTATTTTGTTCGTCAAGAAGAAAGATGGATCGATAAGCCTTTGCATCGATTACAGAGAATTGAACAAGGTAACCATTAAGAATAGGTATCCCCTACCAAGGATTGATGATCTGTTTGATAAGTTGCGTGGTAGCTTGGTATTTTCAAAGATCGATCTTCGATCATGCTACCACCAGTTGAGAGTTCGTGAGGCTGATATTACACGAACCGCTTTCCGTTCGCGGCATGGACATTATGAGTTTTTGGTGATGTCTTTTGGTTTAACCAATGCACCCTCTGCTTTCATGGATCTGATGTGAAAGTCCACCTAGTGTCAGCTATGGGCACCTATGGGGGGGGGGAATAGGTGACGTGTGGTTCTTTTGCGGAATTTACGGATGTACCTGCACAATAAAAACAACAAGCACAGCACACAGAATACACAGCAAATTTATAGTGGTTCCCCGACTTGGGTACATCCACTTTCCCCCTTCGACCTATCTCCCCAACAAGGGACGACTCGGTCACTTCTCCAACGGGATTGAAATCCAATCTCTTCACTAACGGAAGGAGCCCTTTCACACGTGAGAGTCAACACTCCCACAAAACGGGTTGCACCCAACCCTTACAACACGGAACAAAAGTTCCCTTACAACGAAATTTAAATGTAGAGAGTACACGTGATACAAACTTCTTTTGGAGACTACGGTGTTCCTCTTTGTTCGACGACGTGATCTTGAAGTCGATGAAGAGTCTATGACCTTGGTCTCACTTGGAGAGGATCTCCCCGGAACCGGCGGCGGCACACGAGCGGCGGCTAGCTTCGGGATCGGTGGCTACGATGAAGAGCGGCTGCTGAACATGGAGATCCAAACTTCGTAGCAAAGCAAACTAGGTCTGCCAACGGTCACTCTAGGATCGGTCGTCTCGATCGATTCGGACGGGGGAGTTTTTCCCGGTCAACAAATCGAGAGACAAGAGATCTCTGGATAGACACGTGAGACTCAAGCTTTGCTAAGCTTCTGTCGCCGGAGATCGGGAAGAAGAACGATCAGCGGCGGCGACGTACTAGCCCGAGCGCGACGGCGGCGGAGAAGAGAAATCGCGATATTAGGGTTTCGTGCTCGGCTTCTTTCTGTGTCTCTATTCCGTTCAAAATACCTGTATATAAATACTGTAGAGGTTTTCCAATATGATCGTTTGTGGGACCCACAAAAGAGATCCCCAAATCCCGGTCCAGAAACTTAACAGCGGCAGATCCGGTTCAGGAAGTTCCAGAAAAATGCCAAGTCAAAATCGGTGAGAATCGAAAGTGATTCTCGCCGAGTCGCCGAGAATCAAAGGTGATTCTCGACGATTCGGCGAGAATCAAAGATGATTCTCGTCGAATTTGCCTTGGTTGCACACACTGCTTTAAGCCAGGTCGAGACGGCGAGAATCAACCAGTGATTCTCGTCGATTCGACGAGAATCACTAGTGATTCTCGCCGAAATGGCGAGAATCACTAAGTGATTCTCGTCGATTCTTACTTAGACGCAGAGGTGCTAGCTTAGAAGTTACTGGATCGAGTTCGGCGAGAATCAACTTCTGATTCTCGACGAATCAGCGAGAATCCCAAGTGATTCTCGCCGAATCGGCGAGAATCACTTGGTGATTCTCGTCGATTCTAACTTAGACGAATTTTCGTCTTTCCACCTATGAGATGCTCCTTGACCCATCCTTGCTCCTTGTCTGCTCCTGCATATTTACAGCCCTGTGCTTGAAAATAAGTGCACTCCAATAGAGAGAGTACACGTAGGCCAACACACTGATCTGCTCAACGAGGGATTACGTCGTGCAGACCCGTGTATATTGACCTACTGCACCCTGACATCGGTGCACTTAGCATGGAAAAACTGCAAGCACAACTAGAAGGATTTTATCAAATACATAGTCTATTGACCTTAGCTTGTCCAGGGGCTTCTTCAAATCAGGTACATTGTGGATACAATACCCAACAATCTCCCCCTATTTGAAGAAGCCTAAACCCTACAAGCTAAGGTGAATAGAACAAATGAGAATGAAAACCATAAACTGAAAAGAGAGTTAAGTGAGTTATCCATTACCAATACCAATTTCTTGGGAGCAAGCTTGGAGCCACCTTAGACTTAGCCGAGAAGGTAATCTCCCCCTTTTCGGCTTCTACAAATCGGGGTCTGTAGTGTTTTACCCTTTGCTCCCCCTCAGTTCTTGCACGGGCCTAGAGCCTCTGTAGTCTTCATTCCTCATAATTGAGCATCCCTAATTCAGTCTTGAAAATATTGAACTTGGCCTCGTCTAGGGGCTTTGTGAATATATCAGCAATCTGCTTGTCCGTGGGGACATAACAGAGAGAGATATCTTTGTTCTCCACATGCTCCCGAATGAAGTGGTAGCGTACTTCGATATGCTTCGTTCTGCTGTGCGACACCGGATTGTTGGCAATGGCAATTGCACTTGAGGAGTCGCAGTACATGGGTACTTCCTTGAACTGAAGGTCGTAGTCGGCTAGCTGGTTTCTGATCCATAGAAGTTGTGCGCAACAGCTTCCTGCCGAGATGTACTCTGACTCTGCTGTGGAGGTTGCAACACAATTCTGTTTCTTGCTGTTCCATGAAATAAGCCTTCTGCCGAGGAATTGACACGTCCCGGAGGTGCTTTTCCTGTCATCCCTGCTCCCTGCAAAATCAGCATCTGAAAAGCCTATTAGCTCGACATCATTGTTTCTCGGGTACCACAAGCCAAGATTAGGAGTACCTTTAAGATATCTCAGAATTCGCTTTGCAGCGACATAGTGAGATTCCTTAGTGTTCACCTGATAGCGGGCACAAACACATGTGGAGAACATAATATCCGGTCGACTGGCAGTAAGGTAGAGCAGGGATCCAATGATGCTTCTGTATTTGGTTTCATCGAAAGGTTTACCTTTCTCATCCTTATCCAGAGACATGGTGGATCCCATTGGAGTCCTCATAGAGGTTGCACTCTCCATTCCGAATTTCTTAAGAAGTTCATTTGTGAACTTCGTCTGAGAGATGAAGATTCCATCCTCAGACTGTTTCACTTGAAGGCCTAAGAAATACTTAAGCTCTCCCATACTGCTCATTTCAAACTTTCCTTGCATAAGTTTAGAAAACTTTTTGCAAAGATTGTTGTCCGTTGAGCCGAATATTATGTCATCGACATAGATTTGCACCAGCAAGATCTTGCCTTTGACTTCCCTGAGAAACAATGTTTTATCTATTTTACCTCTGGAGAACTTATTCTCAAGGAGAAAACTAGATAAAGTCTCATACCAAGCTCGTGGAGCTTGTTTCAACCCATATAAGGCCTTATTAAGAAAATAAACGTGATTGGGATAAGTAGGATCGACAAAACCTGGGGGTTGAGCGACGAAAACTTCCTCTTTCAGGTCTCCGTTCAGGAATGCCGATTTCACATCCATTTGATAGACTGTGAATCCTTTGTGTGAAGCATACGCCAGGAACAACCTGATTGCCTCGAGCCTTGCTACTGGTGCGAAGGTCTGGTCGAAGTCAATCCCTTCCTCCTGTCTGTAACCTTGAGCCACCAGCCTGGCCTTGTTCTTAACGATGACACCATGTTCATCCAGCTTGTTTTTGAAGATCCACTTTGTGCCAATCACATTCTGCTTGTATGGTCTGGGAACCAGAGTCCAAACTTTGCACCGCTCGAATTGATGTAGTTCCTCTTGCATGGCTAGAATCCATGCCGCATCCTTGTTCGCCTCGTCGAACTTCTTTGGCTCAACCTGTGACAGGAAGCTAAGATGCAATACCTCGTTAATTGTACCTCGTCAAGTTCGGACCCCGACACGAGGATCCCCGATGATCTGATCTCTAGGATGATCCCTCACGTGTCGGAGCTCTAGTAGTCGGGCGTCAGGAGCTTCAACTACTTCTTGGGCTTCTCTTTCCTCTAAGAGATTTGTTCTATCTTGATCTTCAACACTTTTAGATGACGTGGAGGTGGAGACTTTGACGTACTTAGGAGCGTCAACTTTAGCGATCTCATCCAGACTCAGCTGTTCCAGTCGTGCACCTGCATCGTCAAGAATACTACTGGAAGAATTGCTGTTAAGCAAACTTCCTTCATCAAATACAACATTTATTGATTCTTCTACCACTAGGGTTTTCTTATTGAAGAACCTATATGCCCGACTATGGGAGCTATAGCCCATGAATATGCCTTCAAAGCATTTTTCACCGAATTTAGTACGCGGGTACTTCCCATTATTCAGTACATAGCATCGGCAACCAAAAATCCTCAAGTAGGACATGGTTGGTTTCCTGCCTTTCAGTAGCTCGTAGGGCGTCTTACGATGATGCTTGTTGATCAATGCTCGGTTTTGTACATGACATGCCGTATTGACACCCTCTGCCCAGAAGTATTCCGGGAGAGAAGCATCTTTCAACATAGTCGTGCAAGCTTCAATGAGAGTTCTATTTCTCCTCTCCGCAACTCCATTTTGCTGAGGAGTGCGCGGGGAGGAAAACTCATGAAAGATACCTTGTTCTTCACAAAATTCTGTCATTGCACCAGATTCGAATTCTGTACCATGGTCACTTCTGATTTTGACCACTGAGCAGTTAAATTCGTTCTGAACCTGCTTGACAAAATTAGTGAAGATGTCAAACGTGTCTGACTTTCGTTTTAAAAAGAACACCCATGTAAACCGAGAATGATCATCAACTATCACTAGCGTATAGGACTTGCCTCCCAAGCTATGAACTTGCATTGGACCAAACAAGTCCATATGCAAAAGGTAAAGACATCGGGAGGAGTCTTTGTCAGCGATGCTCTTAAAGGTAGCCCGAGTCTGTTTGCCCATCTGGCATGCAGGACATGGGCTATCTTTGATGCACTTGATACTGGGAGCATCCCTTACCAAGTCCTTAGAAAATAGCATACTAATTGTCTTGAAATTAATATGTGCCAATCTCTTGTGCCATTGTTCACAAAGAGATGCACTGCCAGTTGCCACAAGGCATACGGGGGTAGATGAATCTAAACTGAGAAAATCTAAACAAAAGATATTTCTGCTCCTAATACCTGATAATACCGTTTCAGAAGAGGTACGTGAAATTATCAGACATTTATCCTTGCAGAACTTAACGTCATAACCTTTATCACATAACTGACTTACACTGATCAGGTTATGGTTTAACCCTTCAACATAAGCCACGTCGGTGATAGAGATTATACCGTTGGAAATCATACCATAACCTCTGGTGACTCCTCGATCTGACCCTCCAAAGATGACTTTGGGTCCATTCTCGACTGGAGCGTAATCACGCAGCAGGCTTCTTGTCCCGGTCATATGCCGGGAGCATCCACTGTCCAAATACCAGATCGGCGTTTTGGTGGCCTTTGGACATTCCTGCAAAACAAAATTAATTTGCCTTAGGAACCCAATCGAACTTGGGTCCTAGATTCCTGGTTAGCACACTCCCCCTCGGTTGGTTAACCCTACGAGTGGTCGGTCTCGCATTGCTAACATGGGGAGTCTCGTAGTTCCTTGGATTAAACCAACAATCCACGGCAAAGTGACCGACTTTGCCACAGCACCAACAGTCAAATCTGTTGTACCTCTTCCTAGGCTCCTGCCTTACCCTGGGAACGGTGGGTACTGCTGGGGCCTTGGATCTGGAGGTGGAGGCCTCATGGTGACAACAGTCGCATGACTTTGTCACCTTCTGTATAACAGGCTTGGCTTTTGGTGCCTGCTTTCCATTATGGCCGCTAGAGAACGGACCATAATTTCCTATGTGGATTTCCTCATAAGGTGCCTTGAAGGCACTCTCACCGAAGTTCCGGGGAAAGTTCCAACCGTCATACCGGCTCTTTGGCTTTGCAACCGAGGGCCGGAAATGATGCCCAAATGTTGACTCAAAGTCGTGTTGGTTGCAAGGAAAGCCAGGCTTTCTGAACGCAACAGGACTAAGAGGAGCCTTACCCTTTTCATCAGCAGAGGCCTTCTTGGCGGCCTTATTCTTCCTCTAGTTCTTGTTTCTCCTAGATGAAGAACCAGGTACCCCTATATGCCCCAAGCCAGCTCCTTTGGCCTGAGCAGAGAAGGTATCAACGATTGGAAGAACTGTTTTTGGCATGGAGAAGCTCTTGACGATCTTCCTTTCTGTCGCAAGTAGTTCTTCCAACTTGTTGACTTCCTCCTGCTTTAGATCAAGGAGCTTCAAAGACTCTGAATGCTTGGAAGTCAGGTCAAGGTGTTCCTGTCGGAGAGAAATCAAGCTAGTGACCTCTTCCCTTAGGGATACACACTCACCCTTAAGGAATTTTACTTCCTTCTTCTCAGCCTTCAGTCTCTTTCGGCACTCATCGAAAGTGTTGAGCAGAAGCTCATACTTCTCGAGGAGCTCAGCTTCACGGGCTGAAGGGCCATCCTCAGGTTCATCATCCTGAGATTCAGGATCCGAGTCGGAGTCGGAGAGAGGGGTGTGAGCTTTTACCTTCCCAGTAAATGGGGGGCATTCTCCTTCTGAGTCCGAGCGACCCACCAGCCCGAAGTAGGCTTCCTCGTCATCACTGGAGTCTGAGGAATCAGACTCACTTAGTGTCTTTGGCCTTCTTACGATGTAGATCCGCTCCTTCTTCTTATCTCTGGAGGATTTGAGCTCCTCTCCTTTCCCTTTTTCTCTTTTGCTTTGATGGCAGTCGGCCACGACGTGTCCTGGCTTATTGCATCCAAAGCAGATAATATCAGAAGAACGATGTTTGTTAGGTTTAGATGCATACCTGTCAGAAGAATAATTTTTCTTCTGATGCCTGGAGGAGGAGCTGTCTTTCATTCTTTGATTCCTCATCTTGAGGAACTTCTTGAACTCTCGGGTGATGAGGGAGAAATCCTCCTCCGACAGTTCTGAGCCGGAGGAGCATGGTTCAGAGTCCTCCTCCTCTTCCTTACTCCTCGCACGGTATGACATCGCACCCTTGCCCTTTCTGGAGTAACTGGCTTTTAGGGCCACAGTCTTTTCTTTTGCAGCAGCCTTCTCTGCTTCTTCCTCTGCCTTCCTGGTGTTCAGCTGAAGTTCATAGGACATCAGCTTCCCAAACAGGATCTGTGGATCAGTTTCTGCTAGTCTGCCAAATTCTCTGATGGCGCAGATCTTTGTGTCCCATTCCTTAGTAAGGGACCTAAGGAATTTGTCATTGAGTTCACCATTGGTGAACACTCTTCCGTAGCCCTTGAGGGCATTGACAATCTTCAGGAAGTTCTCGTATGTGACTCCGATCTCTTCCTTAGGCCCTTGCCTGAAGGCCTCATATTTTTGGTTCAGGAGGGATCTCCGATCATCCCTCACTTCATCCGTGCCCTCCATTAGGATGATCAGGCATTGCCAGATCTCCTGAGCAGTCCTGCAGTTGCTGAAATTTTGCATCATGGAATCATCAACTGCGCTCACCAGAATGTTTCGTGCCTTCTTGTCCAGTCCCACGAGTACCATCTCGTCTTTGTCCATTTCAGAAAGTGTCTTCGGCACTTTCTTGGTGGGATCGATGGTGGAGGCCTTAGTGGGGACATAAGGTCCCTCCTCCACAATCATGAAGAGTCGAGGATCGACTGCTTCCATGTAAAACCTGATTCTTTCCTTCCAGATCGGAAAGTTGAGTCTGTTGCACACTGGGATCTTGCCGGAGTACTTGAGCCCGTCCATAGTAGATATTTGTCTTCTTCTTTTGACACTAGGGGCAGGATTCAACTCAAGGTGTTAACCTTATTGATGAGTAACCTCCCTCTGATACCACTTGAAAGTCCACCTAGTGTCAGCTATGGGCACCTATGGGGGGGGGGGGAATAGGTGACGTGTGGTTCTTTTGCGGAATTTACGGATGTACCTGCACAATAAAAACAACAAGCACAGCACACAGAATACACAGCAAATTTATAGTGGTTCCCCGACTTGGGTACATCCACTTTCCCCCTTCGACCTATCTCCCCAACAAGGGACGACTCGGTCACTTCTCCAACGGGATTGAAATCCAATCCCTTCACTAACGGAAGGAGCCCTTCCACACGTGAGAGTCAACACTCCCACAAAACGGGTTGCACCCAACCCTTACAACACGGAACAAAAGTTCCCTTACAACGAAATTTAAATGTAGAGAGTACACGTGATACAAACTTCTTTTGGAGACTACGGTGTTCCTCTTTGTTCGACGACGTGTTCTTGAAGTCGATGAAGAGTCTACGACCTTGGTCTCACTTGGAGAGGATCTCCCCGGAACCGGCGGCGGCACACGAGCGGCGGCTAGCTTCGGGATCGGCGGCTACGATGAAGAGCGGCTGCTGAACATGGAGATCCAAACTTCGTAGCAAAGCAAACTAGGTCTGCCAACGGTCACTCTAGGATCGGTCGTCTCGATCGATTCGGACGGGGGAGTTTTTCCCGGTCAACAAATCGAGAGACAAGAGATCTCTGGATAGACACGTGAGACTCAAGCTTTGCTAAGCTTCTGTCGCCGGAGATCGGGAAGAAGAACGATCAGCGGCGGCGACGTACTAGCCCGAGCGCGACGGCGGCGGAGAAGAGAAATCGCGATATTAGGGTTTCGTGCTCGGCTTCTTTCTGTGTCTCTATTCCATTCAAAATACCTGTATATAAATACTGTAGAGGTTTTCCAATATGACCGTTTGTGGGACCCACAAAAGAGATCCCCAAATCCCAGTCCAGAAACTTAACAGCGGCAGATCCGGTTCAGGAAGTTCCAGAAAAATGCCAAGTCAAAATCAGTGAGAATCGAAAGTGATTCTCGCCGAGTCGTCGAGAATCAAAGGTGATTCTCGACGATTCGGCGAGAATCAAAGATGATTCTCGTCGAATTTGCCTTGGTTGCACACACTGCTTTATGCCAGGTCGAGACGGCGAGAATCAACCAGTGATTCTCGTCGATTCGACGAGAATCACTAGTGATTCTCGCCGAATCGGCGAGAATCACTAAGTGATTCTCGTCGATTCTTACTTAGACGCAGAGGTGCTAGCTTAGAAGTTGCTGGATCGAGTTCGGCGAGAATCAACTTCTGATTCTCGACGAATCGGCGAGAATCCCAAGTGATTCTCGCAGAATCGGCGAGAATCACTTGGTGATTCTCGTCGATTCTAACTTAGACGAATTTTCGTCTTTCCACCTATGAGATGCTCCTTGACCCATCCTTGCTCCTTGTCTGCTCCTGCATATTTACAGCCCTGTGCTTGAAAATAAGTGCACTCCAATAGAGAGAGTACACGTAGGCCAACACACTGATCTGCTCAACGAGGGATTACGTCGTGCAGACCCGTGTATATTGACCTACTGCACCCTGACATCGGTGTGCACTTAGCATGGAAAAACTGCAAGCACAACTAGAAGGATTTTATCAAATACATAGTCTATTGACCTTAGCTTGTCCAGGGGCTTCTTCAAATCAGGTACATTGTGGATACAATACCCAACATGATGAATAGGGTATTTAAGGATTTCTTGGACCGATTCGTTATTGTGTTTATAGATGATGTCCTGGTTTATTCCCGCAATGTTGAGGAGCATACTCAACATTTGCATTTGTTTTTGTCGACCCTGAGGGAGCATAAGTTAAATGCGAAATTAAGCAAGAGTGAGTTCTGGCTGCCTCAAGTGTCCTTTCTGGGTCATGTTGTAAGCAAGGACGGTATTTCTGTAGACCCGACCAAGATTTCTGCTGTGATGGAATGGGAGAGACCTTCTACACCTAAGGAGATTAGGAGCTTCTTAGGCCTGACTGGCTATTATAGAAGATTCGTGGAAGGATTTTTGGTGTTGTCTGCTCCTCTAACAAGACTTACTCAGAAGAATACTGCATTCATTTGGAATCATAAGTATGAAGAGGCTTTCCAAGAGTTAAAGAAGAGATTATGTACTGCTCCAATTTTAACCTTACCAACTGATGGAGTTGAGTATGTTGTGTACGTTGATGCATCACACATCGGACTTGGTTGTGTTTTAATGCAAGATGGTAAGGTGATCGTGTATGGATCGAGGCGACTAAAGATTCATGAGAGAAACTACCATACGCACGATTTATAGTTTGCTGCCGTAATTTATGCGCTGAAGCTGTGGCGACACTTATTGTATGGCGCATTGTGCAAGATCTATACGGACCATAAGATTTTGAAGTATGTCTTCACTCAGAAGGAACTAAATTTGTGCCAGCGTCGGTGGTTAGAATATGTGGCGGATTATGAAGTGGAAATTCTTTATCATCCAGGAAAGGCTAATATAGTAGCTGATGCTTTGAGTAGAAAGACAACTAAAATTTTTAATCTGTCGGTACTGTCCTTGGTAGAAGAATTCTTGTTAATGAATATTGAGGTTGGGAGTCGAACTGGGCCGGCTTGTTTGGAAGCAGAAGAACCCTCTTGGATTTCCCTTACTCGAGCACATCAGAATGATGATCCTGATTTGTTGCAACTCCGGAATAGAACTGTGAAGGGAGAGTTACCAGATTTCTCCTTGGATGAGTTGGATACCTTGAGGTATCGGGGTAGATTTTGTGTCCCTGCCTTTGGCGATATTCGAGCTAAGATCTGTGCGGAAGCTCATGGTTCCAGTGTAGCCTACCACCCTGATTCCACTAAGATGCATAAGGATCTAGAGCAAATTGTTTTGTGGTCAGGGATGAAGAGTGACATCACAAAGTTTGTTTTGGAATGTTATACGTATCAGCGCGTGAAGGCTGATCATAGAAGGCCTGGTGGTAAATTGACACTGCTTGATATTCCAAGTTAGAAATGGGAGAGTATTTCAGTGGATTTCATCACCGGTCTACCAAAATATCCCCGTGGGCACGACTCTATTTGTGTGATAGTCAACATACTAACAAAGTGTGCTCACTTTGTTCCGTTTAAGATTGGGTATTCGATAAAGAAGATAGTTGAGTTGTATCTTGAAGAGGTCATCAGGTTACATGGAGTGCCTGTTAGCATTGTATTAGATCGGGACTCCAGATTTACGTCCCTCTTTTGGAAGAGTATGCAGGAGGGGTTGGGTACCGATTTGAGGTATTCCATTGCCTATCACCCGCAGATGAATGGTCAGACGGAAAGGTAAATCAGATCGTAGAAGATATGATTAGGTGTTATATTTTGGATCATGGTAGTGCTTGGGATTAGCGTTTCGGACTCATGGAGTTTGCATACAATAATAGTTATCAAGAGAGTCTGCAGATGGCCTCATTTGAGGCCTTATATGGGAGCCGTTGTAGAACTCCTTTGTTTTGGGCTGAAGTTGGTGAGAGACTGTTTCTAGGTCCGGAAGCCCTTGAGGAGATGAATTGTGCTATGACTCATATTCGAGAAAAGTTCTGAGTGGCTCAAGAGCGCTATGAGAAGTATGTTAATCAACGAAAGGTCGATCTGGAGTTTGTCGTTGGAGTCTTGGTTTTTCTGAAGGTTTCTTCGATGTCTGGCGTTGAAAGGAATGGAAGGAATCACAATTTAGACCCCCGGTATGTCGGACCTTTCCAGATTCTTGAGCGCATCGGAGTGTCAGCTTATAGCTGGATTTGCCTGCGACCTTCCCTAGTGTCCATGATGTGTTCCATGTGAGCCAGTTGCGGAAGTGTGTTCGTAATGATCGTCAAGTCCTCGATTCGATGCCCCAGATTCAGCCCAACCTTACGTATGTGGAAGAACTTGTTCGTATTATGGATTCTCAAGAGCGTGTCTTACGGAGAAAGACCATCCCTATGGTCAAGATTCTTTGGAGAAATCAAGATGTCGAGAGCGTGACGTGGGAATTGGAATCGGCGATGAGGCAATCTCACCTACACCTCTTCTCTTAGTTTCGGGTATGTCATTATAATTTAAGTAATGTCTGATTCTTTCGTTTTGTTTTGGTTTTAGAGATGTGTTAGGTTTTAGAGTTGTGTTAAGTTTCGGGACGAAACTCCTTTTTAGGGGGAGTGACTGTAACGCCCCCGATTTTTTGATGCTTTTATTCGAATGGGCATCGTCATATTTATGACGTCCTGGCGTTACTTTTAACGTCGAGTTGACGGCGCAATGCTGTTAAGGCATTTTCATGTCCGTGCGGTCGAGTCGGCCGAATTCTTGTTGTAATTGGAAAATTTTGCTTTTGAAATTTAAGTTAAGTAATTTTGGACTTGCTCGTCAAGTTTTGTCGCAATCCGAGCATTTTTGGAGTCTCGGCGCGCGATTGAAGTTTTGGATTGTTTATGTTTGCCGTATACCTTGAAGATTTATATCTCAAGAATGGCTCGTCGGATTTTGGTTTTAACTTCGCCATTGTGTTTGTAGCGTCAATGTTCGCCTACGGTGCAATTTTCGTTTGATTCGGCGTGCGTTCGGGCCTTCGTTTTGAACTCGTGTTTCCTTATTCAAAAAATAAATAAAAAAAAATAAAAATATGATTATTTTAATATTATAGTAGTATTCAAAAATATCGTTTACTATTCATTCATATAGTTTGATCAAAGGGTATATTTGCAAAAGAATTGTTTTACCTGCAATTATACTCGAGTGATTTCTATATGAACTCGTGTAGGTCTTTCTACAACTCGAGTAGGTCAATTCTGCTACTCGTGTAGGTCATTCTGCAACCCGAGTAGGTCAATTCTACTACTCGAGTAAGTCATTCTGCAACTCGAGTAGGTCAATTCTGCAACTCGAGTAGGTCAATTATGCTACTCGTGTAGATCATTCTGTTACTCGAGTAGGTCATTCTGTAACTCGATTAGGTCATTCTGCAACTCGAGTAGGTCAATTATGTTTATGTTTGGATGCCTTTTTGAGGGTAAAATTGCAGCGTATGGAACAATGGTCAACATGCAATTTGTTCGTCTCGATGAGATCTACAACGTTCATGTTGGGCACTTTTTGATTCGAAGCCATCTTCAACCTTGATTTTCTATTTTCCCGAAACTGCTCATAGATAACCCGTTCGACTGATCTACTCGAGTTTTATGCCTTCTATCTCGAGTAGACCTGATCTACTCGAGTTCTATGCCTTTTATCTCGAGTTCCTATGACTATCTTGAGTTCCCCAAGCCTCCAATTCGAGACTCCATCTTGAGTAAGCCCCTCCAACTTGAGTAAACCCCTCCCTCTCGAGTAAACCAATTTCCTCTCGAGTAGTCTGTGCTCCCTGGGTTCGGGCACCATTTTGAGGGTCAAACCTGTGTCGTACGAAAACATGGTCAGCATTAAAATTGTTCGTCTCGACGAGATTTAAAACTTTCATGCTGGACTCGTTTCGATTTGGAGTCATCCTAGATATCTATTTTGGGTTCCCGCGAAACTGCTCGAAATAACCCGTTTTTGACAAAACTTTTGATAAACATTTATATATATATATATTCTTTGACTTAGGTTTCAGAACCGAACTTCATCTTCTCCGATATTTTTCTCCCGAATCCGAGAAGCGAGTGAGAGAGAGAGAGAGTTTTTATTTCGTGAACCTTCCGGTGGCCGCCGACGGTGCTCCAGTGCTCAAAATCTTCAACCGAACATAGATCTGGAAAGCTCTCGCCGAGAGCTACGCCATCGTGGTAATATCTTCCTCATTTCTTGAGATTTCTCGTCAGGGTTTTTCGGCCCTAACCTTTTTTCGGCTGTTCTTCTTCAGATTTCAAATCCTCCCGCATCCTTTTTGCCCCGATCTACGACGTGGAGTGATTCAGAGGACTTTTCCGGTAAGACAAAGGCAAGTGGTGGTTTCCTCTCGTTTCTCCTTATCTGATTTGATGGTAACGACTATGTTTAAATGTTTCTTAAATTTTTCTACACTTGTTCTTCCAAATTATTGTAATGATTAACCTTCTCAATGATCACATGATGTTGTAACGTGTTATCATGGTGAACTCGATTTTGTCCGGATATGTTTGATCATTCTTGAAGTGTCTTATTGATGGTTTTAAATGCCTTAGATTTCGTTATTGAATGGATTAGAGTTATCTAGTATTGTAAATCGTTCCTAAGGGTTGATCAACCGTGTCTTGAAAACTAGAAGTGTCAAGTAGAATCTGATGAGCCAAATCTCGAGACACATGTGTTGTGGTTTCTTTGGGTTTCTTAATTGTGGGAGTTAATGGATGAAGCCACCCACGCAATGTTTGTTGTCTTTATTAGTACGTTGTGAAAGTCTACCAGGTTTTTGGGCGTCTACGGTGTATGGTGGAGAGTGTGAGACCCCCTCACAGTTAGATGAATTTTATATTCGTGAGGGTGCTTCCACGAGTGACCATCTTGCCCGTGTTTTTGGGTAGAGTCGACCACAGGTGCCTAATAAAGGTTTTGTTTTTCTTCCTTATGAATTGTTCATCTAGTCACCTTATGGCCTCGTGCGTCCGGTGTACTCTTGTTGAACGTGACGAATCACTTAAGAGTTCTTTTTCCCTATTGATGCCTCGTTTTCTTTTTGTACTCTACTTTAGTGCTTTTGGTCTTGGGTTGGTACCCCTTTTGACATTTGTTTATTTTGGCTTATTAATTTTCTGTCACCATTTGTACTTTCTTGCTTAGGTGTTCTTTCTTTGGAATGCCTCAGGTTCAGAGCAGTAGCAGATAGTAGAGCTAGTTTTGGAGTTTCTGGGAGACAGTGTTGGCCGTAGTTGTTACCTCATCTCAGCAAGGTAGTTTGTGGTTTATTTAGTTACTAGTTCAGACATAATTTTTTGTCAGTGGGTTTGTGTCAATTTGTTGGCGCCCACGTAATTGTTACTTTTAGATACTTGCTAGCTGCTTATTTCTCTATATGTGGATGTGGATTATTTGCTCTTTAGAAGGATTTATGCTAGGAATGCATGTTAGGTATTGAAAGAATTGTTTCCTAAACACCTAGTGGGGGTGGGTGAATAGGTGCAATTCCATTTTCTTTCAAGGCAGAATATTAATTCAGTTAATTAATAGAAACATATAGTTCTACAGCTATCACAGCACAAAAATCACAATACCACACACAATCACAAATGATACACTGATTTATAGTGGTTCCCCAAGGTCTGGGTACATCGACTTTCCCCCTTCGCCTATCTAGCAGTGTGCTAGATTCGGCCTAACTTCTTTCCTTCTCCTCAGATACACAGATATTACAGCTCAGAACCCAAACAAGGCTCCTACAACTCAGAGTGAGCCCATACTCCTATAGCTCAGGCAATCTGCCCTACCTCAGCCTTCAACAAGGACTACAACTCAGAGATGAAAATCTCCTACATCTCAGGCTCTCAGCCCTACCTCAGCCCTCAACAAGGCCTACCACTCAGAGAACTTAATCTCCTACAACTCAGCCTTTATAAATCAGGCTTACAACTTAGATCTTAAAAAGATCCTACTGAAAATAGATGTAAATTTGAAATTTACCACCACCCTGATTGAGAGAGAAAGGATGGAAGGTTTCTTGATCAGTTCTTGAAAGAATCTGATGTTAGAGATCAACCTGTCTTAGCTTTCTTCAAAGCTTCTTGAATCTGAACACAGTAGGGTTGATTTCCTTTGAAGTTGATCTTCAATCAGCTTCTTTCTTGAAATTCAGAAATCAATCTGAATTCTTCTTGGCAGACTAGTTCAGAATCTGCACTTAAGAGACTTGTTGATGTAAGTCCCTTTCTTCACTTGAATAGATGGAGCTCTCTCTCTCCAAATTCTTCTGAAGATTCTTCTGAATTCTTCTTTGAATTCTCTTGACAAACTCTGAGTATATCATCACTTGAGTATGTCTTCTTAGATCTTCTGTTGAAAATCTTCTTCTGTTTTTTGTGTTTTCTCCTTTTTTTATCTCATGTGTATATGTATCTATCTTCTGTTGATAGAGAATGTATTTATATAGACTTCCTCCATGGTAATCGGCTGATCCGGTTTCTAACGAACTTCTGACAGCTCTGACAGTTGCAGTAGACCGGTTTGTTATGACAGCTGTCAGGTCTTCCAGTCACTTCTTGAAACTTTGTCTATGTCAGCAAAGTGTCGAGACTGATCTTCATCATGTGTCGACACAAGTAGACTAAGTGTCGACACAAGCCTTGGTGGTGTCGACACAGCTCCCTTGGTGTTGACACTGCTTCTCGACACAGCTTATGTAGAATGTGTCGACACTAGTGCTGTGTGTCGACACAGTCACTTCTTCTCTTCACAAAAAATCAACTTTGTTGAAACTCTGCTATGTGTCGACACAAGTCCTATGTGTCGACATAGTTGCTGTCGACAAAGTCTTCTGTGTGTCGACACTGCCTCTGTGTGTCGACACAGTTGATGTCGACTAAGCTTTTCTATTTGTCAACACTGCCTCTATGTGTCGACACAGTTTCTTCTGGTGTCGACAAAGCCTTTCCAAGTGTCGACACAATTGACTCCAGGTGTCGACACAACTTTTCTCCAATGTCGACACAAGCCTTCATAAGTGTCGACACAGCTTCTTCTGGTGTCGACTCATGGACTTAAAAACTTTTCCTGCATTCCTGCATTTTCTTAACCTGCACATATAAACTCAAAACAACATCAAATACACCTTGATGCATATGATTGAGTAAGGTGAGGCTTCTTCAACTCTGGTACACATTTTCCAACGTACCCAACAATCTCCCGCTATTTGGAGAAGTCATAACCCTTAGTCAATGATATACACCATGTAACATCCCATATTACTTCTAGACCCCTTAACTTAGATTAGGTTGGACATGGGGTGGGTGTTAGGGAAATTAGCTAGGTTTGACCCTAAGTAGTGGGTTGTAGCCATGTGGGGCCCATCGAGAAAACAATAAAAGCTATGTCCGGAAAGTCGTTCTAAAATCTGGTCAATGAACGGCAATGGAAAATGATCCTTGCGGGTGGCGTCATTTAACTTACGGTAATCTATACACATTCGCCAACCGGTCACCGTCCGAGTCGGGATTAATTCAATATTCTCATTACTTACTACTGTTATCCCTCCCTTCTTTGGTAATACCTGGAATGGGCTAACCCACTTACTGTCTGAGATATGATAGATAATTCCCGCGTATAACAATTTCATAACCTCGCCCTTAACTACTTTCATGTTTGGGTTTATACGGCCCTGAGGTTGTATAAAGTTATGTGAATTATCTTCCAATAAAATCTTATGAGTGCAGAAAGATGGGCTTATGCCCTTGATATCAGATATATGTCAAGCAATAGCTCGGTGATGCTTTCGTAAAATTGAAAGAAGTTTATCATTTTGTGCATCCGTGAGCTAGGCCGAAACTATGAAAGGCAGCTTGGAGTCCTTTTCTAAGAAAGCGTATCTAAGGTGCTCAGGTAGTTCTTTCAGTTCCAGGTTAGGAGGGTCATCATTCGAGTTTTTAGAAATCCGTTCTTTTTCAAAAACTATGTCCTCGTAGACTTTTTTATATGTAAAATTAAAAGGGGTGGGGCTAGCGGCCATGGCGGCTTCTTGCAGCGATTTAGTTGGAAGAGTAGAAGAGTAACCAAAATCAAAAAATTCTTTTTCAAAATCAGAAAGGCGGGTGGAGGTTTCTTCACTTAGGTGTAGAGATTTAGTTGGAGGAGTAGGAGAGGAACAAAAATCAGAATTTTTTTTCAAAATCAGAGGTGTGAGAGGAGGATTCTTCACTTACGGTATCTATGAAAAAGCAGGAGTCATCATTGGCTACTGTTTTCTTCATCGAGGGGGTGATAGAGAAAGTTACTTTGTCGTCGCCTACTCGACGGAAGAGCTTACGATTGCTTACGTCAATGATAGATCGGGAGGTGGCAAGGAAGGGTCGGCTAAGGATCTGGGGAACCTCAACGTCTTCTTCGATGTCCAAAATGACAAAGTCCACCGGGAAGATGAACTTGTCGACTTTGACTAGGACGTCCTCCACAATACCTAACGGATATTTGACTGATCTGTCGGCGAGCTAGATACTCATGCGTGTGGGGCTGAGACTACCAATTCCTAACTTTTTAAACAACGAGAGGGGCATAAGATTAATACTCACACCTAGGTCGGCTAAAGCGTGTTTGACAAAGAGGTCACCAAAGACATATGGGATAGAGAAACTACCCGAGTCACTGATTTTCTTTGGTAATCCGTTTGTCAAAACCGCCGAGCACTCGGCATTTAACGTGACATGCGAAAGGTTCTCTAACTTCTTCTTGTTGGTCAGGAGGTCCTTAAGGTACTTAGCATACTTCGGCATCTGGGATATGGCTTCATGGAAAGGCAGATTTATGTGGATTTGTTTGAACATTTCTAAAAAACAGGTGTGTTGATCGTCTTGTCGTTGTTTATTATGTTCAGAAGGGTATGGCGGGGATGAATTATTTTTAAAGGTGGGTGGTGGAGTGAGTTCTTTTTCTAAAATAGGGGTGATAACTTCTTTGGTAGAGGGTGAAATTTTTAAAACAGGAGCGGAGCTTTAATTTTTTAAAGCGGGAGCGGAGCTTTGATTTTTTAAAGCAGAAGCGGAGCTTGCCTCGGGCTCTTCACTTACCATACCAGGAACTTTCTTCCCACTCCGAAGAGTTATAGCTTTTGCTTGCTCTCTCGGGCTGGGCTCGGTATTGGAAGGAAGAGACCCTACGGGTCGCTCAGAAATTATTTTAGCGAGCTGTCCTACCCGATTTTCTAAATTTTTAACGCTTCCAGTTAATGTTCTAATCGTAGCGTCATTAGCATTCATGTATTTTGAAAACATTTCCTCCAAACTTGGAGGTTTTGGAAAACCTTGAGGAGGTGGTGGTGGTGCAAAAAAATCAATTTGTGGTGGCGGGCACAACATTCGATGGATTACTCCACGAAAAATTCGGATGATTTCTTAACGCAGGATTATAACTATTCGGAAAATTAAAACTAGGAGGATGAAAATTTGCAGCTGAAAAATTATTAAAAGTAGTTCTAGGCATATTATTTACATAATCCAAATGTTCCGGGGAGGAGTGGCAGATTCCCATACCTGAGGGGCTTATGCAGCAGTCATCTCCGTAATTTTTTTGCTTAATATTTCAACTTGCAGCGCGAGCTGGGAGACGTTGTCCACTTCAAAGATACCAGCAGGCTTGCTCGTGCGGGACCTTGGCACATTCCACTGGTAAGTGTTCATGGCCATGTCCTCAAACAGCTCAAGAGCTGCTTCTGGGGTCTTATGATTTAAAGTACCGCCAGAAGCTGCATTTATCATTTGCTTCGTGCTTTGATTTAGCCCGTTATAAAACGTCTGCACCTGCAACCATACAGGCAGAGCGTGATGTGGGCATCGTCTTAATAATTCTTTAAATCTTTCTCAGGTTTCGTAAAGGGTCTCAGAGTCTATTTATCCAAAGGCAGAAATGTCATTCCTAAGTTTTGCAGTTTTATCAGGCGGAAAATACTATGCCAAAAAGTTTTTAGTTAATTGCGTCCAAGTAGTTATGCTATTTTTAGGAAGGGTGTTCAGCCACTGCTTAGCCTTAGTTCTAAGAGAGAAGTGAAATAATCTTAGCCTAATCGCATTATTTGTGACACCATTAATCTTAAATGTGTCACAAATCTCAAGAAAACTTGCAATATGTGCATTCGGATCTTCATCTTGAAGTCCGTCAAATTGCACATATTGCTGCACCATTTGAATAATGCTAGGCTTTAGTTCGAAGTTATTATTTGCTATCGCAGGGCGAACTATACTAGATTCAGTACCCTCGAGATTCGGTTGTGCATAATAAGACATAGGCCTTTGCACGGTTTCCTCTACGTTGGGTTCTTCCATTCTTAAAGTGGAAAATTACTCAGAATCCTCAACCGGTATTTGGAGAGTAGGGCCTTGAAATCGCGATCTTCTCCAAAGAGTACGCTCAATTTCGTGGTCCAGGTCCAAAATAACCGACGGACTTCAGCGGGTCATGCACTAAAAGAAGAGAAGAGAAGAAAGAGAAATAAAATAAACTAGAAAAAGAGAGTTACTAATTTTTTTTTTGAAATAATTTTTTTTTAAAGTTTAACTCCCTAACTTCCCAAGGGCTACCCGGTGAAGGTTTCACAAGGTACTAGACAAGATAGTGGCGTTTAAGACCGCTTTGCCCTTTTCGAGAGATTTAGGTGGCGTAGAAAAATTGTGGAGTGGGTTTCTATTAATAGCGGTAATAAAATTAATTTTTTTATTTTTTTAAAAAAATTTAAAGAAGGAGGATGAGAAAGAGAAATGATAAAACTAATGGATTCGTGTTTTCAATTTATCAACGAGCGTTGCTCCCCGGCAACGGCCCCAAAAACTTGATGTCCCGGCCAACGCTTATGAAAAGCGAGCAGCTAAACTAGCAATCCGGCTATGCAAGTATACCTATCGAACTGTAGTAAGGGGACACAGGTGTCGTATTTAAATCCGGGAACTGTTGAGTAAGCTTACTCACACGAAATCTATTATTCTATCGACGGAAATCTTAGGGTTTAAAAGAAAGTTAAGCGTACTAAAGGAAGAAATATTTCATAAGGAAGAGAGCTACTTGCATAAAGAGATAAAAAGAGCTATTTGCATGAAGAGATAAAGAGAGCGAAAAGAGCGATTACACTAAAACTTAGAAATGATGAGAAGAAAATGCACACGATCAAGAATCACCTTGGCAACAGTCGATTGGAAAAATATGATAAATAAACCTAAGCTAATTAGGGTAAAGGTCCATCACCATGGAGTTTCCATAAATATTTACACGCTTCTCTTGAAGGCCATGCCCAACTGAGTTTACGAATGTCCGACCGACTTTCGCGTAAATCGGAGGCCTAAAACTTGCTTTATACGGTGAACCCCACTATTGGATTTTACTCCAATCCTGGAGATTTGGACATCTGCCTCTCTCGAGGGGTGCGAACAACTCCCTTTACTCTTGAGTGCTCACTTCAAACCATCGGCATCTCGGCTAGCCAGGAATGAAAGCAAAGGTGGAGAGTATATATCGAAGATATACCTCCAACCCGTGATAAATCAAGAGTAATTCAAGGCTAAACCCTAAAAAAAAGGTAAGATTCAAAACATCATAACCTAATCACTCAAACCTCGGATTATCATGATCGAGTACAAGGAGGATTAGTTAATCATGGTGAGGTGGAGGAGGGGGATGAGTAGTAAAGCATAAAGGCACAAAGTAGTAAAGAGAAGAAAATAAGAGCTCTTCTATTAAAATTAAAGTGAGCTTACAACATGAAAATTAACGAGATTACAAGTTCATGGAATTGAAAATTCTATTCTGGCCCTATCATTAGCAACTAAAGCATAATAAAAGCTATTACAAAAGCTTAACTAAACTAGGATTAAGATAAATACAAAGTAAGAGAGAGAGAGAAAGAGGGGGAAAAGCATAAAAAGGAACAATAAACAAAGGGGCAGAACCTCCCCCTCTCAGCCAAAAGATCATCCTGAACCCTAGGAGAAGGGCTCAATTTATAGATTTTTTCAGGAGGGGTCACGGCCCCTGACACGCCCTAGTCAGGCGTGCACCTGGGGCGTGACACAGTCGGTGCGACTTTTCAGACTGAAATTAACTGCTGGAGTTGACGGGTGTGGTTGTTGAAGTACACGCCCATATGTCAGGCCCGGGTCGGGCGTGACCCGGGGGCGTGACACATTTGGTGCGACGGTGGAGAGGGAAAAAAGAGCGCGTTGCGGCAATTCCTCGGAACCTGGGCACACGCCTCTGGACCACGCCCATGTTGTATGTGACACGGGCGTGACAGAGGGCGTGTACACTAAGTTTCCACGGAATGCAGTTTCAGACCAATTGCTTCATTCCT
The DNA here is from genome assembly GCA_039583875.1 of Platanthera guangdongensis. NCBI lineage: Eukaryota > Viridiplantae > Streptophyta > Magnoliopsida > Asparagales > Orchidaceae > Platanthera > Platanthera guangdongensis. The sequence continues at coordinate 73,079,920 of CM077148.1, forward strand.
CTAGGTTACACGCCCTAGGTACACGCCCGGGTAGGCGTGACCTTGGGGCGTGTCACAACAAAATTCTGCTGAAAGCCGTGAAAACCTGCAAAAAGCAGAAAAACGCATTAGCGACAAAAAAATATACAAAGGGGAATCAAAATAAGCACTTTACAAGACATGATTTGCTTTAAAACCCTGAAAATACCCTAATAAAATTGACTGCAAATCGTACTAACAAAGATCACCCTTCCCCTATCAATGTTCCTGCTGATATATACCTAGAAAAAGTGCAAATATATCTATCCTGAAATCAATAGAAGCCCTGATGGCCAAGCAACATGGAAGTTTTGATCGTTATTTGAAGAAAGTACTAAAGAAGTCAAGGAGACAGAGAAAGATATGAATAACGGCCTTGTAGATATCAATGTGCATTTTGACAAGCTGGATTCAAGGTTAGATTCTTGGTTTATATAAGGAGGTCAGGCAATCATCCATATAATGGAAGGACTAAAAAGAAATTTAAATGTTCTTCAAAACATTGATGCAAAAGAAAAAATAATAATTAATGCCCATAATGAAGGAATGAATTATTTTGATGACAAAATGGTCTACTATACCAATGTCATAGAAGCCAAGGTACTTGAAGAAGATAGAAATGGGGAGGATGAATTGAAAGAAAATGTGATAGATCTTGAAGCTGCTATGGTAGAAAACTTCAAGGGATTCAACGACTACAGTTATGACAATTCCAGTAGGCTTCATGTTGAGATGTTTGGTAGGGCAAGCCATCGTGATGTAAGGATTCTAGTACTTGTGGTGCCTGCTCCAGTGGATGTTCATGTTAATTCTGCTCACGATTATTCTCTGTAGTAAGCCGACACTCAGGATTTCTCTCCATTTAAACTAGAATATGCTGTTGTTGCTGCCCATCCAGATGCTCAGATAGTTGAAGACATACTTCCAGAATCTCTGAAAAGTAGAAGATATGGTGAACAGAGAAATGACTTAGGTATGGAGTCCAATTTCGAAGAGTATCATTCTGGACACCTTCAAGATTGTGGACTTACTAATGAAAACAGATGGGATTAATATAGCACCGATTAATGGCACAAGTATTAGGTAGCATGGGCTATATGAAGACATCATTTCAGGAGAAACAACTTTGGTGATCCAAATGCACCTCCAGCCCCGCCAAGATATTATCCGAAGCAAAAAGCATATTTTGCCAGACACATTCAGAAAAGCAAGGACAAACATACTTATTGGTTTCTTTTATGTTCATGTTTGTAGACACTGGTTGCTCCAACAAAGAACTTTCATTTATATATATATATATATATATATATATATATATATATATATATATATATATATATATATATATATATATATATAAATAATTTAATGTTTTGTTTGGGAATGCGTTTATTTCTTATTTTTCTTGTCTTTTCATTTTCATGCTTTATTTTATGAATAATTCACCTTAGTTTGTAGGGTTCTAACTTCTCCAAATAAGGGGAGATTGTTGGGTACTGTATTTATACTAACCCTGATTTGAAGAAGTGTCCATTGAACTAAGATGAATTGAGTTGTATTTGATACTCTCTATTTATTTATGTGCTTGTAGGACTATATTGCTAAGTACAATCCAATGTCAGGTTATAGTGAGTCAGGAAATACTGGACTATATAAAGTAATCCTTCATTGTGTAGGCCAATGTGTCGACTCACGTGTAATCTCTCTATTGGGGTGCACTTCTATTCCAAGTGCATTAGATGTATCAAGGAAGGTCAAGTGCTAGAATTAGAAGAACAAAAATTTACCTAAGTAAAATTCGTCGAGTATAGTAGTGCATACTCATTGAATTCAATGAGTATACTCCTGGATACTCGTCGATTCCGTCGTGTATACCTACTTGCCCTCGTCAAACTCTTCATATTTACTTAAGGTATAATTTCTGAGATCTGTAAAAATAGTTAAGTAAAAGTCGCTGAGTATCATCAATTATACTCGTCGAATTCAACGAGTGTATCGTTTGATACCCGCCGAATTCATCGAATATACATGTTGATACATGTCGAATTCGTCGAGACTTATTGGGTGTACCTTTGAGTTTACGAATTTACTTCACTGGATTTTTCTATGTCATATTCTCCGAATATCACTTAGCTTATGCATCGAATGCATTGAGTGTATCAATCGATACTCGTCGAACTTATCGTGTGAGTAAGCCGATATTCAACGGATTCGTCGAGTATGACTTCTGCTAGGCGTTGAGTTATAAGTTCGATTGGCTGATATTCTCTAAGTTAAATTAGTCGAGTTTCACTACAGTTCGATGAGTATAATTAGTTATTCTCGACGATAATTGACGAATTATACTTATGGTTTATTTCTTATAATTTCAAATTTCTGACACGTTCTTTCTGATAGCCATGTATAGTAAATTTAACACGTCTCGGTATGGAATGTCTTTCCTAGTCGTTACAGGAGGAGGATTCCTATATATATTTAGGTTGGAATTCATTAAACCCTAATCGTGTTTCTTTGTCCAATCGAGAAACTACTGAATGTCAAGAACCCATCGGAACCCAATCCAAATTTTACACATTTCTCGGCCAACGACAAGCTCGTTGCACAATTCAATCTTCCTCCACCTAGTCGACTAGATTGTTTATCTCCGAAGACTTCGATTCTACATAGATCTAGCTGAGCCATTTGTTCGAATCTAGTTCTCAAAGATTTCACATTTTCCATGTTCTTCAGGACATTCAACATCAACCTTTTTGAAGAACGAAGGATCTAAGACTTTAGATCTAAATAAGATAATTTGTAATTTTATTATGTAAATCCTTTTTACTTTTGTAAGAGGTTTTTCCCTCCGAGTTGTCGATCGGTGTTTGGATTGAGTTGTAGATCCGTGTTTGGATCGAGTTATATAAGAGTTTATTCTCTGAGTTGTAGGAGCGTTGTCTATGTGGTTATTTTTCAGTAATTTTTTATTCCATAAAAAGAAGCAGAACACACCTATTCACCCCCCTTAAGATGATTTAGGTTGACACTAGATACTTTCAACACCCTATGAACTTTATTTTCAAAAGAAACTGAATGTGTCTTATTTTAAAGTTTTTGTTTGCAAATGTTTCATTTTCAATACTAAGGACACATTAGGAAATTTTGATGAAAAGTTTGTTCAAGGTATATTTATTGGTTATTCTTCAACTAGTAAAACTTATAGTCTTTAATAAGAGGACAAAGTAGTTGAAAAATCAATTCATGTTAAATTTAATGAACTTCCTTCTTGTATAAAAACTAACCCTACGGGTAGTGATGAAGAACTACTTCCCCCACTAAAGTCGGATGATTATGAAATACTTGGACATCAAGAAGAAGATAATGAAGAAAGAGAAGGAGAAGAAGTGGAGGAATATATGCCTCCAAGCGATCTAAATTTTTAAAAATATCATCCATAAGATTTTGTTATTGGAGTACCATCAAGAGGGGTAAGTACTCATTCGTCATTACATGATTTATTTTCAAAACTTTGTTTTGTTTCCAATATCAAACCAAAAGATGTTTTAAATTCTTTAAATGACGAATCTTGGTATTTAGCTATGATAGATGAATTTAATCAATTTGAACGTAATAAGATTTGGAATCTTGTTGAAAGACCTTCTAATCATCCTGTTGTAGGAGTTAATTGGATATTCAAAAGTAGATTAGATAGTGATTCTAAGATTACTAGAAACAAAGCTAGACTTTTAGCAAAAGTATATTCTCAAGTTGAGGGGATAGATTTTGATGAAACATTTGCATTTGTTGTACATTTAGAAGAAGTTAGAATTTTTCTTGCATTTGCTAGCTTTAAAGATTTAAATTATTTCAAATGAATGTGGAAACTTCTTTTTTTAATCGGTATATTAAGGAAGAGGTTTATGTAGAACAACCTCCAGACTTTGTTCATGAAAAATTTCCTGATCATGTATATAAGTTAGAAAGGCCCTTTATGGTTTAAAGCGAGCACTCCGAGCCTGGTATGATTGATTAAATTTATATTTATTAAAGAATGATTAAAATGGGTAGTGTGGATTGTACACTCTTCATTAAGCATGTTCATGATGATTTGGTAGTTTTATAAATTTATATTGATGACATTATTTTTGGAGCCACTAATGAAGGGTTATGTAATGATGTAGTAAGAATTATGAAAGATGAATTTGAAATGAGCATGGTAGGAGAACTTACTTATTTTCTTGGTTTTCAAATTACCCAAAGACATGACAGTATTATTTTTTGTAAATCTAGATATATCCATGATGTTTTAAAAAGATTTCGATTTGAAAATTTAAAGCAAGCTAATACTCCTATTAGTGTTTCTTTAAAATTAAGAATAGATGAAAGTGAAATATCTATTGATCAGTTATTATATAGAGGGATGATATGATCACTTTTGTATTTAACTGCATCTAAACCTGATATTATGTTTGCAGTTAGCTTGTGTGCTAGATTTCAGGCTAATTCTAAAAAATCACATTTAAAAGTGGTTAAACGTATATTTCAATATCTTATTGGTACTTGTAGAATAGGTTTGTGGTATCCACATAACAATACATTCATTTTACATGGTTATTCTTATTCAGATTATACTCGATGTTCTTTAGATCGTAAGAGCACAAGTGGCACTTCTCACTTTCTAGGCCCATCACTTATTTCGTGGTCGAGTAGGAAAAAGAATTATGTTGCCTTATCCACCACCGAGGCCGAATACATTGCACTAGGTAGTTGTTGTGCACAAGCTCATTGTATGAAACAAACATTGGAAGACTTTGGAATAAATGAAGAAACCATAGAACTAAGGTGTGATAATAAAAGTTCAATTGATTTAACTAATAATGCAGTTCATCATTCTAGGTCTAAACATATAGATGTTAGCCATCATTTCATTAGAGACCACATAAAACAAAATTCAAGATACGTTAATTTCATCAGTTCAAATTCACAGCTTGCAAACATTTTCATAAAACCATTTCCAGATTCCCATTTTCAATGCTAAGAGTAGAATAAGGAATCTTAGACATTTCAAGCTCATGAATTAACATAAATATTATGAAAAAAAATTTAATTTAAAATTTACAAAAAAAAAATATTAAAATAACCCACATATTAAATCATAATTGTACCGAACAAAACTCAGAAATGGCACACCATATCTTACCAAAATTATTATAATACTTGTTCATCATAGAAAATGGGAAAATATATGAAATATACAATCACCTGGCGTACTGGGTATCGCCTGACGATATCTTCCTAAAGTCGACTTATGCTAAAAATCATCAGATTTCTTTGTTGTCCCCAACAATAGTTTCTTCATGGTCTTTTTTCGATCCCTGACTGCTGCTCCTTAATCGGCTAGGTTGACGGATTGACGGTCGTCGAGGTCCACTACCAGATTTTCCCATTCTGCTATCTCTGCCAGAGTTGGGTTCAGCTTAAGGCTCTTTGTCAAAAACATGATGAATTTCTACATACCTATAAGTGCTTTTTCACCTCTCTCTTGTGCTCCTCAAATGACTCTCGCAAGTCATCTAATCCTTCATGTAGTGATCCACCTATTGCTAGTGGTGAATTTCTAATGGTTGATGAAGGTTAACTACTTTACGAATGACCACTAGTATTTGTGGTACTCATACGGAAAACCATAGGTGCACAGTCATCAAAGTAAAACTCCTAGTCATTTCAACTGTATTTCTTATATAGAATTCATTGTATGATAGCCCTCATCAGTAGTGTGTTGTTTAGTTTTCTCCACCTAGAGTTTTTGAGTCTATTTGTGTAAAAGATGATAGACAAAATCAAGTCCGCCACATCAAACAACCCCCTCTCCAAGATCATGTACTTCACATAACTTAATTGAGCCATTATTTTTCTTGTGTCCCCGGATTTGAAAATAATTATATTTCTCAAAATTTCTTACACTAAACGTGCATCCGAGGTGAGTGTGGTCGTCGATTGGATCAGCTTTTTATGGAATTTCCATGTAAAACAATGTTCAAAAGAGTCCAATCTTTATCCTTCCAATAGTTTTCAACTACATCCAGTACATAGTCTCGCTCTATCAGACCAAACTCATCTCTTAAATCATTATGAGTTATTTCAACAGCTTGCTCTTAGACTTTTTATGTCACTCCCCCGTTCAATTCAGTGAAATTAGTATCTCTTAAATGATTGTAGAATTATCTAATTAAAACTGATGAGAACATGTCTGGAAGTATAACTGACATTATACCTTCCATTGCTAGTAGATCATGTATGTGTGCATGACAGACTTAATTGAATTCAATGACATTCCCCACTTTGATGTTTGTATTCCCGATTCCAGGAAATGTTTGATAAGTGGAATGAGAATCACTCCCTGTGCTCCTCCTGACTTTAGAACTTGAAGACATTCTTGAAAACTGTTTGTTGGGTACATTGGTCAAATGTACCTGATTTGAAGAAGCCTCACCTAACTCAATGATATGCATCATAGTGTATTTGATGTTTGTTTGAGTTACTTGTGCAGGTTAGGAATACACTGGACTGAAGCTAAAAATCCTAAGTCCATGTGTCGACACCCAGAGGGAAAGTGTCGACACTTGAGAAGACTTGTGTCGACACCCAGACAAGCAGTGTCGACACTTGGAGTCATTGTGTCGACACCTGGGAAGAAGAGTCGACACCAGTCAGAAAGTGTCGACACTTGGAGCTGTGTCGACACTCAGTGAAGAAGAATGCAGAAAAGCTGTGTCGACACTTAGCAGAAGTGTCGACACCTAGAAGTGCTGAGTCAACACCAGAAAGTGTCGACACTTGAAGCAAGTGTCGACACTCAGCAAAAGTCTGCAGAATCTAAGTACAAGTGTCGACACTCAACACAATGTGTCGACACTATGCAGAAGAGTCAGCACTTGAAGTAAGTGTCGACACCCAGCACAATGTGTCGACACTTAGCTAAAGACTCAGTATTTGAAGTAAGTGTCGACACTCAGCACAATGTGTCGACACACAACCAGAGGAGTCAACACTTGAAGAAAGTGTCGACACTCAGCACAATGTGTCGACACTTAGTTGAAGACTCTACACTTGAAGAAAGTGTCGACACAAGGAGCTATGTCGACACTTAGCAAAGAACAGAAAAGTTACAAAATATTCTAAGTACAAGTGTCGACACTAAAGGAAAGTGTCGACACTCAGCTGAAGAAACAAGATTGAAGACTTGTGTCGACACCAAGAAGCAGTGTCGACACTTGACAGTTTCTACACATGAAGATGTGTCAACACAAAGGAGATGTGTCAACACTTAGAAGAATACAGTTGCAGAATGAAGTACAAGTACTTGTGTCGACACTCAATTTCAGTGTCGACACATGCAGAAGAAACTGTGTCGAGACATACAAGGAATTGTGTCGACACCTTGTAGACTTGTGTCGACACTTACACAACATGTGTCGACACTTGGCCTATAAGTGTCGACACTTAAGAACAGAAAGTCTCGACACTATCTGACAGTCAGAGGAATTTCAAGAAGTGACTGGTTGACAAGACAGCTGCCGATCCAGCCGGTCTACATCAACTGTCAGTGATATCAGAAGTCTGTTATGAACCGGACCAGCCGGTTACCATGAAGGAAGCCTATAAATAGGCACCCATAGTTTACAGACTAAGATTGATCGAGTGATAAAGGATTGTTGAAATAATATAGAAGTGGTTGAAAAAGTTTTTACAGAGAGAGTTCAGATCTTTGTAAAAGTGGTATATTGAGTATCAACACAAGAAGATCTTGCTGTGCATCAGCAGATCTAAGAAGTTGGAGAGAGAGAGCTCCAACCAAGTATTCAGTCTTTGGAACTAAGGCTGAGAAGAAGAATTCAGAGTCATCTGGATTTCAAGAAGCAGAGGTCAAGGAACAACTGCAGAAGATTCAGACTAATTCAGTTCTAATCAAGAAGCTTTGAAGGAAGCTAAGTCAGTTTGGATCTAACTGAGTTCTTCCAAGAACTCTTCAAGAATCTCTCAACTCCTCTCCTATTTTCTGAGTTGTAGAGTTAACTATTGTACATTCTATTTTAACCTGTAGGATCCATTGGATCTGAGAGAATTGTAAGCCTATTTTATAAAGGCTGAGGGTAGGGCTTGGTTGCCTGAGTGTAGGAGTTGAAGAACTCTGAGTGTAGGCCTTAATTGGCTGAGTGTAGGCCTGGGTGGCTGAGTGTAGGCCTTTTGGCTGAGTGTAAGGCTTTGGGCCTGAGGTAGGAACCTAGTTTGGTTCTGAGTTAGTGGAGAAGTTTGGCCGAATCTAGTACACTGCTAGATAGGCGAAGGGGGAAAGTGGATGTACCCAAAGATTGGGGAACCACTATAAATTAGTGTGTCTGCTGTGGTGTGCTGTGCTGTGCTGTGGATTACTTGTTTGATTTCTGTAATTGCTGTTAGCTGTAATAATTGTTGTGCTGCCAACAAAGTTTTGAAAAGGTTTAGGTCACCTATTCACCCCCCCCCCTCTAGGTGTTTAGGTACCATATCTTTCAAGTGGTATCAGAGGGAGGTTCCTCAAAAAGGACTAACTGTCTGAGGAGATCCAGTTTGGCAGATTCAGTATAAGTCAGGAAACAGTTTCAAGAAAATCAAGAAACATGGGGTCTTCAGAGAATCACAAGGAATTGGGTTCAATGAAACTGCCCATTTGCAGAAAGGAGATTTTTGGAATCTGGAAAGAAAGGGTAAGGCTGTTCATGGAGGCCTCTGACCCTAGGATCTACATCACAGTCAAGGAAGGGCCTTATGTGCCCATGAAGATTTCAGTCTTGGATGCTACACAGAGAACTCCAAAGGATTTTTCTGAAATGACCAAGGATGAGATTGTCCTAGCTACAATGGACAAAAGGGCACAGAACATCATAGTTAGTGCAATTGATGATGCCACCTTCCAGAACCTTATTCACTGTAAAACAGCAAAAGAAATGTGGGATACCCTCATTGTCTACATGGAAGGTTCTGAAGAAGTAAGACAAGATAGGAAATCCTTGCTTAATCAAGAATATGAGAGCTTTAGGCAAGGAAGAGGAGATAGCATCACTGAATGCTACAAAAAGTTCTACAGAATTGTTAATGAACTCATGTCCTATGGAAGGGAGTTCACAAACTATGAATTGAATGATAAGTTCTTGAGGTCCCTAACCAAAGATTGGGACACTAAGATCTGTGCCATCAGAGAAATGGCAAAGTTGGGAGAAATTCCTCCTCCCACACTGTTTGGCAAGTTGTTATCTTATGAGATGCAATTGTCAGTAAGAAAAGAGGAGGAAAAGTCAACAAGGACTGAACACAGGGAAAGGACTGTTGCCTTTAAGTCAGAAGTACCTAGAAAGAACAGGACTAAGTCATCAACTCCTCCTCCAGAGGTAGTTGAATCAGATTCTGATGAGTCTGTTAGCACTAAATCTACAAGCAGTGAAAGTGATGAAGACTTTGCTGCATTTACCAGACATTTTCAGAAATTCCTGAAGAAGAAACAGTGGAAGTCCAGACCTTCTTTTTCCAAAGGGAAAGAAGTTCAGTATCAGGAGAAGAAGCCTTCAAAGAAGGACAAGCAAAGGACAAAGACTAGCAAGGCAACTGGGTCTAAGATTGTGTGTTACTGCTGCAATAGACAGGGTCATGTAATTGCAGATTGTCCTGAAAGAAGGAAAGAATCCAGTGACAAAAAGAAGACTCACTTCAAAGGAAAGAAGGAGAAGTCCTTTGTTGCAAAGAATGAGAAGACTCTTTCAGATATTTCTTCTTCAGACACTGAGACAGATGCTGAAGCCTATATAGGGCTATTTGCTGAAGAAGAAGAAGAGAGTTTATGCAGATCATGGAATCAATCTATGAACAAGAAGAGGTTCAGTGCCAAGGACTAATGGCATTGACTGAAAGTACCAAAATCCTGGAGCAGCCAGGACCTAGTCAGGTACAAAGTCCAACTCCAAGTTCAGATTCCAGTTCTAGTTCAGAGTCAGAATCATCTTCATCAAGTGATGGAAGTGATTCTGAATCTGAGGGAGATATTCATCAGCTCTTAGATGAATACCAAGTACTGTTGCAAGCCTATAAGAAAAGCAAGATCTTAGCCAAAAGTCAGGCAAAGGAGATTGCTGATCTCAAGGCAGCTGCAACAGATTTTGAGAAGGAGTATGATCAAAAACTGAATGAAGTAGCCAGGCTGAAACACATTACTGTGATTCAGATGGGTACTATTACATTTAAAAATGATCAAATTAAGTTGCTGGAGATCAATCTCCAGAAGGAAAAAGAGCTAGTTGCTAGGTTTTCAAAACCTAAATCAGTGCTACCCTTGATTGATGAATTTGTTCATCATAAAGGAAAGGCTGGATTGGGTTTTGTTAAGCCTGTGAGGACTGTTCAGGATCAGTCCAAGTCCAAGGGCAAAGCCCCAACATTCAACAAGGCTGCTGTGGTCAAGACAGCAAAGGTTGTACCTAAGCAAAGGTACAACAAGTTTGAATGCTGGTGTTGTGGCAAGGTTGGCCACTTTGCCTTGGATTGTTGGCACAATGCCAGTGCCAAGTTGAGTAGCAAGTTACCTGTTGGAAAGCCAGCAGGTAGCTATGTCAAATTGCAAACTAACAATCACCAAGGACCCAAGTTTACTTTGGGTTCTAAGGTTCATTAATTTGTTTTGCAGGTGAATCCAAGTGGCCATACCCCTACATGGTACTTGGATAGTGGTTGTTCCAGACACATGACTGGAACTAGGGGACTACTGAAGGACTACATCCCAATCAAAAATGGTCCAAAGGTGACCTTTGGTGGTTCTGAAAAAGGAATCATCAAAGGGTTTGGTAACATTTCTTCTAACCTTGTTACCATTACTCAAGTGGCTTATGTTAAAGGTTTGAAACACAACCTCATTAGTATAAGTCAATTAAGTGATGTAGGGTATGACATCTCATTTGTTAAAAATGGTTGTCATATCAAGAGGTCAAGTGATCAAGAGATCATTTTGACTGGATATAGAAAGAGAAATGTCTACTGCTTAGACATTATGGTTGAGAACAATAGTTCTCCAGTCTGTCTTGTAGCTGATGAGACAGTCTCTCAATGTGTCAAATGGCACAAGAGGCTTGCTCATCTTAATTACAAGACTATTGGCAAACTCTTTAGTAAAGAGTTAGTGAGGAATGGTCCTCAAGTTAAGTGTGTCAAAGATGGCATTTGCTCAGCTTGTCAAAAGGGCAAGCAGACTAAATCCACCTTTAGAAGCTTAGACAACAAAGATGCTGTGAGGTGTTTATACCTCTTGCATATGGATCTATTTGGTCCAATGCCAGTTCACAGCTTAGGTAGGAAGGTCTACACCTTTGTAGTTGTTGATGACTACTCAAGGTTTTCCTGGGTGTTCTTCTTAAAGCAGAAATCTGAAACACCTAGTGTCTTCTATAGTTTTGTTAAGCAAATTCAGAATGAATTGAACTGTACAGTGGTCAAAATTAGAAGTGACCATGGTACTGAGTTTCAGTCTGAAAGCATGACAAAGCTGTGTGAAGACTATGGGATATTTCAAGAATTCTCTTCACCTAGAACACCTCAGCAAAATGGCATTGCTGAAAGGAAAAATAGGACCTTGATAGAGGCTGGTAGAACCCTATTAAGTGATTCATCACTGCCAGAATATTTCTGGGCTGAAGCAGTTAACACTGCATGCCATGTGATAAATAGGGCTACCATCACTAAAAGGTTAAACAAGACCCCCTATGAAGTAGTGAAAGGCAGGAAACCAAATCTGTCCTATTTTAGGATCTTTGGTTGTAAATGCTTCATACTTAACAATGGGAAGTCTTACTTAACTAAGTTTGCTGCCAAGTCCCAAGAGGGAGTGTTTGTTGGGTACAGCAATAATAGTAAGGCTTATAGAGTCTACAACTTGACCTCACAAGTTGTAGAGGAGTCTGTGCATGTAGTTTTTGATGAAACACAACTAATTAACAATGAGTTGTCTAGTAGTGTGTGCAGCCCTACAGGTCTTACTAAGAAGATGGACAAGCTAACCATAGAAGATGTACCTGCTGCAAGACAGCAAGTAGAAGAAGATGGTTTATGTCCAGGGGGAGAACTACATGTGCAAGGAGCTGTAGAAGTACAAAGGAACTCAGCTTGATGAAGATGCTGAAGAAGTTCAACCAGAAGTAAGGATGCCTCAAGCCAACAGGCATCTAAGGGATCATCCAGTAGAGCTGATCATTGGAGATCCAAGACAAGGTGTTCAGACTAGAAGCAGAAATCAGAATGCTGTAGTATATTCAAGTTTTCTGTCTCAAATAGAACCAAAGAAATTTGAAGAAGCTATACAAGATCCACAGTGGACTGAAGCAATGCAGGAGGAGCTTAATCAGTTCAAAAGGTGCAAGGTTTGGGATCTGGTTCCTAAGCCTAAAGATCACAATGTGATAGGAACAAAGTGGATCTACAGGAACAAGTTAGATGAACAAGGTGTCATCATTAAGAATAAGGCAAGACTGGTTGCAAAAGGATATAGGCAAGAAGAAGGTATTGATTTTGATCAAACCTTTGCTCCAGTAGCCAGACTGGAAGCCATAAGGATGTTCTTGGCCTATGCAACCTACCAAGGATTCAAAGTATACCAAATGGATGTGAAGTCAGCATTCCTTAATGGTAATTTAAAAGAAGAAGTATATGTGGAGCAGCCTTCAGGTTTTGTTGATCCTACTCTTCCACATTATGTCTATAGACTTAGGAAAGCATTGTATGGGTTAAAGCAAGCTCCTAGAGCTTGGTATGAAACCCTATCTAGTTTCCTCATTGAGAACAAGTTCACAAGGGGGAAAATAGATAAGACTCTATTCCTTAGGGAATCTAGAGGCAAAGTAATACTTGTCCAAATATATGTAGATGACATTATATTTGGGTCTACTGAAAGTAGCCTTTGCAAAAAGTTTGCAAAGCTTATGCAGAGTCAATTTGAAATGAGTAGTATGGGAGAACTGAAGTTTTTCTTGGGTCTCCAAGTTAAACAGACTGAAAGTGGTCTATCCATATGTCAGTCTAAGTTCACCCTAGAACTCATAAGGAAATATGGTATGGATTCCTCCAGTACCATGAAGACTCCTATGGGGTCAAGTATGTCTCTAAGCAAGGATGATGCAGGGAAACCTGTAGATGAAACCTTGTATAGAGGGATAGTTGGCTCCCTACTATACTTGACTGCAAGTAGGCCTGACATTATGTATGCTACATGTGTTTGTGCCAGGTATCAAGCCTGCCCCAAAGAATCTCACTTGACTGCAGTCAAGAGAATCTTGAGATATCTAAAGGGCACACCCTATCTAGGCCTCTGGTACCCTAGGAATGGAGATTTTGATCTAACAGGCTATTCAGATGCAGACTTTGCAGGATGCAAAGAAGATAGAAAGAGCACAACTGGATCCTGTCAATTCCTAGGTGGAAGACTCATTTCATGGAGTAGTAAGAAGCAAACCAGTGTGGCCATCTCCACAGCTGAGTCAGAATATGTAGCTGCAAGAAGTTGCTGTGCTCAACTTCTGTGGATTCAACATCAGCTAGAAGACTATGGATGTCAGGTAAGTAGAACTCCACTTTATTGTGATTCTACTAGTGCTATTTCAATAGCTAACAACCCTGTATCACATAGTAGAACTAAACATATTGAGATTAAATATCACTTTCTTAGGGAGCATGTAGAAAGAAATGATATTGCACTTGAATATGTTAGAACTGATAATCAGATAGCTGATATGTTCACTAAGCCCTTAGATGAAGCTAAGTTTAATAGGTTCAAAATTGAACTAGGTATGATAAACTTAGATTAAGTATACAGAACAAAAATTGGCTAAGTAAAAAAGTGTCGACACATAGACAAGTCTATGTCGACACAGAATAGTAAGTGTCGACACTTCAGGAAAATGGTGTCGACACATCTAGGAAGTTAGTGTCGACACTTCAGAATGTTAGTGTCGACACATGTCGAGTAGGTGTCGACACATCCAATAAAGTGTCGACACTTAAGTTTTACTCAGAATTTTTCTAAGTAAAGTCTCGACTACATGTCGAGTATAGTGGTGTCGACACTTAACCAAGTGTCGACACATAAAATCTGTTGACTAAACTTATGTCGACACATGTGTGTCGAGACATTATAAGTCAGTGTCGACACTTATTGACAGTGTCGACACATCTTTAGAAATTCATCCCGCCTGTTCGCCTTCAAACAAGAAAGGTATAAATAGGGTTCTGTTTGTGTTTGTCGACACGCTTTCAGAGTTTCGAGACTAAACTCCTGTGTCGACATTTCTCTTCTCTAAAGACTAATTCTCAACACCCTAATGGCTCCCAAGCTGGAAGAGAACGTAAACGAAGGCTATGAGCTCATGCGAGGCGCATTCGACGACGGTGATCAGGAAATCAAATCAGTGATAACCCTAGTCAGCGATTCAGGACTGGAATTCTTGGTTTCAGAGCCAACCAAGATATGGAAGAAAGAAGTGATTGAATTTCTTACTGGCACAATTGTGGACGACTCTGGATACAGAATCAAATCCAGAGTGCATGGAACCAAGGTCAAGGTTTCACCCAAGTCCTTGAGAAAGGTACTTCAGCTACCTAAGATTCAAGAAGAAGAGGAAGTGACTACATCTAAGACCAGAGAAGCACTCACTTGGTGTGGTCTTGATTCTAAGATGAGAATAGGTTCTGTCTTCAACAGAAAAGGCATGAACACTCAAGGCAAATTCCTGTCTGAAGTAGTAGGCAAGGTCATTCTTAGTAAAACTGGAGGGCATGACAGGGTGTCAGCCTCTATGTTCAATATCATGACCAGAATCATCTTCAACCTTAAGACAGACTGGTCTATGATTGTATTTAATAAAGTGAAGGAAAGTCTGAAGAAGCCCAATCTGGGCAGGATAATAAGTCTCTACCTGGCTGGATCAATTCCAGAGGTAATGAGCTCTGCTGCAGGTAGTAAAATCAACCACATGAGAAGGATGGACATGAGAATCTTCTCCAGGTGGGAAAGGGTGCTGTCCAAGGAATTGACCACCCCAGAAAAGCAAGTTTCAAAGAAAGACTCTCCTCCCAGGAAGAAGAGGAAGACTGCTGCTGTGACTCAGGAGTCCTCCAGCAGCTCAGGCAGTGAAGAACATGTTGTTTTCACTCCTGAAAGTCCAGTAGATGTGGCTGCAGAGAAGACAACTGCTCCTCAAGAGCCAGATGAGATTCAGGGGGAGCTGCCTCACTCTAACCCCATCCCTAGGGATCCAAGCTAGGGGGAGCTTCCAGGTGTAGCAGAACCATCTACACTGGAGAGTGAGCAAGCCACCCTCCTCATTCAAGAGGTACTTGTTGACCTTAATACTTTGAATTTTTCTATAATAAATTCTGATTTGTCTGATGACCATCAGCCAACTCAGCAAGCAAACCAAGAACCAGATGTTGTTCTTCCAGACACATCTGTTGTGATACCTGATAAAGTGGTTGAAGAACCAAGTACATCTCCTGCACAGTCACCCCCAGAATACACAATGGAAGATCTATTTCTGAATTTAGATCAAGATGATTTTGATATGGAAAAGAATGCTGCTGATGCAGAGAAGGATGCTGCCGCTGAGGGGGAGAATTTGGATATTCAGGAAGAGCCTATAAGGCTAGATACTGAGAAGGCACAAGATGTGCACACTGAAAAATCATCCAGCCCTAAGGATAGGGTGGATATAGCCAGTACATCAGAATCTGAAGATGATGAAGCTGAGCAAGCTAAGAAGAAGAAGTTCTTTGTTTTCAAAAGAAGGAGTCAGAGCTATAAGAAAGCTCTACAAACTGTTGCACAACACTCCTTAGTTCAACAAGCTCCATCAACTGATTACAGTGCTCTACTGCTTGCCATGCAAATCAAGATGGATGAACAAAGGAAGGCTTTAGAAACTTATGTTGATGAAGGGCACAAGGCACTACAATCTGATCTGGGACAGGAAATCAAGTCAATAAGGTTTGAAATGAACCTTAATAAAAAGGAGATGACTGATTGTTTTACAAAGGGTGCTCATGCAGTGGTCTATCTGGCTAAACATCAAGAAACCATAAAAGAGAAGGTAGAAGATATTGCACTAAAGCAAGGCTATGTGCTGGAGAATCAACTCAGGATGAATGATAATTTGACTGCATCTCACAATGCCATAGTCACTGAACTCAAGAAAAAGTCTGATGAACCATCAACCTCCTCTGCTGCTGCCAAGGCTGACTTTGATAAAATATTTCAAGCAGAAATTGCTGCTGTAAAGAATGCAATTACAGACTCACAAAAGGTCATTTCTGAACAGCTTACCAAGCTTAGACCTTTCTTTAAGGATGGAATAAGATATTTGGATAGCCAAATCAGGTTCCAGAAAGATGATGTGAGAGATCATGTAGCCCAAGAAGTCATAAAGGGGGAGAGGGTGTTAGTCAAAGCCAGTTCTGACCATGCAAAATGGATATCCAATTCCATCAGGGCTACACTGGGCTATCCTCCCCTGTGTGATGATGACAATGTAGCTGAATCTGGTATTCAAGGAACATATCTTGGAGGTGAGCAACAGGCAGTGGCTGATGTAATCAATCCACCTCCAGATTTTGAAATGGTTCATGCTGATGTAAGCACAATGTATAGTCCAACTACTGGCAAGCCCAATGTTATTCTGGAAAAGGTTGTTCAACCTATCTCAGCTGCTATGCAAGAGGCTTTGGACAAAGAAGAAGAGACTAGGCTATCAAAGAAGAAGTTCAGGGAACTTGCTGAACAAAAACCAGATTTTGAACAGTGGAGCCCTACTTCTAGGAACATCATTCTCACAGCCTGGAAAGCAGCCAAGGACAATGCCCATGAGAGGAACAAGTGGTTCTCAGAGGCTGAATGGAGGAAACATGAGAGTAGGCAGGAAGCCATTGTCCAACATAGAAGGAAGGCTAAGTTAGGAAAGCTACCTCCAACAGCTGTGGAGCCTAGCAAGTACTTTCCTAAGCCCTATCATTATTTTGAAAGGCAAATGATCAAGGCTGAAGAACAGAAGAAGAAGGACTCCAAAGGGAAGAAGACTGCTGAAGCTGAGCCTGCTGCTGCTGCTGCTGTGAAAGCTAAAGTACAAGCTGGAAAAGGCATAGTCATTAAGGAACCAGAGCAGAATTAGATTAAGATTAAACTGAAGAATGTTGTAATCTGTTACATCAAACATTTTGTGTAAATCATTGAAAATGTATTAAATGTATGAACAATTTTTGTTAAACAAATTTCATGATTGTTCTGATGAATGTGTCTAATTCTTGTTTGTTCTGTAATGCTGCATGAGTATACATGTGTGCTTTATTACATGTTAAAGTTTAACTCTGTTGTCATATATCTGTTTTACTTCATTTTATAATTTTTAATTATGAGTGATGTATATCATTGACTAAGGGTTATGACTTCTCCAAATAGGGGGAGATTGTTGGGTACATTGGTCAAATGTACCTGATTTGAAGAAGCCTCACCTAACTCAATGATATGCATCATAGTGTATTTGATGTTTGTTTGAGTTACTTGTGCAGGTTAGGAATACACTGGACTGAAGCTAAAAATCCTAAGTCCATGTGTCGACACCCAGAGGGAAAGTGTCGACACTTGAGAAGACTTGTGTCGACACCCAGACAAGCAGTGTCGACACTTGGAGTCATTGTGTCGACACCTGGGAAGAAGAGTCGACACCAGTCAGAAAGTGTCGACACTTGGAGCTGTGTCGACACTCAGTGAAGAAGAATGCAGAAAAGCTGTGTCGACACTTAGCAGAAGTGTCGACACCTAGAAGAGCTGAGTCAACACCAGAAAGTGTCGACACTTGAAGCAAGTGTCGACACTCAGCAAAAGTCTGCAGAATCTAAGTACAAGTGTCGACACTCAACACAATGTGTCGACACTATGCAGAAGAGTCAGCACTTGAAGTAAGTGTCGACACCCAGCACAATGTGTCGACACTTAGCTAAAGACTCAGTATTTGAAGTAAGTGTCGACACTCAGCACAATGTGTCGACACACAACCAGAGGAGTCAACACTTGAAGAAAGTGTCGACACTCAGCACAATGTGTCGACACTTAGTTGAAGACTCTACACTTGAAGAAAGTGTCGACACAAGGAGCTATGTCGACACTTAGCAAAGAACAGAAAAGTTACAAAATATTCTAAGTACAAGTGTCGACACTAAAGGAAAGTGTCGACACTCAGCTGAAGAAACAAGATTGAAGACTTGTGTCGACACCAAGAAGCAGTGTCGACACTTGACAGTTTCTACACATGAAGATGTGTCACACAAAGGAGATGTGTCAACACTTAGAAGAATACAGTTGCAGAATGAAGTACAAGTACTTGTGTCGACACTCAATTTCAGTGTCGACACATGCAGAAGAAACTGTGTCGAGACATACAAGGAATTGTGTCGACACCTTGTAGACTTGTGTCGACACTTACACAACATGTGTCGACACTTGGCCTATAAGTGTCGACACTTAAGAACAGAAAGTCTCGACACTATCTGACAGTTAGAGGAATTTCAAGAAGTGACTGGTTGACAAGACAGCTGCCGATCCAGCCGGTCTACATCAACTGTTAGTGATATCAGAAGTCTGTTATGAACCGGACAAGCCGGTTACCATGAAGGAAGCCTATAAATAGGCACCCATAGTTTACAGACTAAGATTGATCGAGTGATAAAGGATTGTTGAAATAATATAGAAGTGGTTGAAAAAGTTTTTACAGAGAGAGTTCAGATCTTTGTAAAAGTGGTATATTGAGTATCAACACAAGAAGATCTTGCTGTGCATCAGCAGATCTAAGAAGTTGGAGAGAGAGAGCTCCAACCAAGTATTCAGTCTTTGGAACTAAGGCTGAGAAGAAGAATTCAGAGTCATCTGGATTTCAAGAAGCAGAGGTCAAGGAACAACTGCAGAAGATTCAGACTAATTCAGTTCTAATCAAGAAGCTTTGAAGGAAGCTAAGTCAGTTTGGATCTAACTGAGTTCTTCCAAGAACTCTTCAAGAATCTCTCAACTCCTCTCCTATTTTCTGAGTTGTAGAGTTAACTATTGTACATTCTATTTTAACCTGTAGGATCCATTGGATCTGAGAGAATTGTAAGCCTATTTTATAAAGGCTGAGGGTAGGGCTTGGTTGCCTGAGTGTAGGAGTTGAAGAACTCTGAGTGTAGGCCTTAATTGGCTGAGTGTAGGCCTGGGTGGCTGAGTGTAGGCCTTTTGGCTGAGTGTAAGGCTTTGGGCCTGAGGTAGGAACCTAGTTTGGTTCTGAGTTAGTGGAGAAGTTTGGCCGAATCTAGTACACTGCTAGATAGGCGAAGGGGGAAAGTGGATGTACCCAAAGATAGGGGAACCACTATAAATTAGTGTGTCTGCTGTGGTGTGCTGTGCTGTGCTGTGGATTACTTGTTTGATTTCTGTAATTGCTGTTAGCTGTAATAATTGTTGTGCTGCCAACAAAGTTTTGAAAAGGTTTAGGTCACCTATTCACCCCCCCCCCTCTAGGTGTTTAGGTACCATATCTTTCACTGTTATAAACATCAATTTTCAAAATTGCCACAATATCGCCAGCCGACAGTGACTGTCGCTGAGAGATATCTAAAATCGTTCAAATCACATTTAAAATATGAACTTCCTCAAATATGCATCACTACTTTCACATAAAAACAATCACACGTAGATCACTTCATCATGTTTTACCTTAACATATTTTTAAAAGAAATTACTATTCATCATCTTCTTCCCTAAACTATTCACTTTTGGTTAAGAAATCTACTTATGAAAACCCTACATCTATGTTTTTATGTACTTCTTATTACTAGATCTATGTTTACACTTCATCTATCAAATGGATCTACGCCCTTTTCACTCAAAAATTACCGTTTTCAAACTCTTGCCTAATTCTTGACAAATCAACCTCAAATTTGAAAATTTCTCCCTTGATATTACATGAAATATCGTCAATCTTTCCTCAATATGTTTGAATCCAGAAATCCTAAAGTAAAGAAATCAAAATTGCATAGAAATACCATGTTTTGAAAATTTTGTTGGCATTCATATGGGTTTTCGCTCGAAGTATTCAGGAGAAAAAGCTCTAACTGATGCCTTCCTTCCAGATCTGCCAGCTTTTATACTTTAGTGCTATCAACGATCGATGATATCCGATATCGCCTGGCGATGGACAAAAATTACTAGACTACCTTCTCTGATCAGATCACTATATCTACATGACTTCCACTATATTTTCATCCACAAATTATTAATTTGTCTCGTTTAGGCATTGTACTATAAAAATTTGTGTACTGCGGAAAACAGGAAAGCAGGCGCAGGAACACTCCAACAATAACCAAGCCAAAATAAAACAGATGCAACTAGAAGAGCACGAATCTTGTACTATCAAAAATCTTTACAAGACGAGGCATGCATGAAGAGATATAATTCGCCGATTTAGTCGATGGAAGAAAAAACAAGAAGGCACAAAACTAGTCGTGCAGTGTCAATGAGTACCGTTCGACTCTACGGAGTTGCCTACGAATCCCACTGATGCCTCCAAGTCATTATACCACAACCTAGCTGCATGGACAACCCGTTTTTCCAATGCTAATGAACTCTGTCCGATGATCTGTGAAAGTGCAGCTAGATCTGATATACTCTAGCGGGGGGGGTGAATAGAGTATGGTGCTTAAAAACTTTTTACAACAATTGTTGTAATCTGAGTGAACAGGGAAGCAAATATTAAATCTAATCACAGAGTAACTTACAAAAGAAATTAATCACAGATCCTAACTAAGCACAGATCAATCACAGCCAGAAACAAAAATAAAGGCAAGCAAGCCAGAAGACACAAGGAGCTATAGTGGTTCCCCTAAACTTGGGTACATCCACTCTTCTACCACACTAGGTAGGAATCCACTGCAGGATGAGTTAATCAGGTGTCCTGGGCACTAATGAGCTTTTGATAAGGTGCTCAAAAACCAAATCAGATTTTTTGATCAGGTGTCTTGCCACCAATAAGCTTTTGACAAGGTGCTCAAAAACCAAGCACAAACTTTTGAAGGGAGTTTGAAAAACCCTTTATAGAGATGGGGATGAGAGAATTATGGAAGTCTTCTCTTTCTCAAAGCAGCTGAGAAGACTATGTGGATTTTGATGTTGTCAAAGCTTCCCCTGAGTTCTTGAGATGTTCATGAAATGAAGCTTTGCTGTAGGGTGATAGGCCTTCAAAAAATGATCTCCAGCAATTTATGATTTCAGCAACAGCTGAAATGTTAGGTGTCTGGAGTCTTTGAATTATGTTGGCCTTGAACACTTGAATCACAAGAGATCTGAAGGTTTCAGAAGGTTGATCTCCTTGGATGTGTGTTCTTGAGTGAATTCTTTTAGACAGAGAGTGTCTACAGCTCTTTCTCTTGTGAACAGTTGATGTTGAGAAAGATGTTGTTCCAGAGAATATTATTTCTTGTTCTTCTTGTCTGTGTTGTCTATCTGATAGATTCAAAAATCTTGAGTTTTATTCCCTGGTTCTGAATAGAAAATCATCCTCTGTCAAGAATAGCCGTTGGCCTGTCATTAATTGACTACCTTAATTGCAAATGTCTTCTGGGGGAAAGTCCAAAGAAACATTCCTTGATAATCCCTTGAAACTTGGTCCAGAATAAATGAAAACGGCTAGAAAATCTTTTGAATTAATTGTTGAATAACTCCTTAACTGTTCTGAATTTGAATCTTGAAAATAATTCAACTCTTCAGAAAATCGTCGAACTGAGCTTTGCTATCGTCGAACTGAGCTCAGCGATTTGGACTTAGACAACAACAGAGATCGTCGATCTGAGCTCAACTATCGTCGAACTGAGCTCAGAGATAGAGAATCAACACTGGAGTCAAGATCGTCGAACTGAGCTCGAAGATCGTCGAATGGAGTTCGACGATTTGTTGAAGTTGAGCTCAGCGATCGTCGAATGGAGTTCGACGATCTGTCGAAATTGAGCTAGACGATCGTCGATTGGAGTTCGACGATTCGTCGTACTGAGCTCGATGATATGACTTAGTCTTCAAACTGAAAATCCTTGGTCTAGAGGGCAGCTTCAAAACCTAAGTACTAACCCTTAGACTCAATTCTAATTGACCTTTAGAGCTATATAGGAGGTCAAAACAGGTTTCCTAAAGACATAGTGATCCTGACACAAATTAGTAATAGGGTGTTGCAACAATCTCCCCCTATTTGGGTTAGGATTACTATTTATAGAATTTGGAAAAATTAAATAACAACATACAAAGCAACAATACAGAAATGCAATAAGCAGGACATTGCAGAACCACAGATATATGTTATCCCAGATAATAATCAGAAATCAGAATGATTGTCACCTTACATAGTTATTCTTTCTCCTTGCTCTTTATAAGTTTGATTTCTCTATTTGGATTGAGAGCTTCTTTCTTTGACCTTCTGTCATCTGCTGCACCTAAAGAGGTTTGCTGTTTGGGCCTTGGTACTACAGCTTCAGGATGCAGCTCCATATATCTATCAGAGTCAAAGAATTTGCTTGAGCCATATCTTTCCAATTCTTTCTTTCTTTGTTCAGACAAAGTAGTAATGTTGGAGGAATCTCTGCCTTGCTCTTTAGCTTTCTTAATTTGATCCAGGGCAGCAAGCTCTTTCATCCTGGCAGTCCAAGCAGTAGGGTTGTTTTCTGGATCTTCAAAGGGCACTGGAGGCTCATATCTATTGGATGGATTGTCTGGAGGAGCTCTGGATGAGACTACTTCCTTCAGCTTATAGGGAAAAGGACCTGAGGTTGTATCTGATGAAGCTTGTCCTTCCCTGGAGTATGGATGTTGCCTTGAATAGCCTTTTGAATAAACCTGGAATTCCCCTTGGCTCCCTCTGTAGCTTCCTCTTCTAGATTGAGAACCTCTGGACTGGCTTCCCCTATAATAAGATCTTGCATGAGGCTGATAGGGGGTTTGGCTTTTAGCATAAGGTTGAGCAGCTGAGCTTCCACCTGCACCTGCATTAGGAGGAGGTGGTGGAGGAGGATGAGAATGATGAAACTGGGAAGATCCTTTCTCATACTTCCTCTTCTTCTTCATGGCTTTAAGTTGGTTCTTGGAATACTGCATCCAATGCTCAGTAATGGGGCAGTCATGAAGAATGTAATATGGAATGTCATTAGTGTCTTTAACTTTGGCTGGGGGCACCCTTTTCATAGCTTTGCTCCTTGCCTTTCTCTTCCTAGCAATAGTGGCAGAGGAGTCATCAGAATCAGTCCTGAATTCATCACTTTCAGAACTTTGCTCATCATATAGAGCATCAATCTTTTTCATATATTCTTTCTGAAGTTGAGTTGGAGAAGATGAAACAGCAGTGGTGACAGCAGCAGATACAACACTAATAGCAACAGAGGTTGTAGCAGCAGTTGTAGTAATAGACACAAAGTTTTCTGGAGCAACACTCTTAGAAGGTATAGCAGCAGTAATATCAGTAGCAGTTGGGGCAGCAACAGTTTCAGATAAAACACTTTCAGATACAACAACATCAGCAACAGCAGTTTCAGATATAATAGGTTCAGTAGCATCAATATCATCAGCAATAGCAGCAGGCTCAAATTCATATGCCTCTGTCTGCATATCCTCAGAAACAGCAACATTTGTTGTAGCAACAAAAATATCAACAATATTCTCAGCAGGAGTAGCAACAGCATTGCTGGAACCAGAAGGCTCAGTAGAATAAACTGTATTTATGAATGAATGAATAATGCTGGTGTCACAGCTAGAGAAGAGCACAATGGCCTTGGAAAGATCCTCTGATGGCTGGACTGCAACTTTCTCTGGAAGACAACTGAAATAAGCTGAATCAAACACTGATAGTAAGAACCTGATGTCCACTGAGAAGACTACAACTGGAGGGGTTGAAACTGGAGCTTGAGGAACAACAGCAGCAGCAGCAGCAGCAACAACTGAAGAAACAGCAGGCAATCTAACTTCATAAGGCATCTCCCCCTGCCTAGATTCAGAGAATGCTGGATCAAGGCACACTGATGAAGGGATTGCCTGAGGAAATAGAGAGGATAGCCTGGCAGAAAGGGCTGCCATTGATTGAAGTAATGGAGCCAAGGAGGTCTCCAATAGAAGTGATAGCATGGGGGCTAGCAGTTCATATAACTGGTCAGCTAGGGCAGGAATGTCTACATGCTCAGCAGTGACTGGAGCAGAGGTAGAGAGGGATGGATGAGCAATTGGTGATGGTGGTGGAGAGCTGGTGTATGGGGGAAGTGATGGTTGAGGTGAGGGGATTGTGGAAATGGAAGACAGTGGGATTGAGATAGAGGGTGTGAAGGTGGGTTGATGAATAATGTCTTGCAGAAGTTGTTGATAAGAAGTTGATGAGGAGGGTAGCTCAGGAGGAGATGAGGGTGAATCATCCATGAAGGAATCATCTAAAAGATTGAATGAGGGAATGGTGGATGATGTTTCAATGTCTGGTTGAGGGTAGGAATATAATGGATGGAAAATTTCTTCTGTGACTAGTAGAGTTGGAATTGGAGATGGTATTGATGTTGGAGATGGGCTGGAGATGATGATAGTGGATGGAGTTTGAATGGTGGATGGAACTGGAGGAGATGGAATTGGAGTAGGAGGAGGAGAAGCAGCAGCAGGCAAGTCATCTGCAGGGGCAGTGACTTGAGGGGAAGTGACTGTTACAGTCCTGGTGCCTGAAGGTGTGCTTGCAGAGGGCCTGCTGGGCTTTGTTATCTACTTGTCCCATTTGCCAAAAAGGGCACAGGATAATATCTTTGATGCATTGATATGTATCCCAGAAGATACTAGCAGGGTAGGGCATCTATTCTGAAGAAAGAGGACTAGAATCCTCCCAAAATTCACAAAGTTCTTATTGATTTTCTTCTTAATAAGGTCAAAGAAGATCTCTCCCCAGTTCAATTGCTTCTTATCCACAATGGCTCCCATCAAGCACAGCTGATACCTAGAGATAGTATCATGTGCTGAATGCTTGGCCAGCAAAACCTTTCCTACTATATATGCCAAAAATCTATATTCCACAGCTAGGTGCTTCTTCAGCAGCTTGCTAGGGTTAGCCTCAGAGTGACCCATTCTTGCAAGCAGATCAGCAAATTCCTCTCCAGACAAATCAGTAGAATCTCTTCCAGAACTTAACTCAAAAACCTATGTCAGAATGGCTGGAGTCAAGGGTACCTGGGTTCCAGAAATTGAACCAACTATTGTATTTTGATCCTGGTTGTGGGCAGTGTAGACCCACTCCTTAATCTCATCAGCAGCAAGTTTGATTCTTTTGGACATGATGGTAGCAAGCTTCTGCTCCTTGAATAGTTCCAAAATATCTTGAAAAACCTGATCAGTAGTGCTGAAAGACTCCATGTCAATGTCAAATCCAGCATCGAATTTCATTGTGGCAAGAACAGCAATAGAGACTGCCATGGTTACCTGCAAAAATCAACAAACAAAACGACCAAGTGTAGAGATGTTTGGTGGGAAAGAGAATTTTTGCAGAGAAATCGAAAGCGCAAAAGGAGAACGACGGCGAAAAATGAATTTTATATTAGGGTTCGACGCAGAAAAGGAAAGATCGTTGAACTCAGTTCGACGATCGGGGCTTCTAAAGGAATCTGAAAGGTCTTCAATATCGTCGATCTCCGTTCGACGATATTGGAGAGCGTCGAGCTCTCTTCGACGATCGTTCAGAGAACAAAATCGTCGAGCGCCGTTCGACGATCGTTGACCGGAAGAGATAGTTCAGACTATCTGAGAAGCGCTGAACTCTGTTCGACGATTTTAGAAATCGTCGATCTCCGTTCGACGATTTGGGGGAAAATCGTCGAGCGCAGTTCAGAGACCAGAAAAACACTCTAGACACTAAGAAAAAATCAAGATGTTTGCCTAGTCTTGGTCAATTTTTAAACTTTTAAAATCTTGGATATTATTTTAGACTTCCTCCATCTAACATTCCTAACAGATTTAGGAAGAAGGTATGTTTCTTTTCATCCAAGGGTTTGGTGAAAATATCTCCACTTTGCAAATCAGTTGGGATATATTGAAGTTCAATTTTATTCTTCTCAACATTATCCCTTAAGAAGTGATGCCTAATTTCTATGTGTTTTGTCCTACTATGGAGGACTTGATTTTGAGCTATAGAAATAGCACTAGTGTTATCACAAAAGATTTTAGACTTCTCTAAGTTGTAGCCATAGTCTAGGAGTTGGTTTTGAATCCACAAGATTTGTGAACAACAACTGCCTGCAGCCATATATTCAGCTTCAGCAGTTGAAGTTGACACAGAAGTTTGTTTCTTACAAAACCAAGAGACAAGTCTGTCACCAAGGAACTGACAAGTTCCACTGGTGCTTTTCCTGTCAATTCTGCATCCAGCATAATCAACATCAGAAAATCCAGTTAATTCAAATACTGAATCTTTTGGATACTAGAGACCTAGATTTGGACAACTTTTAACATACCTGAGAATGCTCTTTACTAGTGTTAGGTGTGACTCTCTAGGGCTTACTTGGAACCTAACATATATACATGTAGCAAACATTATATCTGGTCTACTAGCTGTAAGGAACAGTAAAGAGCCAATCATTGCTCTATATGTTGTCTGATCAACAGGTTTCCCATGTTCATCAACATCAAATACAGCATTAGTAGGCATAGGTGTTTTCATGCAAGATGCTTCAGACATACCAAATTTCTTAACCAATTCATTTGCATACTTGGTTTGACAAATAAAGATGCCTTCAGCATGTTGTTTGACTTGCAATCCGAGGAAGAAGGATAGCTCACCCATGCTACTCAATTCAAATTTAGAATGCATTAGATTGGAGAACCTTATGTACAATTTTGAGTCAGTAGAGCCAAAAATAATATCATCTACATAAATCTGTACTAGTATGGTATGGGACTTATGAGTTCTAATGAAAAGAGTTTGGTCTACTCTACCCCTTATAAATCCATTTTCCAGAAGGAAGCATGCTAGGGTCTCATACCATGCTCTAGGAGCTTGCTTGAGACCATATAATGCTTTGTTTAAGTTAAAAACATAATCAGGATAGGTTGGAGAGATAAAACCTGGAGGTTGTCTAACATAGACTTCTTCTTTGATGTCTCCATTTAGAAATTCACTTTTGACATCCATCTGATATACCTTGAAGCCTTTATGTGCTGTATAATCTAGAAAGATTCTGATGGCTTCCAATCTTGCAACTGGTGCAAAAGTCTGGTCATAGTCTATGCCTTCTTCTTGAGAATATCCTTGAGCAACTAGCCTTGCCTTGTTCCTTACAATTACTCCTTGATCATCCAATTTGTTTCTGAACACCCACTTTGTTCTAACAATGGAGTGATCCTTAGGCTTTGGCACTAGTTCCCAAACTTTGTTCCTTTCAAATTGATGCAACTCTTCTTGCATTGCAATGATCCAGTGTGGATCTTGCTCTGCATCTTGAATGGAATGAGATTAAATTTGAGATAGGAAGCAGGTGTGCAACAGATTTTGATTGACCTGATTTCTGGTTTGCACACCAACTGAGATGTCTCCAATTACTTGGGAAATTGGATGGTCTCTTGATGTTACTAAATCAACAGGGGGTGTTGATTGTTCACCAACCTGTATTGTTGTTTCCTCTTGTGGTACAACAACTGGCTCTTCAAGTTGTTTCTCCTCAATATGTTGAATGCTTTCTTCATCTTCACTGCTTTCCTCTTTTTGAGTAACCTGTAACTTGTTCAAATCTTCAACAAGAGAGTGTACCTGCAAAGGTTCTATGGTAGAAGTGTTCTTCTCCTTGAAATACATGTTAGATTCATCAAATGATATATGAACAGATTCCTCAATTCTTAGAGATGATTTATTATAAACCCTATAAGCCTTGCTGATCATGGAGTATCCCAGAAACACTCCTTCATCAGCTTTAGCTTGAAATTTTGTCAAATATCTCTTGTCATTATTATGTATATAGCAAATGCAGCCAAAAATTCTAAAATAATCAACTTTAGGTTTCTTCCCTTTGAGTAATTCAAAGGGAGTCTTTCCCTTTAGTTTATGTATTAAACATCTATTCAGCACATAGTTGGAGGTGTTCACTGCCTCTGCCCAAAAAGATAGAGGAAGGTGAGCATCTGACAATAATGTAGTGGCAGATTCAATAAGTGTTCTATTTTTCCTTTCAGCTAAAAACACACATCCAAGGATGACTTGAAGAGTGATTCACCTAGGATATTATATCTGTTACACATGGATCTATTTGGACCCATCACAGTACAAAGCCTAGGAGGGAAATCCTACACTTTAGTAGTTGTAGATGACTTCTCCAGATTCACTTGGGTGTTCTTTCTAAGGAAGAAGTCTGATAACTTTAAGTGTCTGACAGAGTTTCTCAAATGTATACAGATTGAGTTCAATACTCACATTGCCCTGATCAGAAGTGATCATTGGACAGAGTTTGATTCTCTTCTTATGCAAGAGTTCTGTCAGAGTGAAGGGATCAGGCATACTTTCTCAACTCCTAGAACTCCTCAACAAAATGGGGTAGCTGAAAGGAAAAATAGAACCCTTATTGAATCTGCCACTACATTGTTGTCAGATGCTCATCTACCTCTATCCTTTTGGGCAGAGGCAGTGAACACCTCCAACTATGTGCTGAATAGAAGTCTGATACATAAACTAAAGGGAAAGACTCCATATGAATTACTCAAAGGGAAGAAACCTAAAGTTGACTATTTTAGAGTTTTTGGTTATATTTGCTATATTCACAATAATGACAAGAAATATTTAGCAAAATTTCAAGCCAAAGCTGATGAAGGAGTGTTTCTGGGATACTCCATGATCAGCAAGGCCTATAGGGTCTATAATAAATTGTCTTTGAAAATTGACGAATCTGTTCATATTTCATTTGATGAAACTAACATGTCTTTCAAGGAGAAGAGTTCTTCTACCATAGAACCTTTGCAGGAACACTCTCTAGTTGAAGATATGAACAAGCTACAGGTTGCTCAAGAGGATGAAAGCAGTGAAGATGAAGGGAATGCTCAACATATTGAACCACCACTTGAAGAGCCAGTTGTTGTACCACAAGAGGAAATAACAACACAGGTTGGTGAACAATCAACACCCCCTGTTGATTTAGTAACATCAAGAGACCATCCAATTACCCAAATAATTGGAGAAATCTCAGCTGGTGTGCAAACCAGAAATCAGGTCAACCAAAACCTGTTGTACACCTGCTTCCTATCTCAAATTGAACCTCAGTCCATTCAAGATGCAGAGCAAGATCCACACTGGATCATTGCAATGCAAGAGGAGTTGTATCAATTTGAGAGGAACAAAGTATGAGAACTAGTGCCAAAGCCTAAGGATCATTCCATTGTTGGAACAAAATGGGTATTCAGAAACAAACTGGATGATCAAGGAGTAATAATAAGGAACAAGGCAAGGCTAGTTGCTCAGGGATATTCTCAAGAAGAAGGAATTGACTACGACCAGACCTTTGCACCAGTTGCAAGATTGGAAGCCATCAGGATATTTTTAGCTTATGCAGCTCACAAAGGCTTCAAAGTCTATCAGATGGATGTCAAAAGTGCTTTCTTCAATGGAGACATCAAAGAGGAAGTTTATGTCAGACAACCTCCAGGTTTTATCTCTCCAACTTATCCTGATTATGTTTTTAGATTAAATAAAGCATTATATGGTCTCAAGCAAGCTCCTAGAGCATGGTATGAGACCTTAGCATGCTTTCTCTTGGAAAATGGTTTTATAAGGGGTAGATTAGACCAAACTCTTTTTATTAGAACCCATAAGTCTCATACCCTACTAGTACAAATTTATGTAGACGATATCATTTTTGGTTCTACTGACTCAAAATTGTGCAAAAGGTTTTCTAACCTAATGCATTCTAAATTTGAGATGAGTAGCATGGGTGAGCTATCCTTCTTCCTAGGATTGCAAGTCAAGCAACATGCTGAAGGCATCTTCATTTCTCAAACCAAATATGCAAATGAGTTGGTTAAGAAATTTGGTATGTCTGAGGCATCTTGTATGAACGATCGTCGAACGGAGCTCGACGCTTTCCAAGATCGTGGAACGGAGATCGACGATGTTGGAGTCTCTTCAGATTCCTTTAGAAGCCTCGATCGTCGAACTGAGTTCAACGATCTTTCCAATTCTGCGTCGAACCCTAATATAAAACTCATTTTTCGCCGTCGTTCTCTCTTGCACTTTCGATTTCTCTGCAAGGATTTTCTTTCCCTCCAAACTTTTCTACGCTTGGTCGTTTTGTTTGTTGAATTTTTGCAGGTACAATGGCTGTGTCAGTTGCAGTTCTAGCCGCCATGAAGTTCGATGCTGGATTCGACATTGATCTGGAATCTTTCAACACTACTGATCAAATCTTCCAAGACATTCTGAGTTTATTCAAGGATCAGAACTTGTCTGCCCTCATGACCACCAGGATAAAGCTGGCCTCAGATGAAATTAAGGAATGGGTTTATACTGCTCATAATCTGGACAACTCTACTATAGTTGGCTCCATTGCTGGAACTCAGGTACCTCTGACCCCCACCATTTTAAAAGAGGTTTTTGGACTAAGGAATGGAGATGATACTGCTGAATTATCTGGAGAGGAGTTTTCTGACATACTTGTCAGGATGGGTCATCCAGAGGGAAACCCTAGCAAGCTATTCAAGAGGAATCTATCTGTTGAATACAGATTCCTAGCAGATGTTGTAGGAAAAGTGCTGCTGGCAAAGCACTCTGCACATGATACTATATCCAGATACCAGCTCTGCCTCATGGGAGCTCTGGTAGATAAGAGAAGTTTGAACTGGGGAGAGGTCTTCTTTGACCTAATAAAGAAGAAAATAAATAAAAGCTTTGTTAACTTTGGAAGGATTCTTGGAGTCTTCCTGCAAAACAGGTTCCCTACCTTGCTGGTCTCCTCTGGAGTGCACATAAATGCCTCCAAGAGACTCACATGTGCCCTCTTTGGCAAGTGGGACAGGCAAATCAGCATGCCAAGCAGGCCCTCCTCTAGTGCTCCTTCAGGCACCAGGACTTAAAGAGTCACTCTCCCACAGGTCTCTGCTCCTGCAGAAGACCTGGTTGCTGCTGTTGCTACCTCTTCACCTCCTCCAATTCCAACCCTACCTCTTCCATCCACCATTCCAGATTCATCCCCCATTACAATATCCAGCCCATCTCCAACCTCAACTCCATCTCCAGACCCAATTCTACCTCCACCTGCAGACCACTTCCACCCATTGTTTTCTTACCCCCCCCCCACCAGATATCACATCATCATCATCCATACCATCTTTCACCCTTCTGGATGACTCCTACATGGATGATTCCCCCTCATCTCCTCCTAAGTTACCCTCCTCCTCCACATCTTTTCAAGATCTCCTCCTCCACATCATTGACCAACCAACATTCACTCCATCCATATCCATCCCCTTGTCCTCCATATCCACCATCCCCACACCTCAGCCATCCATCCCTCCACTCTCCAGCCCTCCACTTCCAGCATCCTCAGCTATCCCCATTCCATCTACCTCTGCTCCTATTCTTGAGCAAGTAGACCTCTCAGCCCTAGCTGACAGGTTGTATGAGCTAATTGCCCCCAGGCTCTCTCTGCTCTTAGAGACCTCTTTGGCTCCTCTACAATTGTCAGTGGTAGCTCTCTCTGCCAGGCTTTCCTCCCTCCTTCCTCAGGCAGCACCTCCAGCAGTGTGCCTTGATACAGATGTATCTGCATCTAGGCAGGGGGAGATGCCATATGAAGCAAGCCTTCATGCTGTTGCTGCTGCTGCTTCTGCTCCTGCTGCTGATGATACTGCTGCTGCTGCTGAGATTTCTGTGTCTGCTGCCTCTTCTGATACTGTTGCTGTGCCTCCAGAATGTCAGGCTCCTACTGCAGTTCTGGCAATAGACCTACAGTCTTTGCTTTCTGCCTTTGATCCTGCCTTCTTCAGCCATCTCCCAGAGGTTAATGCTGTCCAGCCCTCAGAAGACCTATCTAAGGCACTGGTGCCTTTCTCTGGCTGTGACCCCAGCATCATCTCTTCTTTTGTACACTCAGTGATTGCTGCTGCTGCTGTTGAAGAAAGGACTGCCTTTGCTTCTGAAATTGTTGATGCTGCTGCTGAAGATGTTCTCACTACTGCTGAAATCCCAATTGTTTCTGATGAGCCAATATCCAAGGACTTTCTGATGACAGAGGCCACTGTTTTTGAGCCTGCTGCAGATTTTGATAATGTTACTGCTGCTGTCACCACTTCTGTTGTTGCTGTTATTGTTTCTGCTTCTCCTCCTGTATCTGCTGCTGTATCTGCTCCTGTCTCTGCTGCTGTCCCTGCTGCTGCTGGTTCAGCTTCTGCCTCTTCTGCCTCTGTTCAATTAAAGAAAGATCTTATGAAGAAGATAGATGATATATATGATGACCAGAGTTCTGAGTCTGATGAATTCAAAACAGACTCTGATGATTCAGCTGCTACTATTGCAAGGAAAAGGAAAGCTAGGAGCAAGGCAATGAAAAGGGTTCCTCCTGCAAAAGTCAAGGATAATAATGATATTCCTTATTATATTCTGCATAACTGCCAAATTACTGAACATTGGATGCAGTATTCCAAAAACCAGTTGAAAGCCATGAAGAAGAAGAGAAAGTATGAAAAGGGCTCCTCCCAGTTCCAGCACCCTCATCCTCCTCCACCACCTCCTCCTGATTCAGGTGCAGGTGGCAGCTCTGCAAGTCAAGCCCCAGCTAGAAGCCAGGCTCCCTATCAACCCCATGCCAGATCCTACCAAAGGGAAAGCCAATCTAGGGGTTCTTATTCTAGGAGAGGAGGATACAGGGGTAATCAAAGAGATTTTCAGGTTTATTCTAAAGGGCATTCCAGGCAGCACCCATACTCCAGGGGAGGACATGTTTCATCTGATACTACTTCTGGTCCATTCCCCTACAAGCTCAAAGAGACAGTGTCTGCCAGGCCTCCTCAAGACAATCCTTCCAACAGGTATGAGCCACCTGTACCATTTGAGGATCCTGAAAAGAATCCATCTGCTTGGACTACTAGGATGAAGGAAATGGCTGCATTAGATCAGATAAAGAAGGCCAAAGAACAAGGGCTAGACACTTCCAATATTTCTACTATGTCAGAACAAAGACAAAAGGAGTTAGAGAGATATGCTTCCAGCAAATTCTTTGATGCAGACAAATATATGGAATTGCATCCTGCTGCTGTGGTTCCCAGGCCTGCAAAGCAAACTTACTTGGGTGCAGCAGATGACACCAGGTCCAACAAGGAAGCCCAAAACCCTAACAGAGAAATCAAGATGGTTAAAGGCAAAGAGAAGAAGTGACTTTGTAAGGTGACAATCTTTGGATTTTCTGACTGCTATCTGGATGCCATATACATATATATATATATATATATATATATATCTCTGTGATGTTTCTTCAATGTCTAGCTGTTGCTTTTATGCTTTTCTAATTATATGTTGTTATTTGATTTTCCAAAGTCTGTAAATAGTAATCCTAACCCAAATAGGGGGAGATTGTTGGAACACCCTATTACTAATTTGGGTTAGGATCACTATGTCTCTAGGAATCTTTTCTTGACCTTCTGTATAGCTTAATAGGTCAATTAGAATTGAGTCTAAGGGTTAGAAGTCTAGGATTGGAAGCTGCCCTGAAGACCAAATTTTTCAGACTGGAGACTAAGTCTGATCGTCGAGCTCAGCACGACGATTCGTCGAACTCAGATCGACGATCGTCGAGCTCAACTTCGACAGATTGTCGAGCTCCACTCGACGATCGCTGAGCTCAACTTCATAATATCGTCGAACTCCATTCGACGATCGGTGAGCTCAGTTTGACGATTTTGACTCTGCTTTGGATCTTTATCTCTGAGCTCAGTTCGACGATCTTTGAGCTCAGATCGTCGATTATTTTGCTGCTTGAGTTTTCCAGTTCGCTGAGCTCAGCTCGACGATAGCAGAGCTCAGTTCGACGATTTCAGATAACTTCCAGAATTCAAATTCAAATCAGACAGGAGTTATTCTGCAATTAATTCAGAGATTTGCTAGCCGTTTTCATTTATTTCTGGAGCAAGTTTCAAGGGATCTTTCAAGGAATAATTCTGTGGACTTTCCTCTAGAAGAGATTATGCAATTAAGGATGCAATCAATGCAGACCAACGACTATCTTTGACAGAGAATGATATTTTATTCTGGAACAGAGAATAAAAGATAGAATGTTTTTTGAATCAACAGACATCAACAAGAAGAGAACACACACTACAGATTACATAGACTCTTTCAAAATCTTCTGTCAAAAATAATTCTGAAGAACACTCATCAAAAGGAGATCAAGCTTTTTCAAATCTTCAGATCTCTTCATCTTTCAAAGTGTTCAAGGCCAACATCATTTTCAAGACTCCAGACACTCAACATTTCAGCTATTGCTGAAATCATCCATTGCTGGAGTTCAATATTTGAAGGCCTATCACCCTCAAGCAAAGCTTTTCTTCCTGAAGATTTCAAGAATTCAGGGGGAGCTTTGACATCAATCCACATAGTCTTCTCAGTTGTTTGAGAAAGAGAAGACTGCCATCACTCTCTCACCCCCACTCTATAAAGGGTTTCTCAAACTCCCTTCAAAAGTTTGAATCTAGTTTTTGAGCACCTTGTCAAAGGCTCATTGGTGGCAAGACACCTGATCAAAAAATCTGCTTTGGTTTTTGAGCACCTTATCAAAAGCTCATTGGTGCCCAGGACACCTGATCAACTCATCCTGCAGTGGATTCCTACCTAGGGTGGTAGAAGAGTGGATGTACCCAAGTTTGGGGAACCACTATATTTCCTTGTGTCCTCTGGCTCTGCTTGTTTACTTTTTGTTTCTGACCTTGATTTGTCTGTGCTTAGTTTTTGCATAGCTTAGTTCTGTGATTAGATTCATATTTGCTTCCCTGCTCACACTTGTTACAACAATTGTTGTAAAAGTTTTTAAAAGTACTAAAACACCATATACTCTATTCACCCCCCCCCCTCTAGAGTATATCAGATCTAGTTGCACTTTCATAACTGCTGCTACCTGAGCTGAGAAAATCACCGCTCTAACTTTGCATACTGGAATAGCTCTGCCTCTTGCTCCTTTCCTAGGCTGAGGTGATTCAGCCCTAGCTTTGACTTTTGAGGAATAGTCCCCTGAGTCATCCTTCAACTTCTTCAATCTTTCTTGTCTTCACAGCTTCCAGCTTCTAGATAAAGATCTTCAGGTGCACGTGTTGCTGGAACTATGAAGAACCTGCAGCAAGGGTCGGCCCTTGGCTGGTACCTTTTTCCTCAGAGAAAATACTCTGAACTAGCTTGCTGGTGCAGGTGAGAATGGCGCCATCAATCTTATTATTGAAGGTCTTGATCGAATAGCTAACTTGCTCTTTGTCTTGTAGACTTGAGCTTCCTGTTCTTCAACTCCATATTAATGGTGGAGAAGAAGAACTAACTTGATTACTTTTTACTTCAGTCTAAAGTCTTCTTTCCTTTGTACTCCTCTTTTCTTTTATTGATTTTAACCCAACGACTCTTTACCAATGGTCCTTACATATTTAATGGCCTGCAACTACTTGCTTTAGCACCAACTACCGTATATTAGGTCTGCGGCAACATTTGTCACGTCCTGTAGCCATCCCGCCACTAATTTGAATTTTATTGACTTGTTGACTTGATGATGTCATCAAATGTGTGCTTAGCCAAAAATCAAACACCATTAGCATAGATGTTGAGTAAGTAAACATCACTCAATGCCAAAACACTTAGATAGATATTCTGTCTTATGGCTTTGATTGAGTAACCTTCACTCAACGCCAAAACACTTAGAATATAAATCAGTTTCTAGGGGTTGAGTAAATCAGCTTCACTCAATGCCAACTTGGTTATTTAGCTATCTGCTGCTTGGCATTGAGTGTGAGAGCATCACTCAACGCCAAACCCTTAGACAAGATTCTGTCTTCACTAGGCATCGACAGTGTTGAGTGAGCAACCTCCGCTCAACACTTTTTATGTTAACTATTTTCATGCTTAACTTGTATCAGCAATTTCTTGCTCTCAGCTGAGAAAAACACTTGTCCTAGCAATAATGCTGAGACCAACTCCTATCTCAGCAGTTTTGTTGAGACCAACTCACGTCTCAGTTGTTTTGATGAGACCAATATTTCTCTAAGCGCTTTTGCCTTGAGCTTCTCATTTATCCCAGCTGTCTCAATGCTTTCTTCTCAGCGGTCTCAGCGCTTTTTGCCTTAGTCAATTTTTCTAGTTTTTAGCTCGACAAGTGTTGAGTTGAGTTCGACGATTTGTGGGATGAGCTCGATGAACTCTGATCTTCTAAACAGTCTCAACGCTTTTTGCCTTAGTCAATTTTTCTACCTTTAGGTCGATAAGTGTTGAGCTGTGCTCGATGATCTGGAAGCTGAGCTCGACGAAATGCAAACTGAACTCCACGAACTTCAAGCTAAGCTTGACAAACTTATCCCAAGGAAGGTTGAGCTGAGCTCGACGAACGCTGAACTCAGTTCGATGAATTCTCTGAACTGAGTTCGAGGAATTCTGAACTTAGATTGATGAATTTTGAAGTTTGACTGAGTTCAACTCACAGCCCTTTGCTGTGATCTTAGCTCGATGAATCTTGAGCTCAGCTCGACGATCTCTGAACTCAGTTCGATGATTTCTCAGAACTGATTTCGATGAACTCAGAGTCTCAAACTCTGAACTTAGCTCGACGAACTCTGAACTTAGTTCGACAATTTCTTGAACTGAGTTCTACGCACAGCATTTTGTTGTATGGTGTTGAGTGTGTCTTCATCACTCAACTCCTGTGGACTACGATAGATTTCTATAAGCCCACAACATAGGTAAGAGTTTACCTATCTTGGATACTTAGGCTTCTTCTTGATTTTCCAGTATCTTCACTTTGTGACCACTTGTCACATCACTTAGACCACCTGTCTAGACTTATTCCATTGAACATCCTGCACATGTCACATCACATAGACCACCTATCTAGACTTGTTCTATGGAACATCCTGCACATGATGAGCGTAAACAACATCAAATATAACTATGCTCTTAGTGTTGATGGAGATGACTCTTCAAATTTAATATAGGGAACATTGTGGGCAACAAACCCAACACGACTTACTAGGCTTATTACATAAGCAATGCCTGGCCTCTTAACCATCGAGTAAATAAGGGTCCTAACTAGAGCCTGGAACACAAAAGGATCTGGAAGTATCCACCCTCATCTCATCGTAGCTTGATGCCAACATCAAGTGGAGTAGAGCTAATCCTCCCCTCCCGCATGCCAAACAGCTGAACGATCAGTTCCGCATAGCCCCTTTAGTAAATGAGTATGTCACTCTCTTTCCTCTCAACCTTGAGTCCAAGGAATTGGTGTAGCTCACCCAAGTCCTTCACCTCGAACCGAATAGCTAGCTCTGCCCTAAGCCTAGCTACCTCCTCCTCGGAGTTTCCTATGATAATCATGTTACCCACATACAATAACACCAAGACATGAAGCTCCCCCTCTTTTTGATGGACAGGCTCGAATCTGAATCAGAGGCAAAAATGACCGTAGAAATGGAACTATTCTGCGATCTTCAAATACCATCCCCGTGGAGCCCGCTTCAAGCCGTAAAGGGACTTCCAGAGCTTCCAAACGCATCCTGTATGATATTCAGACACCAACCCCGGTGGCTAAACAATGAATATGTCCTTATAAATTTCCACATAAAAAGCATTCTTTACGTCCAGCTGCCAAATCTTCCAACCTTGGCATGCTGTCAAGGCCATCACCACTCAAAATGAAGTCATCTTTGTAACATGACTAAACGTCTCTTGGTATTCTTCTATTTACTACTGAGAGAACCCTCAAGCTACAAGGTGAGCCTTGTACCGCTCGATGCTCTCATCCACCTTCTTTTTCATCTTATACACCCACGTCTATGTTATATGAGTAATGTCATCGAACTTGGGCACCAGATCCCAAGTCTTGTTGTTCCTGAGGGCAGCCATCTCCTCATCCATGACATTATTAAACTCCTTGAATCAAGTGGCATATTCAAAGATAGAAGGCTCTCCCTCGTCTAGAGGGCCTTAGAAGAAATAAGAGACCAAGCTTAGCATGTATCCTTCGCTATATCGAGTCGCTGGATTGACGATCCTCTTAGATCTTCCAAGAGTCTGACCCATGCTAACCACCTCTACAACTTCTTTTGAACCAGCTCTGTTCCCTGGAAAACTTGGAGGATCACTTCCCCTACTTCCTAAACCAGAAACCTCTGCCCTTGTGCTAGAAGCACCTGGAGTTCCTGCGGAAATAGGTAGCTCCACCAGAAGAACCTTAACAGTGTTTTCCCACCCTCGATCCAACTTGCTCTCCTATAGCTCCACAAAGGAGCTACCTCCATACGACATTAGTTCGTCGAATACAACATCTCTGGACACGACGAACTTACTTGTCCCAGGATCCATACACTATCATCCCTTTTTTTGCTCGTCATAGCCCACGAAGACAAGCTTCCTCGCCTTCGTATAAAACTTTGTCCTATGAGCAATCGGGACGTGTACGTAGTAGGTAGATCCAAACACCTGAAGGTATTCCAAGCTAGGCTTCTCCTTAAATATCATCTCATGAGGAGACTTCATGTTGATCAGACTCAGAGGCATCTGATTGATGACACAGGTTACGCAGGCCCTCTCCTCCATCTAGAAGGACCTTGGAATGCCTTTAGCATGAAGCCAACACTTACAGGTCTCCATCAAATGAAGGATCTTCCGTTATGCTACTCCTTTTTGTTGTGGAGTATGAGAACAAGTGTGCTCTATCGGGAAGTTATGCTTCTTACAGAAGTTAGAAAACTCATTTGCAAAGAACTCACCTCCGTTGTCCTCTCTCAACTTCTTAATCCACAGGCCAAGTCGGCCCTCTACTACCTCCTTGAACACCACAAACAATCGGAACGCGTCAAAATTTTCCATCATAAAGTACACCAAAGTGTATCTCGTGTAGTCATTAATCAACATCAGCATGTATCTACTGCCTCCAAGGCTGGCGGTGACATTCAACCACATCATATCACCATGAATGCACCCCAACGGTGTTATATAACTGGTTCGTGACTTGTCAAACAGAAGGCGATAAACCTTTCCATATTGACACCCGCACAGACATAACTGTCACTGAAAGATGACAACTTAAACAAGCCTTTCGCAAGGCTCCTTACCGCCATGGCTTTCAACTTGTCCATCCCGATGTGTCCCAGCCGCTCATGCAAGAAATCTACACTATCATTGGCCCTCTTTCGATCAATATAGGAACTTTTTGATAGAAAAAATATGTCCCTTACCATTCTCCCTGCATGAGCAATGTCAGCATTTACCGCTGACACATTGCGGAGAAACTTCACTTCTGTTGGGACGAACACAATGTGATAGCCCGCATCCACATTATTGGTCTCTAAGAAGAGGTCCTTCTTCAAACACAATGCGTGATAGACACTCCACAAGGTCAGTGGACCCTTATTGCAACCTAAAGAAACAACACACTCCTTCTAGACTACTTGAACTGTATCATCAACAATTATGATAGCTTCTTTACCTGAGAATGTTTGCAGAGAGGAGAACTTCGACTCGTCCTCGGTGAGGTGTTGACCATACCCTCATTCCACTATTCAATCATCTTTGTAGTCGATGTTGGACAAGGCACAGACACATGTGTCCATCATAAATGCATTCCACCATCCAGCTTCCTCAGCACTGGAACTAGCTTCCTCTTTATCTACAACATGTCCAAACATCAGCTTGGCTTTACAGTCCTTCTTGAAGTGACCCAGCTAGTCAAGTCTCTAACACCTTAGAACTTCCTTATTCTTCCAATCATGCTTAGAAGCATAACTCTTCTCTTGTTGATATGAATTTGAAGGGCCATCACCAGCAACAAACTTCTTCTTCTCCCATCTCTTCTTCTTCCCTAAGAAGAGATCCTCACTACCTCCTTAAGAGATAGTGACTCCAACCATCTGTCTAGCTAAACTCTCCCATAAAGCCAACAGGTTTTCCAGCTCCAATAAAGATGGCTGAGTGGCCCGACCTTGAACAACAGTAACAAAGGCCACATATTCCTTTCGCAAACTACGGATTATATGCCTCTTCATCTTTGCATTCGAAATAGGCTCATCAGGGTCCAACGCTGAAATCTCAGGGCACAAGTTCTTAATTATTAGGAGGAATGTTGAGATGGGTTGATCTCAATAAGTGGCTCTTACAACCCATTCTCCAGGAATTATAGTCGTGATACAGTCTTCCTTTTGAACAACCCATCGAGGGAAGTCCTAATCTCCACAGCTGACCGACATCCGAAGAGGTGGTCAAAGAGTTCTAGTGAGATAGCTCGCTTGAGAGTAAACTCAAATTTCACATTTGTCTTCCTCCAAGGTCTTGCAGCTTCAACATTTCCAGTGCTAGTAGTCATGTAACATCCCGATTCATGCTAGACCCCTTGTGCAAGTTTTTGAGTCAAGGGAATTTACTCGGGCTTGTGGCACACTTGTGGTCAGGCTTGAGCCTAAGCCGGGGAAGTACTGGCTCGACGTTAGATGTCAGTGAAAGTTATGGGGATAGATCTTAACTTAACTAATTAGAGTTATATACTAAGTAAAGCAAATCACAGTACAAAAATAAATCAAGAAGATCAAGCAACATAGAAGACACAACGATATATAATGGTTCCCCAACTTGTGTACATCCACTCTTCTACCACCCTGGTAGGAATCCACTCAGATTTTTCATCAGGTGCCTGACACCAACGAGCTTTTGATCAGGTGATCAAAAACCAATCCTCAAGTCTTTTGGTCAGGTGACTTGCAACCAAGGCTAACTTTTGAAGGGTGTTATAACCCTTTTTACAGAAAGGGGGGAGAGATGATGGTGTCTTCTCTGTCAACAATCAGAGAGAAGACTAGTGGATATTGATGCAAGCAAAATGGTTCCCCCTGAGATGTTGAATGGTTTAGGGTAAAACAGGAGCTTTGCTTCAGGGTGATAGGACTACAAGCTTGCAGCCTTGACTAACAGAGATTCAGGAACTTCTTGACTGATAGGTGTTTGTTGTCCTTGAAGTATCCATGAGAGTATAAGGAAGAAGAAGACTCTTGATTTGAATGGATGTTCTACTTCTTAAGATTGATGTCACTTCTCTGCTCTAGGGCTTCTAGTTGCTTTGATGATATTGGCCTAAGTGTTCTACTTGTTTATCATTGCCTGTCTTCTTCCGTTCTGTCTATATCTTCTTATCTTTTATATTGTCTTTGTTCCTACTGTCCAACATTTCAATTTATTTTCTCTTGATAACGGATGAATCATTCCTGAGAGTAGAATATGCTTTGGGAATTGATCCTAAATTAACTCCTGAAACAACCCATGTTTAATGCAACATTTGAACGGCTATTTGCATATTGACTGTAATTAATTCTTGAGTTGATCTGCCAACTGTCAATAAATTGGCCTGGAATAACTACACAGAATTCGTCGACCTGAGCTCGCAGATCACCGAGCTCAACTTCTATTTCGTCGAGCTGGGAATCTGTCTTGAGTTTACCGATCTTCGACCTGAGCTCAGAGTTTGTCGAGCTCTACTGGAATTTGTCGAGCTGAACTTCTTGCTTGAGACGAAAGTTCGTCGACCTAAGTTCAGAGAAGGAACTCATAATTTGTCGACCTGAGTTCGACGTCCGTCGAACTGATTTTCTGACTGAACTGCATTTCTTGGAATTCTTCTAAGGTAAATCTGGAAATAAACCTATGACCCATGACTATACATTTTGGGTCAATCTAAGAAAACCTAATAGTGATCCTTGCCCAAATCATAACTGGGGTTCCAACAATCTCCCCCTATTTGGGTGAGGACACTATTTATATAAAAACACATAAAAATACAAAGAAAAAGTAATCTGCTTGATTTATAAGATTTTCAGCAAATTTACATGAATGCTTTTTAGAAATGAAATGAAATAAACTACTGTCACAACTTAAACAGTTTCTTTAGATAGTCTCCATTTATCTTCATTGCCTTGTCCTAGTTCTCTGTGTTGGCTGAAACTATGGCTTTTGATTACTGTCACATACCATAATTCCTTTATGGTAGAACATGCCTTTTCCTGAAAAGAGAGGTTAGAAGTTCTGGACCCAGATTACCTTGGGTCCTGGTTCTCTTTTATAATAATTAGAAATAAAAGAGCATTTAGGTTGATCCTTGTATCCAAGTGGATGATATTTCCTAGGAGGGATTATCCACTCAGTGAAAGAATTTTTAGAATGCTGACTTTGATGATAATTTTGAAGAGAACAAAACTTTCTGTTCTGAAATCTTGAGTTCGACGAATTAAGGTACTTTCGTCGAGATGAGTTCGACGAATGGTATTGAGTTCGTCGAGCTCTGTTCACAAAATGACTTTCTGTATTCCATTTTCGTCGATCTCTGTTCGACGAATAATATCTATTTCGTCAACCATAGATTCCTGAATAGTTGAAATCAAAATCTCTGTTCATAGTTCGTCGAGCTGAGTTCGGCGAATAGTATTGATTTCGTCGAGCTCCGTTCGATGAATTATTTTTAACTAAGATTTTCTGAAGATTTTTATATTGATTTGATTTACTCTTTGACAATTCTTCAGTAGTTTTATTTATCACCTCTAATTTTTCTTTTAGTTTAAATGATTCTAAAATACTTATCTTTTCAAAAGAATTTTTCAAATCTTGTTTAAGTTTTAAATTTTCTGAAGATATAATATTTAATTTCTCTCTAAGAAGTTTTGTTTCCTTCTCAGATTGAAATAAATCTTTACATAATAACTTAAATTCTTCTGATGAAAGATCAAGGGTTGAGATTACCTGATCTTCTTTTTCTGATTCACACTCTGATTCTTCTTCAGAGTCTGTTTCTGCATTAGTGTTGCTACAAGAAGCATTTATTGCCATTAGGCAAAATTCACTTGCTCTTGCTTCATCTTCATCATCAGTTGTGCAGGATGAAGCATCAAAATCACTCCAGGTTGCAGCTTTAAGGTTTCTTTCTTTAGCTGATCCTGCAGTCAATGATGTGAGAGAGTCCCATATCTCTTTTGCACATGAACATTCAGCAAGTTCCTCAAAGATGTCATCAGACATTGATTGTGTCAGGATGTTCATTGCTTGTGCATCAAGAATCTTCAGCTTTTTCTGGGCATCTGTCCATTGAGATGTTGGAACAGCATTGATGCTTGATGTTGCCTGAGATTGAGTTGGACCTGAAAAAATAGATTTAAAGATGTTTTCATCAATCGTGTCCATATAAAACCTATTCCTTGTTTTCCATAGTGCAAACTTATCAAGATTGCACATAGGTAGTCTAGTGCTTGAAAAGTCTTCAATTTGTGCCCTGATAAACTCTAAAGATATTTAAGATCTATCATATCGTTTTGGTTTAGGTGTTAGTATGTACAACCAAAGTAACCTACTCTGATACCAATTGAAAGTTATGGGGATAGATCTTAACTTAACTAATTAGAGTTATTTACTAAGTAAAGTAAATCACAACACAAAAATAAAGCAAGAAGATCAAGCAACACAGAGGACACAAGGATATATAGTGGTTCCCCAACTTGGGTACATCCACTCATCTACCACCCTGGTAGGAATCCACTAAGATTTTTGATCAGGTGCTTGACACCAATGAGCTTTTGATCAGGTGCTCAAAAACCAATCCTCAAGTGTTTTGGTCAGGTGACTTGCAACCAAGGCTAACTTTTGAAGGGAGTTATAACCCTTTTTATAGAGAGGGGGGAGAGATGATGGTGCCTTCTCTGTCAACAATCAGAGAGAACACTAGTGTATATTGATGTTAGCAAAAGGGCTCCCCCTGAGATGTTGAATGGTTCAGGGTAAAACAGGAGCTTTGCTTCAGGGTGATAGGCCTTCAAGCTTGTAGCCTTGACTAGCAGAGATTCAGGAACTTCTTGACTGATAGGTGTCTGTTGTCCTTGAAGTATCCTGGAGAGTATAAGGAAGAAGAATACTCTTGATGTGAATGGATGTTCTTCTTCTTCAGATTGATGTCACTTCTCTGCTCTAGGGCTTCTAGTTGCTTTGATGATATTGACCTAAGTGTTCTACTTGTTGATCACTGCCTGTCTTCTTTTGTTATGTATGTATCTTCTTGTCTTTTATATTTTCTCTGTTCCGACTATCCAATATTTGAATTTTGTTTCTCTTAATAACGGATGAATCATTCCCGAGAGTAGAATATGCTTTGGGAATTGATCCTGAATTAACTCCTAAAACAACCCATGTTTAATGCAACATTTGAACGGCTATTTCCATATTGACTGTAATTAATTCTTGAGTTGATCTGTCAACTGTCAATAAATAGGCCTGGAATAACTGCACAGAATTTGTCGACCTGAGCTCGCAGATAGTCAAGCTCAGCTTCTATTTCGTCGAGCTAGGAATCTGTCTTGAGTTTACCGATCGTCGACCTGAGATCGGACATCGTCAAGCTCTGCTGGAATTCGTCGAGCTGAACTTCTTGCTTGAGACCAGAGTTCGTCGACCTGAGTTCAGAGAAGGAACTCATAATTCATCGACCTGAGTTCGACGTTCGTCGAACTGAGTTCGACTATCATCGAACTGATTTTCTAACTGAACTGCATTTCTTGGAATTCTTCTATGGAAAATCTGGAAATAAACCTATGACCCATGACTATACATTTTGGGTCA
Organism: Platanthera guangdongensis; assembly: GCA_039583875.1. Classification (NCBI taxonomy): domain Eukaryota; kingdom Viridiplantae; phylum Streptophyta; class Magnoliopsida; order Asparagales; family Orchidaceae; genus Platanthera; species Platanthera guangdongensis. Next base: position 73,124,844 of record CM077148.1, read on the forward strand.
ATCTAAGAAAACCTAATAGCTATTATCGAGTGCGTCCACAGTATTCGAAGAGCATCGAGTATACATGATGATTGTAAAGATACTACCGCGCGGTGGTAGCAGGATACCATGCTACTGTAGTGTTTGTCAAGTGGATTCCACGAGCGATGAGTGCGCTGGTCGATCGTCAAGATTACTACCGTGCAGCGCCTACGGGATACATGCGGCGGTAGTCGAGACAAGTTAACATCAAAGCGTGATCAACCATATGGCGGTAGCAATACCGCAAGCGTTAATATTTTGGCATAGTTCTCCGTTAGCAATCACACGACGGTAGAATATTACAGGGCTGTGGTGGTGGGCAAGGTGGAGTCGCCTAAATGTTGGGTTTGGAGGTACCCCACGTCGGTAGTTTGCTACCACACAGCGGTAGATCTCAGATCGAAAAAACCATAGGTCTATTTCGCCGCTCCATTATATACGTTGTCCAAGTCTTGGCCACTAGTCTTCTTCTATCGGTGACAAACTTCATCGCAGGAGACAAGGTTGATGCCATCATGCCGCCAAAGAGGAGGATGCAATCCATGGCCGGAAATGAGGCGAGCTTCCTACCCTCTCCCTTGGTACTAGATCGTTAGATCTAAAGCGTAGGAGAGACATCGGCTCAAGAGAGCTTTATTTGGGAGTTTAATGGAGATTTCCTACGAAGGGACCACGCTAGAACTTCGTTCTAGGGCGCCGATCACCGTATGATAATCTTCAATCATCTCCTCTCTTCATTACGAGGATGGTGGATTTCATTTCATGAAGAATTGTGGTCAAATGAGGGATAAAAAGCTAGAGAGATGTTGGGCGTGTTTTATGTGATGTTTGGAGGAAGAATATGAATTGATATCGCTCGTTCATCTTTACGATGCGTGCAATGTGCATTACAAAAATATGCTTTCGGCGCGGAGCGGGCTTTGAGGACATTTTTATGTATGATCCGTCCGAATGTAGTTCTTTGGGTCAACATGAAACTGGTAGACCTCAGAAAAACTTTCCAACAGACGAGTTACATGTTTTCATAGGAGCTCTGTAGCTCCGGGAATGTTCAGTCAAAGTTGTTGTACTGTGACAACGCATGTGTAGGCTGCGTTCTGTCTAAGTGTAGATGGTTGCACGAAAATCCAATTTCAGGTGTGATGGATTTGGATTTAGACCCCAGGATCAACATGGGAGTTGTAGCCCTTGAATATACCTTTCTGATTTGCGGTTGCTCGCAATTTTTGATGTATTGTAGCTTCTTGCAATCTAGTTTGAGTAAACTGTGGCGCGTAATCGTGATATTCAAATTTTGCAAATGCATGATGGATTCCTCATTCCACGAATTAAATGCCCGAGAGATCGAATGGTAAATGGTAGATGATAATATTATCGACCCTTGCATGATTACTAAGTTTAGGGAAGAATACTATATGTGATTGCATGGAGGTTTGTGAATCAATGTTTGGTATAAATATAACGTGTATGTATATGATAATTGACAAAGGGGTTGGATGAGGTATACCACATGGCCATGAGTTGAGTTGAACCTTGATCTCAATATTAGAAAGGTGATTTGTATAGTCCACTGCTTAGAGTTGTGTCTCCCTACTGTTAGCAGTGTGGGACTGGCGTAGTATATAAGGTGGTTTGCCACCTGTGTAAAATGTGAACCCTTGGGTTCTTGGGAGTATAGGAGTGTGAAAGGGTTATAAGTGCGTGTGTTGACCGCACAAAGATTGATATGGTATGAAGAAACTTGGATGTATCCATTGGTTCTATGATGGTATGTGAATGTGAGTTGTATGGGTTGGGTGTATGTTAACACATGGTATATGATCCAATGATGAGGACTTGGTGGCAGGTCTATGGACTCGACATTCATCACACCGACAGGAGCGGGCAGTTAGACCATGGGCACTTGGGCTTGCTCATCGGTGCTCACACCCGAAGGCCTCTTCCGTACTAATGGATGGTTGGGTTATGTTCTTCGGTGATACACTCCCGAAGACCATTTTCGTGCCAGTTATAGGCCAGCTGGGCTGGGCCTTAGTGCACATCTACCCGAGAATGATTCTGAGTCATAGTACTCAGGGGCTCCGCTGTTGTGTTTTTAACGTTGATGCATACATAGGCCTAGGATTGCTAGTGTGGATGCCCTCCTAAGAGTGGAGATGCTCGCTCTACTCTCACCGTTTGGCTATGACGAATGACGCCTGAGAGGTTAGCTGTCTGCTTGAAAAGTGGGAACTAAAGGTCTTTATGACTAACGGTTGTTATGTCTACCATATTAGGAGGATGCCACACAGATGGAGCAACACCAACACCTTGTGCAGGAGGACATCCAGGCTAGGGAGATAGAGCCTGATATGATGATACCCTCACTTCCTTTTGTGAAAGTGATATCAGATATGCTGTGATACTGATGAGGTATTGATCTGCTTAACTCTATTGGTGGGGGGGGGGGGTGAATGGAGTATTTTAAATCTTTAATTGATTTTTTGTAGCGGATTAAAATATGTGATAAGTATAAGTATAAAGAGTGAAGAAAACAAAAACTATCACAACATACAAAAAATAAACAATAAAGCATTCCCGACGACACAAGAAATTTATAGTGGTTCCCCTAAACTTGGGTACATCCACTTTTCTACCACCCTGGTAGGAATCCACTACAGGTTTTTGATTAGGTGCCCTGCCACCACAGGTTTTTGCTCAGGTGCCCTATCACTACAAGATCTATTTTTTCAAGGGAGATCTAACAATCCTTTTGAGCTTTTGATCAGGTGCCCAAAAACCAAACTAAGACTTTTGATCATGAGACTTAGCAACCAAGGGGTTAACTTTTAAAGGTAGTTATAACCATGTACACAGTGGGAAAAAGAAAATTGATTTTATTCTTCTTTGTCAACAATCTAATAAAAGACTAGTGGATTTGATCTTGTCAAAGGTCCCTTGAGATGAAAATAGCTGAGGAAGATGAGAGTTTTACATAGGTTGTTGGCCTTCAAACTTTGGAAGATCTTCAGAAGCATTTTCTGGACTGATATTGAGAAGTTGTCCCTTGAAAAGCTCTGAAGCTGATGATGAAGAGCTCTGTGAGATTCTCTATATATGTCTGTATGTCATAGTGAATTATCTATGTCTATTCTCTATATCAATTCTCTGTGAATCTTTTCTCTCTATGATCTTCTGAAAACATTCCTTTTATATTCCTTGCAGAAAAATAGCATTTGAATTTGAATTCTATCCTTGAATTAATGCTGGAATCCTGGGACTTAAAATGGCTGGAATCATCTTAAATGTAATTCCTCAACTGTCTTCAGTAAATAAGTCAAGTAATTAATCTGTGAAATCCATAATTAATGCTGCCAAACAACGTCTATATTCTTGGGAATATAAGCATTAAATATTATTGAATTACTGCATTAGAATAATCCAAACTGAAAACAAACTGAGAGAAAATGTCGAACTGATAGAAATCGTCGAACTGAGAACAGATTTCGTCGACCTGAACTCTAAGTTCATCGAGCAGAGAAATTGTCTTCGTAGAGCTGAGATCAGAGAAAAGTTGAACTGGAAATAGACTGTCAAAATGAGATCCAAGTTCGTCGACCAGAGAAATAAGTTTGTCGACCTGACAACTTGAGAGAAGAGAGAAGATCGTCGACCTGAGCTCCAAGTTTGTCGAGCTCAGCTCAGAGTAGAAACTCTGAGTTCATCAATCAGCAATCGACGATCGTCGATCTGAGTTCGAAGAACTTCGAACTGAACCTCTGAACCTTAAAGACTGTCATTCTTCTAAATCTGGATCTTTGATTTCTTTTGAGGGCTGGAACAATGTCTGTCTAACATAGTCAATCTGGCCTAGAAGTAGAAATGACAAAATGACCCTAGGCTATACATGAAGGGTCAATACCCTAATAGTGAACCTAGCCCAAATCCAAACTAGGGATCCAACAATCTCCCCCTATTTGGGTGAGGTCACAATGAATAACAGAAAAAGAAAATCACAAAGCATAAAAAGATATCTGGCAGAATTTAAATTTGTTCAGTAGATATTAACAATTGTGCCTTGTGAAGTACAAAAAACAAATAACAGATAACAGTTCTAATATAGAAAGAAAAATTATTTAACCTTTCTTGGAGTCCTTCTGTTGGTCAGAGGCATGTTTGGTGAATATAATTTCAGTTTTGGGATCTACAACTTCCAGTTTGTCATCTTCATATCACTAGCTCCAAGGATTATCAAAGATGCAGCTCTTGGAACAACTGCTTCTAGATGTAAAGACATATAAGCATCAGCATTGAAAAGATTATGTACCTGCTACTTGTCTAGCTCCTTCTTTTTGTAGGAGGACATGGTAGTATATTGAGATATGTCCGGTCCTTTTTCCTTTGCTTTTCAAATATGAGACAGAGCTATTAACTCTTAAAATCTGGCCATTCTGGAGTTGGGCTCCATTTCTGGATCACATACTGGAGAAAGAGGCCTTTCAGGAGATGCTTTATCTGGTTGATCATCTTCAGAAATTTACTATTGCCTGTTGTGCCTTTGATGTTATTGTTGCTGCCTGCTGCTCAGGAAGAATATTACTGTCTGTTGCTGGAAGGTTTAGACTGATGAGAAGATGTATATTTTTGACCTTGAGAAACACTTTCAGAAGATCCTGCTGCAGGAGGAGTAGGAGGACCTTTCCTAAATTTAGGAGGAGGAGAGTATCTCCTGCTCTTCTTCCTGGCTTTCTGGTCATTCTTGGAATATCTCATCCAGTTTGGGGTATCTGGAGTGAGTGTTATGTTATGCAGGATGTAGTATGGAACATCAGCAGAAGGATTTGGTGTAGGAACAGCCTATGGAGGAGAAGTTTTAGCAGGAGCCTTCCTTTTCTTTAAACTTATATTTTCATAGTCATCAGACTAATTATCATCATCTTCAAAAGAATGTTCTTGATTGTCATATAGAGCATCTAGCTGCTTTAGCAAATCAGCTGAGATTCAAGGAATCTGTCGCTGTGCTTCACTTGTTGGCTCTGTAGAACTACCTGTAGCAATATGAGCATTTTCTTCTTCTTCCATATCTGCAAACAAGATATCATCCAAATCTGGCATAGGAGATTCACACCAGCCAAAAGTTGGTGGGAGAATGCCTTGTGCTAAGGAGCTGGCTTAATAATTGCAAAACTTTCTGTAATCTCAGAAACTATAAAACATGCCTTTAGTTGATCCACAACTTCAGGACTTATAGGAGCAGTATAAACTACAATATCTCTAGAACATTGTACATCAACACTTGGTAAAAGATTTCTGTAAGAAGAATTAAAAGAATTCAGTAAATAATTTAAATCAACTGTGGGATTTATAATGAAATCACCAACCGTGGTAATTTCTGTAACTATATCAGCCATATCATTATCAAAATCAATTATATCTATTATTTCAGCTAAAATATCTACATCTATTCAATCATCAATCATATTAAAATCTGCTGCTGCTGCTGCTACTGCATGAGGAGGAACTGGAACTTCTTCATAGAACTTCTCCCCCTGACTGGTTTTGGAGGGTCCTGAAGCCAGTCCTCCATAAGAAGGAATAGAACATAGAGCAGCAATTCTGGTAGAGAGAGAAATAATGGAAGTAGAGAGAGGAGCAATAGAATTTGCTACTAGTTGCTCAGGAGTTGGAGAAATAAATGCAAGAAGATCTTTAGCTATGTCAGAGAAATTTAAGCAGAGGGGTTCAGGAGGAGAGGTGGTGTAAGGGGTATGATGTCCACAGTTTAAACACACAAAAATTGCATGAGAGAAATATGGAAGGAGGGATGGATAGAATATCAGCAGTGGAGGTAGGAACTTGGTTAGTGGGTGTGGAGGAGGGTTAATGAACAGGAGATGTAATTGGTGAATGATGTGGAGATGGTGGAGGAGGAGACAGCAAATTGAAGGCCGGATGAGAGGAGGTGGATGGAATGTCAGATACAAGAGTTTGAAGAGGAGATTGAGGAGGTGGAGATGGAATGTCCTCATGGATGAGTATGGGAGAATGTGGAGGAGATGGTTGAGCAAGAGGTGAAAGTGGTTATTGTTTTTGTTGAGGAGGAGGAGAAGGAATTCTAGTAGATGGTGGAATTTCTTCTAGAGGTGGTGGAGAGGCTATCACTGCCCTTGTGTCCTCAGAAGTCCTAGAGGAAGAGGCTGTGGATGGTTTAGGGATGAACCTCTCCCAACAGCTAAATAAAGCAGAGGTGATCCTCTTTGAGGCATTAATGAAGATGGTCTGTGTAACGCTCCTGGTTTTTTTGTGTTTTGTTTGATCTTTGATTGGCGTTACGATGACGCATTTCCGGCATTTCGCCATTGTAGAGCGTGGTCTTAGCTCTTTAAGTTGCTTGTGTAGCCTGGTTGTAGCCTGTTAGCAAGATTCCCCAGCTAGCCGGAGTCTGTTTTGGTGACTCGGTTGGGCCTCTTAGGGAATGCTTGTGTTTTGGCTTCGGGAGGTGTTAGACCGAGTGTACGATCGTCGGATATTGTTTTCGACCACACGGTTGTTTTCGTAGCTTGGGTGTTTAGCTACGTTGCAGTTTTGGTCGACGTCCGGGATCGTTTGCTTTCGCGTCGTTTCGACGTTTGTTATGTTTGATGTGCTGTGCATGGCCTGGTGTGGCCGAGCTTGTTAGGCTGGTGCCTGATTTCCTTTTTTTAGCTAAGGAGTTAGATGTTTTTGTGTATGTTTGGGTGTCACGTCCTAGGTCACGGGCGTGACCTAGGGCGTGTCGAGCTCGGGTAGAGCTCTCGGTTGTGTTGTTGACGAAATTCGGTGGATGAGTAATTTTTGTAGGAACACGGCCTGTGACACGCCCGTGTCACTGGGAGTGTCCCCTTTGGTTCGTCGAGCTGCGCTTGACGATAGTCGAGCGGCGTTTGGGTGAGTTCACGCCCCCCTGACATGGGGGTGTCGGATCTGGCACGGGCGTGGCTTAGGGCGTGACTCCTGGTCGGCGATCTGCGCTCGACGATTGTCGAGCGCTAGCTAGGTTGGTACACGGCCTGTGACACGGGCGTGTCACAGGGCATGACCCTTGTTTCGTCAAGCTGAGATCGACGGTCGTCGAGCGGGTAGTTGAGTGACACGCTCCGTGACACGGGCATGTCGGACGGGACACCGGCGTGTCACAGGCGTGTCTGGGGTGTGTTCCGTACTTTTTTCCTGAGTGCTTCATTTTTATGCTGTGATTCATTTTCCTCCTCATTTTCTTCGTTCCCGATTCTGGAGAAGCTTCCAGCGGAAGGTTTTGGTAGGAGATGGTGTTGGGTTTTTGTTGGCGATTGCGGGAGGGTTAGAGCTCAATTTTCTCGCGCGTTAGCGGATTTGGCTTGCTCTCATCTAGATCCTTCCTTTCATATAAGTTTTTCTTGATTTAGGGTTGATTCTAGAAGTTAAGAATTTTTGATTTCTTTTCTTCTTCCTCAAAGCTTCAGTTTTGGTCTTTTAGGTGGCCGATCTTGCCGCCGGTGCCAAGCTTTGGAGATAGTTGTTGTTTCTTTCCTAGAGGTAGAGGCAAGTGGCTCCCTTGCCCTTGCCAAATTATTTCTAACCCTTACTCTATTTTAATTTCCTGTGCAATAGCTTTGTTCTCTTTATTTTACTCTCTAGAAGTTAGAGCAGCAAGTTGAGTTGTTAAATCAAGCTTTAAATCAAGTGGCTGTTTATTTACTTTCTAGATTTAAATCAAGCTTTTTCTCTTTTTGTCTCGGTTTGCTGTCCAGTGGGTAGCTAGTGTTAGGGTAAGGCTGCGTTTAGTTGTAGTTTAAGTTTAGTTGCGGTAGCCCCGATTAGATAGGATGGAAGGGAGGGTTGGAATTAAATTCCCAACTCTCTGTTTCCACGCGTTGAGAAAGTTTGAGCTACGGTTTTAACAAAAATTTACGTTTACCCTAAGTAGAAAGCGCTGAAAGCGTTGGGTGAGCCGAGTTCACTCAATGCCATCATCCAGCGTAGGTTTTGCGACTAAGTATTTTGGCGTCAAGTGAGAAGAGCTTACTCAACGCCGCGTCGAGTGGGCTCGAAGTTTCTGTCTTGGGTTCGTGTGCTTCCTTAGGATTGTTAGTGTGACTTTTCCCTATTCTCTAGGGGGGGGGGGTATTGGGTGTTCGGCTAGTTTTTGCATGCCGACTCTTGGGTTGTGGCAGGTGGTGGAGTTTTTGTGCCTCTGGAGGGGTGGTATTGTGTGGAGAGCTGTGGCCACCGCCTTTTGCCCCGATTTGGGTTGGCGTGTGTGGGACCCTAAAGCTGTCACTGTTTGACCTCTTAGCCCTTTTTGGATCTGGTTTTGGTTATGTATTCAGATCCATGTTTTGACCACTGCCATTAACCCACGTGATAGGACTGTTAGTTCCTTTCCTATTCTATGGCTTTTTTTCTTTTAGCATATATGTATATGTCTTGATGCTGTTGCAGGCTCTTTTGTAGGGCATATTGCTTTTATTGCTCGCACTTGATGTGCTTTGCTGTGCTTTAGACAGTGCTGTTTTCTTACTGTCATGCCCTCTCTTTTGCTTATAGCAGTTTGTTGTCGGGTTGGTAGACCCTTTTTATTTGCTCATAAATCTAATGCTCTATTTACCTTTTTGATTATTTTCTTGCTGAGGTGTTTTTTTCTTGAATGCCTCAGGTCCAGGTTGTAGCCAGTTCAGCGGCTAGTTCTTTTGGATGGGCTTGTTGGTGGCCTCTTGGGTAGCTGAGATAGCTGATCCCCGATTTTGTGAGGTCGTTCTTTACCTGTTTGTATAGACATACATACTCACCAGTGGGTTCGTGTCAGGTTGTTGACGCCCACTGGTGGCTTCTTGCGATGCTGGGTATGAACTTAAACTGCTATTTTTGCCTATTTATGGATGTTTACTTGTCTTCTGGGAAGGATTTATGCTAGGTTGAATGTTAGGTATTTTAAACCCTAAAATATTACTATATGTATCTCATGCACGTCATATTTATAAAACTAAGACACTATTTTTCCTTTAGCGTAAAAGACTATCTTTTATATATACTATATTTACCTTAGAGTCATACATACCATGAGTAATCCCTCGGGGACACTTATGCTCATTTAGGGTGTCAATTTAATTGAACCAAAGTATTTTCTGCTGCGTATAAATATAATTTTAATTGTGGACTAGCTTATCCACTGTGCCAAGGGATACGACCATTAATCATAACTGGTTTTCTTTCATATTAATCTAAGATTTTCCTTAAGTCTAAAGTCTGGAGTTTTGCCTGAGCGTGTGCAGTTATCCCCTGCACGACGTGGCATCACGTCACGTATTTTCTCTTGCTCTGATACGATTTAATCGTAGAGAAAATGCGGGTTGTGACAGTTGGTATCAGAGAGAGGTTGCTTGGCAAATGGTCAGGCAACCTTTCCCTTGTTTGCATTAGTCGTTAGCGTCATACCATACACACACTGATATGTCATCAGCACGTCTTGGCTAAAGAACGAACACAACACTCATGAGCATAAAGATGTATACGGGGAATATTATGTAGTATGAGATGCATAATATGTGTTTGCATATGGATCCATCATAGGAGGCAACATGTGAGGGTTATGTAGTATGGGATGCATAACCTCACCACATGAATGCGGCTAGCACGTTTTCTTTTTTCGTTGCATGGGAATGTTATGTAGTATGGGATGCATAACATTTTCATGTGTACGCCGCCCATGGCATGCATAAGGCCTTTTTAGAATGCATAGCACATCATGCATAGCATAACATTTCATAAGCACAACGTGCCAAGATAAAGATTTGCATGATGACATATGTACACGCATGGTTTTGAGTCAAAAAGAATACAAATACATGTATTCATGGTTTAGGAACATGAGTTAGTATGATGGTGGTGAACCATCTTAGATTAAGCATAAATAACATCATCATGTTAAAAACAAATCCCAGAGCAAGTTTTACAGTTGAAGTTCATGTTTAAGTGTGTTTGTCTGTACCGGGTAGATTTATTCTAGCTGTTGGGCTAGGTTTTGTCTAAAGCTTGTGCGATATTATGATGGCGAGACGTCCTACGATGAGATCGACTCCCCAATCAGAGGGTGAGTCGTCGGAGCGCAGAGCGAGGCATTAATAGAAAGCTTGCGGCAGAGTAATGAGGCATTATCGAGACAGGTTGTGGATATGCAGGATCAGATTCAATCTCTTGTAGCAGTGGTGGAAGGATGCACTTGGGAGTCATTTAAGGTGATGTTGTTAAGTAAGTTCCTGCCTTCAGTTGAGCAGGACCGACTAATGAATGACTTCCTCCATTTGAAGCAAAAAAAACTCACGGTTAGTGAGTATGAGATTGAGTTTAACAAGTTGAGTCGGCTTGCTCCTGGTTTGGTGAGTGTTGAAGCGGATCGAGTTAAACGGTTTCTGGGTGGACTAAGAAGCGACATTCACCAGTTAGCGAATGCCTGAGGAGCAATCAGTTTTCCCAGCGTGGTTGAAGCTGCCTCGAAGGTCGAGGCCATTGAGAGTGCCAAGAATAAAGGACAGCAGATGAGGAAGGATAAGCGGATGTCCGGTGGAGGGAAGAGCCCTCAGGAGCCTGATGCTGTCTTGAGAAAGAAGAACAAAGAGCTTTGTAGCTTCTGTGTCCGGCCAGGCCACCCCTTGGAGAGGTGTTTCAAAAGGTTGGGAGCGCAGAAGAAGGAATAGGTGCATGCGATTCAGGGTGCTCCCAGAGGAGACTTGGTGTGTGCCTTGTGTGGAAGGAAGGGGCATGATGCTGCCCGTTGCTGGTTAAACGATAAAGTCTGTTTTCAGTGTGGGCAGAAGGGTCATCTCAAGACCAGGTGCCCACAGCTACAGCCTATTCTGCAGCCAGTTCCCCTCCTTGTGTTGCCACGTCCTCAATAAATGGATAAAGGAAAGGGGAAGCTGAATGTGCTTTCAGCAGACGAAGCGCAGACTTCGACCCAGGTTATCTCAGGTTCGACTCCTCCCCAATCGTTTTGTCATGTTCCCTTTTTGGTTGTAGTTTTCATTTTAGCGTTTGTTGCCTTAGATACGGGTGCTATTAGTAGGATGATTTATGGTAAAGAACCACTGGGCGCTCGTTCTCATCGATTCCGGCGCTATCCACTCGTTTGTGTCTAGAGCCTTTGTGAAACGGTTCAGTCTGGGCCTAGATTGTGTTGGTGGTGCCTTTTGCGTTAAGTTCCCCTCTGGTGACTTTGTGGTTATGGACTTGGGTGTCCTTAATTGTCCGATTTTGTTGGGGGATTTTCTAGCAAAGGCAAATCTGAAGGTGATTGACCTGGAGAACTTCGATGTTATTTTCGGCATGGACTGGCTGTCCAGGTACGATGCTGTTATCCAGTGCAAGGGTAAGCGCTTGGACTTCGTCAAAGATAACATTCAGCCAGGGAGCGTTTATGGGTATTCTCTCCAGGAGTCTCCAGTCATTTCTGCGGTGCGTGCTTGGAAGTTACTTGATTCTGGCTGTTTTGCCTATGTGGTCTCTCTGGTAGGGACAGTTGTTAGTGGGCCCACATTTGGAAGAGATTCCTGTGGTGTGTGACTTCTCTGATGTGTTTCCTGATGATCTTCCCGGTCTTCCACCCAATCAAGATGTCGAGTTTGTTATAGATTTAGAGCCAGGCACACGTCCTATTGCAAAGACGCCGTACTGGATGGCCCTGCGAGAGTTGGAAGAGTTGCGAATCCAGCTGGATGAGATGTTGGCAAAAGGTTTCATAAGGCCGAGTTCTTCGCCTTGGGGTGCACTAGTGCTGTTCGTTAAAAAGAAAGATGGGTCGATGAGGTTATGCATCGACTATAGAGAGTTGAACAAAGTTACTATTAAGAACAGGTGCCATTTGCCATGGATCGACGATTTGTTTGACCAACTGCGTGGTAATGTCATGTTTTCCAAGATTGATCTTCGTTCGGGCTATCACCAGTTGAGTATTCGGGAGTCAGATGTTCCGTGGATGGCGTTCCTCTCTCGTCATGGGCATTTTGAGTTTTTGGTTATGTCATTTGGTTTGACTAATGCGCCCTCAGCTTTTATGGATTTGATGAACAGAGTTTTCAAGGACTTTCTAGATTAGTTTGTGAAAGTTGACGCAGAAGAATGTAGCCTTCATATGGGATGGCATGTGTGAGGAGTCTTTTAAGGAACAAAAAAAAGAATGTTATGTTCAGCTCCAATTTTGTCTTTGCCTACTGAAGGTAGTGAGTATGATATATATGTGGATGCGTCGCATGTCGGACTGGGCTGCGTATTGAAGCAGGGCGGGAAGGTGATTGCGTATAGGTCGAGACAGCTAAAGACTCACGGGAGGAACTACCCTACACATGACCTGGAGTTTGCAGCCGTGATCTATGCGCTGAAATTGTGGAGGCATTTGTTGTATGGCGCGGATTGCAAGATTTTTACTGATCACAGGAGTTTAAAGTATGTCTTCACCCAAAAGGAATTGAATCTGCGCCTGCGGTGATGGTTGGAGTATGTGGCCGACTATGATGTTGAAATCCAGTACCATCCGGGCAAAGCTAATGTTGTGGCCGACGACCTGAGTCGGAAGTCAGGAAAGATTTTCAATCTCTCTGTCGAGCGTCTAGTGGAAGAATTCCTTTTGATGGACATTTCTGTGGGAAGCTGCGATTCGTAAAGTAGTTTGGCAGTGGCAGAACCTTCGTGTATTGCGCTTACGAGACTGCATCAGAAGGATGATTTCGATCTTCTGCATTTGTACCTTCGAGCTGAAAAAGGTGAATTACCAGATTTCTTTATAGATGATGCGGGTACCTTGAAGTATCGTGGCAGGTTTTGCATCCCTGCTGTTGGAGATATCTGAGATATGGTGTGTAGAGAAGCCCACGGATCTAGTGTTGCCTACCATCCAGGGTCTACCAAGATGTATCATGATTTAAAGCAGATTGCCTGGTGGTGTGGGATGAAGAGGGACATAACCAGATTTGTTTCTGAGTGTTACACTTGCAGGCATGTGAAAGCCGACCATGTGAGGCCTGGTGGCAAGCTGACTCCCTTGGAGATTCCGACGTGGAAGTGGGAGAGTATCTCGATGGATTTCATTACAGGCTTACCGAGATCTCCTAAGGGGCAAGATTTAGTTTGGGTGATCGTAGACAGATTGACGAAGAGTGCTCATTTCGTACCATTTAAGATCGATTATTCGATGAGGAAGATAGCCGAGCTGTATTTGGAAGAGGCTATCAGATTGCATGGTGTACCCGTAAGTATCATATCGGATCGAGACTCCAGGTTCACATCTCGTTTTTGGAAGAGCCTTCAAGAGGGGTTGGGTACAGATTTGAGATATTCCACGGCTTATCATCTGCAAGCCAATGGTCAGACGGAGCGAGTAAATCAGATTGTGGATGATATGATACGATGCTATATTCTGGACCACGGAGGAGCGTGGGATGAGCACTTGAGGCTTATGGAATTTGCGTATAACAACAGTTATCAAGAAAGCTTGCAAATGGATCCTTTTGAAGCTTTGTATGGGAGGCGCTGCAGGACACCCTTATTTTGGGCTGAAGTTGGCGAGAGATCTTTGTTGGGTCCAAAAGCACTCGAGGAGATGGAAACCGCTGTGAAGCTTATTCGGGAAAAGCTTCGGTTAGCCCAGGAGAGATAAGAGAAGAACGCCAACCGGCGTAGATCGGACTTGGAATTTGTTGTGGGGGACTCGGTGTTCTTAAAGGTCTCCCCGTTGATCGGAGTTAAGCGGTTTGGCAAGAACAGGAAGTTGGACCCGAGGTACGTGGGGTCGTTTCTGATTGTTAAGCGGATTGGGTTTTCAGCTTATAGGCTGGCTTTGCCCGCAAATTTCCCTGGCGTGCATGATGTCTTCCATGTCAGTCAGCTGCGGAAATGTGTGCTGAATGGCAGGCAGGTTTTGGATTCTGTGCCACAGTTGGAGCCGAATCTTTCTTATGTGGAGGTGCCTGTCCGCATTCTGGATTCTTAGGTTCGTGCGTTGCGGAAGAAGACTATTCCTATGGTTAAAGTTTTATGGAGGAATCAGGATGTAGATAGCGCGACTTGGGAATTGGAGTCAGCTATGAGGGAGGCTCACCCTCATCTTTTTCCCTGATCTTGTGCCTGGTATGTTTTGTGTTTCTTTTTATATATATAGCCCCTCCTTGGCTATTTCTCTCTCCTTCTTGATAGGAGTGTTGTGAGTAAAGTTTCGAGGCGAAACTTTCTTTTAGGGGGAGTGGCTGTAACGCCCCCGGTTTTTCTGTATTTTGTTTGATCTTTGATTGGCGTTATAATGACGCATTTCCGGCCTTTCTCCGTTGTAGAGCGTTGTCTTAGCTCTTTAAGTTGCTTGTGTAGCCTGTTTGTACCCTGTTAGCAAGATTCCCCAGCTAGCCGGAGTCTGTTTTGGTGACTCGGTTGGGCCTCTTAGGGAATGCTTGTGTTTTGGCTTCGGGAGGTGTTAGCCCGAGTGTGCGATCGTCGGATGTTTTTTTCGACCTCACCGTTGTTTTCGTAGCTTGGGTGTTTAGCTACGGTGCGAGTTTTGGTCGAAGTCCGGGATCGTTTGCTTTCGCGTTGTTTCGACGTTTGTTATGTTTACTGTGCTGTGCATGGCCTGGTGTGGCCGAGCTTGTTAGGCTGGTTCCTGCTTTCCTTTTTTTTAGCTAAGGAGTTAGCTGTTTTTGTGTATGTTTGGGTATCACGGCCTAGGTCATGGGCGTGTCGAGCTCGGGTAGAGCTCTCGGTTGTGTTGTCGACGAAATTTGCTCGACAAGTGTTTTTTGTAGGAACACGGCCTATGACACGCCCGTGTCACAGGGCGTGTCCCCTTTGGTTCGTCGAGCTGCGCTCGACGATAGTCGAGCAGCGTTTGGGTGAGTTCACGCCCCCAGACACGGGCGTGCCAGATCTGGCACGGGCGTGGCTTAGGGCATGACTCCTGGTCGGCGATCTGCGCTCGACGATTGTCGAGTGCTAGCTAAGTTGGTACACGGCCTATGACACGGGCGTGTCACAGGGCGTGGCCCTTGTTTCGTCGAGCTGAGATCGACGGTCGTCGAGCGGGTAGGTGAGTGACATGCTCCGTGACACGGGCGTGTCGGACGGGACACGGGCGTGTCTGGGGCGTGTTCCGTACTTTTTACCTGAGTGCTTCATTTTTATGTCGTGATTCATTTTCCTCCTCATATTCTTCGTTCCCGATTCTGGAGAAGTTTCCAGCGGAAGGTTTTAGTAGGAGATGGTGTTGGGTTTTGGCCGGCGTTTCGGGAGGGTTATAGCTCGATTTTCTCGCGCGTTAGCGGATTTGGCTTGCTCTCGTCTAGATCCTTCCTTCTATGTAAGTTTTTCTTGATTTAGGGTTGATTCTAGGAGTTAATAATTTTTGATTTCTTTTCTTCTTCCTCAAAGCTTCAGTTTTGGTCTTTTAGGTGGCCGATCTTGCCGCCGGTGCCAAGCTTTGGAGATAGTTGTTGTTTTTTTCCTGGAGGTAGAGGCAAGTGGCCCCCTTGCCCTTGCCAAATTATTTCTAACCCTTACTCTGTTTTCATTTCCTGTGCAATAGCTTTGTTCTCTTTATTTTCCTCCCTAGAAGTTAGAGCAGCAAGTTGAGTTGTTAAATCAAGCTTTAAATCAAGTGGCTGTTTCTTTACTTTCTAGATTTAAATCAAGCTTTCTCTCTTTTTGGCTCGGTTTGGTGTCCAGTGGGTAGCTAGAGTTAGGGTAAGGCTGCGTTTAGTTGTAGTTTAAGTTTAGTTGTGGTAGACCCGAGTAGATAGGATGGAAGGGAGGGTCGGAATTAAATTCCCAACTCCCTGTTTCCGCGCGTTGAGAGAGTTTGAGCTGAGGTTCTAACTAAAATTTACGTTCCTAAGTAGAAAGCGCTGACAGCATTGGGTGAGCCGAGTTCACTCAACGCCGTCATCCAGCGTAGGTTTTGCGGCTAAGTATTTTGGCGTCAAGTGAGTGGAGCTTACTCAACGCCGCGTCGAGTGGCTCGAAGTTTCTGTCTTGGGTTCGTGTGTTTCCTTAGGATTGTTAGTGTGACTTTTCCCTATTCTCTAGGGGGGTATTGGGTGTTCGGCTAGTTTTTGCATGCCGACTCTTGGGTTGTGGCAAGTGGTGGAGTTTTGGTTCCTCTGGAGGGGTGGTTTTGTGTGGAGAGCTGTGGCCACCACCTTTTGCCCCAGTTTGGGTTGGCATGTGTGGGACCCTAAAGCTGCCACTGTTTGACCCCTTAGCCCTTTTTGGATCTTGTTTTGGTTATGTATTCAGATCCATGTTTTGACCACTGTCATTAACCCACGTGTTAGGACTGTTAGTTCCTTTCCTATTCTATGGCTTTTTTCTTTTGGCATATATGTATATGTCCTGATGCTGTTGCAGGCTCTTTTGTAGGTCATATTGCTTTTATTGCTCGCACTTGGTGTGCTTTGCTGTGCTTTAGACATTGCTCTTTTCTTACTGTCATGCCCTCTCTTTTGCTTATAGCAGTTTGTTGCCGGGTTGGTATACCCTTTTTATTTGCTCTTAAATCTAATGCTCTATTTACCTTTTTGATTATTTTCTTACTGATGAGTTCTTTTCTTGAATGCCTCAGGTCCAGGTTGTAGCCAGTTCAGCGGCTAGTTCTTTTGGAGGGGCCTGTTGGTGGCCTCTTGGGTAGCTGAGATAGCTGATCCCCGATTTTGTGAGTTAGTTCTTTACCTTTCTGTATAGACATACATACTCACCAGTGGGTTCGTGTCAGGTTGTTGACGCCCACTGGTGGCTTCTTGCGATGCTGGGTATGAACTTAAACTGCTATTTTTGCCTATTTATGGATGTTTACTTGTCTTCTGGGAAGGATTTATGCTAGTTTGCATGTTAGGTATTTTAAACCCTAAAACATTACTATATGTATCTCATGCACGTCATATTTATAAAACTAAGACACTATTTTTCCTTTAGCGTAAAAGACTATCTTTCATATATACTATATTCACCTTAGAGTTGTGCATACCATGAGTCGTCCCTCGGGGATACTTATGCTCATTTAGGGTGTCAACTTAATTTAAGCAAAGTATTTTCTGCTGCGTATAAATATACTTTTAATTGTGGACTAGCTGATCCACCATGCCGAGGGATACAACCATTAATCATAACTGATTTTCTTTCATATTAATCTATGATTTTCCTTAAGTCTAAAGTCTGGAGTTTTGCCTAAGCGTGTGCAGTTATTCCCTGCATGATGTGGCATCACTACACGTATTTTGTCTTGCTCTGATACGATGTAATCGTAGATAAAATGCGGGTTGTGACAGTCTGGGAGACCAATAGTTCTGGTGCCTTTTCCTGGAGGAAAATTCCTAAAATCCTCCCAAAGCACACCCCTTTCTTTGTATTCTTCTTCTTATTGGGCATTGTATCCACACTAACCCAGATTTGATGAAGTCACCGTTGAACTAAGATGAATTAAGTTGTATTTGATGTTTGGTTTGAGTTATGTGTTTGCAGGAATTCTTATGGGAAGTGTAGACCAATGTCAGTCTACAATGGGTCACTAAACACAGGACCATACAATATAATCCCTCATTGTGTGTTCCAAAGTATTGACTCATGTGTAGCCTCTCTATTGGGATACACTTCATATTCAAGCTATAGGACTAAGAGAAGAGACTTGATGTTGATTTCCCTTGGAAGAAGAAAAATTTCTGTCAGAAAATTTTCCTAAGTAAAGTACTCGAGTAGATAAGATGTATCTCGAGTAGTTACATATACTACTCGAGTAGTTCCCTTTCTTCTCTCGAGTTTACAGAAATTCTCTTCTCACATTTTTTTCTAAGTTAAATACTCGAGTAGTTCTATATAGTACTCGAGTATTTCTATCTTCTGTCTCAAGTAATTGGACTATGACTCTCGTGTAGTTCTCACTTACTCGAGTAATCTAAGTCATGTACTCGAGTAGTTCATCAACTATGCGAGTAGTCTAGTGTTTATACTTGTGTAATCCAGATTTCCTTTCCAGAAAATTTCTCTAAGTGAATTACTCAAGTAGTTCATGTTATATACTCTAGTAGTTCTTTGTGTCTCGAGTAGTTTATTTTGTATACTCGAGTAGTTCAGTTTTCCTATTACAGAAATTTTCTAAGTCTATGACTCGAGTAGTTTCTTATATACTCGAGTAGTTCATTCTTATATACTCGAGTAGTATTTCTTTTACTCGAGTAATATACTCCACCTCTCGTGTAAGTACTTAAGTACTCGAGTAAGTCATTCTTGTTACTCGAGTAGCTGATTCCTTGAATTCTTATTTACTCGAGTAGTTGACTCCATGTACTCGAGTAATGATTTCTCTTTTTCTCGAGTAGTTTTTCTCATGTACTCGAGTAGTCATCTTCTACCTAATAGAGTAGTGCTGCATATACTCGAGTAGTCTGCTGCATCTCGTGTATTTTACTTGACTTTTCCGAAAATTCTTCAAGTCCAGAATAACGGTCTTATTCTTAAACTCTGACGTGATTGGTCCACGTGTCTTTATTATAATGACTCATTTAAGTCTAATCTTCTCCTCTCCTATAAAAGGTGTTGTATAAACCGACAAACTCTAATCTAATTATTCAAAGATTATTCTAATAGATTTTGCAGTCGTACACTCTCAAAAGAATTTTGTCTCCTCTTTCTCTCTCCAAGAACGAAACTCGCCTCCGCCGCCATCGAAAATTTCCGACCGGCCAGGGTTTCACCTTTTTTAGGATTCAGATTAAGAAGACTCTACAGATCGAGATCTCGCTCAACGCTTCATCTTCTAATTCGATTGTGTAAAGTCAAGAAGTCCAGATCTGATATTCCCAAGGTTTTCTTCACCATTCTGATAAAGCTGAAAAGTCTCGAAGAAGAAGATCCAGGCCGATTTCTTGCAGAACTGAATATGATTTACAATTTGTATTTCTTTACAAGTTTATTTCATTATTGTAGGAGAAGTTTTCCGTAGTGTAAGAGTTTTTCAACTCCGAGATTGTAGGAAGTTTTGCCTTCCGAGTGTAGATCTGTTTTGTGGATTGAGTTTGTATGAACATTGTTTAGACGGTAGGATTGATTTCCAATCAAAGATAGTGGAGTAGCCGAGTCTAGTGTATTGCTAGATCGGTGAGGGAAAGTGGATGTACGCAAGGTTGGGGAACCACTATAAATCTTGCCTCGTCTCTGTTTGTTTGCTTGGTAGATAGATCTGTGCATTGGTTTGAGATAATTTTTTATTCCGCAAAAAATGCAGAACTCACCTATTCACCCCCATATAGGTGATTTAGGTTGGCAACTATTAAATTTCAATTGGTATAAGAGCGAGGTTGATCGTTAAAAGGTTAACACCTTGATCAGATCCTTCAATAGTTGTCATTTGAGATCTACCAACAATGGACAAGGCTAAGGATTTTGCCAAGCTTCCTGTATGTACCAAAAATAATTTCCCTATGTGGAAAGAGAGAATCAAGTTCTTCATGAAAGCTGTGGATCCTAGGATCTTCATGATAGTTGAAGAAGGTCCTTATATTCCCATGACCGTCTCCACTATAGATCGAACTAAAAAAGTCCCAAAGAAACTTATGGATCTAGATAAGGATGAGATTGCACTTGTCTCATTGGACAAAAAGGCAAAAAATATTATAGAAAGTGCAGTCGATGATTCAATGCTGCAAAACCTGATTCACTGCCAGTATGCAAAGGAGATGTGGCAGTCATTAGTTACCTTGATGGATGGTACATAAGAAGTAAGGGATGATAGAAGATCCCTTCTTAATCAGAAGTTTGAGTCTTTCCGACAAGGAAACAATGATACCATTGCTGACACCTTTGAGAATTTCTTCAAGATAGTGAATAGGCTAAGGTCTATGGCAGAATCTTCACTAATGGAGAGCTAAATGATAAATTCTTGAGATCCCTGAGTAAGGAATGAGATAACAAGGTCTGTGCCATACGGGAGTTTGGAAAACTGGACGAGACAGATCCTCAGAATCTCTTCGGGAAGCTTATGTCATATGAGCTTCAACTCAACAACAGAAAGGCTGAAGAAGAGAAGAGCAGGTCTGTATTCAAAGAGAAGTCTATTACTCTAAAGGCAGACACCTCCAAGAAGTCCAAGGATGTTTCTCCTACTCCAGCACCAGAAGTTAGTGAAGAAGAAACCTCAGAGCCAAGCACCTCAGTCTCTGAACTATCAGAAGGAGAGTTCTCACTACTCTCATGACAGTTCAAGAAATTCTTGAACAAGAAGAAGCAATGGAAAGGCAAGGATGCCTCCTATAGAAGATCACGACGTGATGGTGATCGGTAAAGAAAAGGCTCAAGTAGTCATGACAGGTATAATTCTAAACAGAACAAACATGTTTCTACTGACATTATTTGCTATTGTTGTAATTAGTCAGGACACGTCATCGCTGACAAGCCTCACAAGAAGAAGGAGGGTGGTAGAAGAGAGGAAAATAATTCCTCATACAACAAGAAGAGGATAGAGAAGAGCTTGATGGCCAAAAAGGGCAAGATTCTTAGTGACTCTAACTCATCTGAGTCGAGTGAAGAAGAAGAAGCCTATTTTGGACTCATGGCTCAAACTGATGATGAACAAGAGCCCCAGTTCACTGGGAAGGTAAACTCTCACACTCCTCTCTCTGATTCTGAAGTTTCTAAACATGATTGTGAGGATAGCTCTTCTGACGATGAGTCAGAACTCATGGCCCAGTATAAGGAGTTAATCATGGCTTACCACAAATGTCGCCGAGTCGTGAAAACTCAGGCTAAAGAGATAAAGTCTCTCAAAGGTGAAGAGAGCATCTTGAGAGAGAAAATCGCAAAGACTGACTCGATCGAAGAGAACTTCAATAATGATATTGAAGAATATAACAAGGCTCTTGAGCACCTTGACATTACAGAGAAAATCATCAAGGAACTGGAAGCCGAACTTGCTGTTGAAAAGAAAGTGGTTGAAAGTTTCTCAAAGCGCAAGACAGTTCTTCCATTCGTTTCTGAATTCTCAACTAAGGCCAAGGGTACTAGATTAGGCCATGAAGAAGCTCCTAGTAAATCCTCTAGGATAAATGAGGCTCAACGAAAGAATAAGGCCGCCAAAAAGGCCTTAGCCAAAGAGAAGGGGAAAGCCCCTCAAGATCAGACCACGTTCAAAAATGTTATATTTCCTTATAATGAGTTTGATCTTGATTCATCTTACGGACACTTTGCTAGGCCTACTTATGTAGAGCCAAAGTCCCGTTATCAAGGATGGACTCGACCCAGAAACTTTGGCGAAAGTTTCTTTATGGCACCTTATGAAGAAGTGATTCCTCAAAGCTATGGCCCTTTCAATCATGGCCATAACTTCAAGAAGGCACCAAAGGAAAAGTTTGTTGTAGAAAAGCCTGTAAAGGAGAAGAAGGCATGTGATTGCCATCATCATGAGGCATCTTCCTCCAAGAATGCTGCCCCTGCTAGAACTCATCTCCAAAAGGCCAAGTAGGAGAACATAAGGCGAAGATACAATAGATTTGACTGTTGGTGTTGTGGCAGAATTGGTCACTTTGCCATTGATTGTTGGTTTAATCCCAGAAATGCTGCAACCCCACATATTGGCAATATGAGGAAAACCACTCCTAATGCTAATAATCGTAGGGGGAGTGTTCTAACCCGAGACCAAGGACCCAAAAGCATTTGGGTTCCTAAGGCAAACTGACTGTGATTGCAGGTATATCGAAAGGCCACCAAAATGCCAATCTTGTATTTGGACAGTGGATGCTCTCGGCATATGACCGGGACAAGAAGCCTTATTCAGAATTTTACTCTAGTTGTGAACGGACCAAAGGTCATCTTTGGAGGTTCAGACCGTGGAATTACTAGAGGATACAATATGATTACTAACGGTAATGTATCCTTCTCAGATGTGGCTTACGTTGAAGGTTTGAAACATAACCTTATAAGCATAAGACAACTCTGCGATAAAGGATACATAGTTCAGTTTCACGCTGACAAGTGCTTGATAAAATCTGTTGACAATATGGAAACGATTCTATCTGGCACTCGAAGCAGAAAAATTTTCTGTTTGAATTTCATTTGTATAGATTCTTCGACATCAGTGTGCTTTTTAGCAAAAGATAGTGCGTCTTTTGATAACCAATGACACAAGAGATTAGCACATATTAATTTCTAAACCATAAATAAATTATTTTCAATGAACTTAGTATGTGATGCCCCAAATGTCAAGTACGTCAAAGATAGACCTTGTCATGCATGTGTGAAAGGCAAGCAAACAAGGGCTACCTTTAAAAGCGTTATTGGCAAGGATTCTAATAGATGTCTTCATCTACTGCATATGGACTTGTTTGGTCCACTGCAAATTAGAAGTTTGAGATGTAAGGATTATACGTTGGTAATTATTGATGATTACTCGCGCTTTATATGGGTGTTCTTTCTGAAACACAAGTCAGATACCTTTGACATCTTTACTAATTTTATCAGGCAAGTTCAGAATGAGTACAACAGCTCCATAGTCAAAATCAGAAGTGAAAATGGAACAGAGTTTAAGTCTGGGGACATGACAAAATTTTGTGAAAGCTTAGGTATCTTTCATGAGTTTTCCTCTCCTCGTACTCCGCAATAGAACGGAGTGGCCGAGAGAAGGAATATAATGCTCATAGAGGCCTGCAGGACCATGTTGAGTGATGCTTCACTTCCGGAGTACTTTTGGGCTGAAGCCGTCAACACTGCATGCCACGTGCAAAATCGAGCCCTCATAAACAAAAACCACGATAAGACACCTTACGAACTTCTGAAGGGCAGGAAACCGACAGTCTCATATTTTAGAATTTTTGGTTGTAAATGCTTCGTACTCAATAATGGCAAGTATCATACTACTAAGTTTAGTGAAAAGAGTTTTGAAGGTATTTTTGTAGGCTATATTAGCCATAGTAAGGCATATAGGATTTTTAATAGAAAAAATCTGGTCGTAGAAAAATCGATACATGTGGTATTTGATGAGATGAGTTTGCTGCAAAGCAACTCTTCTAGTGTGTTTATTGAAGATGCAGGTGCAAAGCTGAAAAAAATAAGCTTGGATGAACCGCCTGAAGACAAAGGTGAAAAGTTCATCAAGATTACCACTCCAACCCCTATTGGAGAGGCTGATGATCAAGATGAAGAAGTCATCCAAGATGAAGAAGTTATGTCGGTGATAGAAGACAATCTAGATACAAGGACTCTAGAGCTTAGACATCTAAAGGATCACCCCATATACCAGATCATAGGAGATCCCCGGGATGGTGTCAGAACTAGAAGAGGTTCAACTAATGAGAATCTATATTTAAGTTTTCTCTCGCAGGTTGAACCAAAGAAGTTTGAGGAAGCAAACTTAGATGCATCGTGGATAACGGAGATGGAAGAAGAACTGTACCAGTTCAAGCGCTGCAAAGTATGGAAGCTTGTTCCAAGACCCAAAGGTAAGAACGTCATTGGGACAAAATGGGTCTACAGGAAAAATATGGACGAGGATGGAACAATAGTAAAGAACAAGGCCAGACTTGTCGCCAAAGGATATTGTCAAGAAGAAGGAATGGACTTCGACCAGACGTATGCTCTAGTGGCAAGGCTAGAAGCTATAAGGTTATTCCTAGCATATGCTGCACTCAAAGGCTTCACTATCTACCAGATGGACGTGAAATCTGCCTACCTTAATGGTGACATAAAGGAAGAGGTGTATATGGAACAACCTCCAGGTTTCATTGATTCTAACTTTCCTTATTACGTTTATTTACTGCATAAAGCATTATATGGTCTGAAACAAGCTCCTCGAGCTTGGTATGAGATGTTATCTAGCTTTCTAATTGAGAACAAGTTCACAAGGGGAAAGATAGACAAGACAGTATTTCTTAGGGAAATTAAAAGCAAGATTTTGCTAGTGCAAATCTATGTCGACGACATTATTTTTGGCTCTACGGATGGCAACCTCTACAAGAAGTTTTCAAAACTTATGCAAGGGAAGTTTGAAATGAGCAGTATGGGTAAGCTGAAGTATTTCTTAGGGCTTCAGGTGAAACAGTCTGAAGATGGAATTTTCATCTCACAGACCAAGTTCACCAAAGAGGTAATTAAGAAATTCGGAATGGAGAACGCAACCTCGATGAAGACTCCAATTGGTTCAATAATGTCTCTGGACAAGGATGAAAAAGGGAAACCTTTTGATGAAACCAAGTATAGAAGCATTATTGGATACTTGCACTACCTTACTGCAAGTAGACCTGACATAATGTTCTCAATATGTGTCTGTGCTAGATTTCAGGTGAACTCTAAGAAATCTCACTAAACTGCTGCGAAATGGATTTTGAGATACCTTAAAGGTCCACCAAATCTTGGCTAATGGTACCCAATAAGTAATGATAACAAACTAATAGGTTTTTCAGATGCAGATTTTGCAGGTAGCAAAGACGACATGAAAAGCAGTTCAGGGACTTGACAATTCTTTGGAAGAAGGCCTATCTCCTGGAGTAGCAAGAAGTAAAACTGTGAGTCAATCTCAACGGTCGAGTCAGAGTACATCTTTGCAGGCAGTTGCTGTGCACAGTTACTCTGGATAAAGAATCAGTTCGAAGACTACAACATGAAGTTTTAAAAGATTCCATTATTTTGCGACTCTTCCAGCACAATAGCAATAACAAACAATCCAGTCTCGTACAGCCGAACAAAGCATATAGAGCTAAGGTATCACTTCATCCGGGAGCATGTGGAGCATGGGGACATAGACCTTCAATATGTCCCTACAAATAGGCAAATTGCAGACATTTTCACGAAGCTGCTGGACGAGACGAAGTTCTCGTTCTTCAAAATAGAAACTGGGATGCTCAACAAAGAAGACTAAAAGAAGCTGGACTTTCAAGAAGGCTCAAGGCTCAAAGATGGAATTGGACAAAAGAGTTGAAGCAACCAAGGTGAAGATTTGTGAAGAAGTTGGACTCTTCAAAGAATATGCTATTACCAAGCTATCTGTTGAAGTCAGAAAGGGGGATAAATTAGTAAAAGATTTCTAGAAAATTTCCATAGTTCCTTTGCTTGCTTATACTGCTTTATTACATTGCATTCTTTTTATGTCCATAATTCACCTTAGTGTAAAGGGTTCTGACTTCTACAAATAGGGGGAGATTGTTGGGTATTGTATCCACACTAACCCAGATTTGAAGAAGTCAACCTTGAACTAAGATGAATTAAATTGTATTTGATGCTTGGATTGAGTTATGTGTTTGCAGGAATCCTTATGGGAAGTGTAGACCAATGTCAGTCTATAATGAGTCACCAAACACAGGACCATATAATGTAATCCCTTATTGTGTGTTCCAAAGTGTTGACCCATGTGTAGCCTCTCTATTGGGATACAATTAATATTCAAGCTATAGGACTAAGAGAAGAGACTTGACGCAGATTTCCCTTGGAAGAAGAAACATTTCTGTCAAAATTTTTTCCTAAGTAAAGTTCTCGAGTAGATAAGATGTATCTCGAGTAGTTACATCAACTACTCGAGTAGTTCCCTTTCTTCTCTCGAGTTTACAGAAATTCTCTTCTCACATTTTTTTCTAAGTTAAATACTCAACTAGTACTATTTAGTACTCGAGTAGTTCTATGTTCTATCTCAAGTATTTTTACTCTGACTCTCGTGTAGTTCTCACTTACTCGAGTAGTCTAAGTCATGTACTCGTGTAGTTCATCTACTACTCGAGTAGTCCAGTGTTTATACTTGTGTACTACAGATTTCCTTTCCAGAAAATTTCTCTAAGTGAATTACTCGAGTAGTTCATGTTATATACTCAAGTAGTTCTTTGTGTCTCGAGTAGTTTATTTTTTATATTTGAGTAGTTTAGTTTTCCTGTTCCAGAAATTTTCTAAGTCTATGACTCGAGATGTTTCTTATATACTCGAGTAGTATTTCTTTTACTCGAGTAATATACTCCACCTCTAGTGTAAGTACTTAAGTACTAGAGTAAGTCATTCTTGTTACTCGAGTAGCAGATTCCTTGAAATCTTATTTACTCGAGTAGTTGACTCCATGTACACGAGTAATGATTTCTCTTTCTCTCGAGAAGTTTTTCTCATGTACTCGAGTAGTCATCTTCTACCTACTCGAGTAGTGATACATATACTCGAGTAGTCTGCTGCATCTCGTGTATTTTACTTGACTTTTACGAAAATTCTTCAAGTCCAGAATAAGGGTCTTATTCTTAAACTCTGACATGAATGGTCCACGTGTCTTTCTCATAATGACACATTTAAGTCTAATCTTATCCTCTCCTATAAAAGGACTTGTCTAAACCGACAAACCCTAATCTAATTATTCAAAGACTATTCTAAGAGATTTTGCAGTCGTACACTCTCAAAAGAATTTTGTCTCCTCTTTCTCTCTCCAAGAACGAAACTCGCCACCGCCGCCATCGCAGATTTCCGACCGGCTAGGGTTTCACCTTTTGAGGATTCAGATCATGAAGACTCTACAGATCGAGATCTCCGCTCAACACTTCATCTTCAAATTCGATCGTGTAAAGTCAAGAAGTCCAGATCTGATATTGCAAAGGTTTTCTTCACCATTCTGATAAAGTCGAGAAGTCTATAAGAAGAAGATTCAGGCCGATTTCTTGCAGATCTGACAAGGATTTACTGTTTGTATTTCTTTACAAGTTTATTTGATTATTGTAGGAGAAGTTTTATCCGAGTGTAGGAGTTTTTCAACTCCGAGATTGTAGGAAGTTTTGCCTTCCGAGTGTAGATCCGTTTTGTGGATCGAGTTTGTAGGAACATTATTCAGAGGGTAGGATTGATTTCCAATCTGAGATAGTCCAGTAGCCGAGTCTAGTGTATTGCTAGATCAGTGAGGGACAGTGGATGTACCCAAGGTTGGGGAACCACTACAAATCTTGCCTCGTCTGTGTTTGTTTGTTTGGTAGATAGATCTGTGCATTGGTTTGAGATAATTTTTTATTCTGCAAAAAGATGCACAACTCACCTATTCACCCCCCTCTAGGTGATTTAGGTTGGCAACTATTAACTTTCACTTCTTTATCAACTCAAATAATAACTTTCCCCAGTTGAATGATTTCTTGTCTACCAGAGCATGCATCACAAGAAATTGGTGTCTGGTTATGTAATCATGGGATGTATGTTTGCCCAGCAACACCTTTCCAACAATATCTGCCAAAAACTTATATTGAATTGATAAATTCTTTTTTAAAACGTTTATTGGTGTTTCCTTCAGAGTGACCCATCATAGTCAACATATTTCATATTCAGAATCATCTAATTCAATTTCGTCTTCTCCAATAGCCAAATCAAAAATCTCAGTTAAAACATCAGGAGTTAGAGTAACCTGATTTCTGTCGATGGTGCCAATCATCGTGTCAGCATCTGGAGATGTTGATGTATAAACTCATTCTCTGATTTCATTTGCGGACAGCTTAATCCTTGTAGTCATGAATTTCTTCAGTTTCTGTTCCTCACACAACTGTAAGATGTCTATGAAGATCTTATCTGTGTTGTTGAAAGACTCAAAATTGATGTCGAATCTGGTGTTATATTTCATGCTGGAGAGGGAGAGCGCCAGAATCGCCATAGATTTCCTACAAAAACAAAAGAGAGAGCAAGAGCGAGAGAACAAAAAGCGTAGAATAGAGCACGATGAAAACCTAGATATAAGGTTTTTAGAATATGAAGCTTCGGGCTCTGTCCTGCGAAAAAAAATCTTCGTTCTCAGGCCGACGAAACAATTTCATGTAGAAATAATATCGTCGATCTCAGTCAGAAGAGGGGAAAACTTTTCATCGTACTCAGGTCGACGCAAATTTTTCTGAACCAAAATCATCGATCTCCGCTCGACGAAAATAACTTCACGTAGAGAGTTCGTCGATCTCAGGTCCACAAAAAATCTCATGAACTGTTCTCAAATCGTTGATCTCTGTTCGACGAAATGTGAACAATTCTTCGAGCTTGGACTAAAATCAAATTAATCTTCTCCATTAATCATACCTAGCTGATTCAAAAAGAACATATGTTTCTTCTCATCTAAAGGTTTAGTGAAGATATCTGCTCTTTGCAAATCAGTAGAGATAAAAACAAGATTAACTTTCTTTTTATCCACACAATCTCTAAGGAAATGATGTCTAATCTCTATATGCTTAGTCCTACTATGCAGTACTGGATTTTGTGCAATAAAAATTACACTGGTATTGTCACAAAGTATAGTTGAATTATTTAAGTTGAGACCATAATCCAGTAGTTGGTTTTGAATCCACAATATTTGTGAATAACAACTACAAGCTACAATGTATTCAGCTTCTGCAGTTGAAGCTGACACAGATGTCTGCTTCTTACAAAACCAAGACACAAGCCTATCTCCAAGGAACTGGTATATTCCTGAAGTTCTTTTTCTGTCCACTCTGTATCCAACATAGTCAGAATCTGAAAATCCTGTTAAGTCAAATTCTTACTATGTGGGATACCAAATTCCTAGATTAGGACAACCCTTTATATATATCAAAATTCTTTTTAGGAAAATAAGGTGAGATTCTTTAGTGTTTACCTGGAACCTAGCACAAAGACATATGACAAACATAATATCTGGCCTACTAGCTGTGAGATACAACATGGACACAACATAGCCCTATACGTTTTTTGATCAACTGGATTGCCCTGTTCATCAGAATCAATCACAGCATTGGAAGCCATGGGTGTTTTCATTGCTGAGCCATCAGACATCCCAAATCTCTTAACTAGCTCCTTAGCATATTTAGATTGGGAGATGAAAATGCCATCAGGGAATTGCTTCACTTGGAAACAAAGGAAGTAAGAAAGCTCACCCATGCAACTCATTTCATACTTGGAATGCATCAGGTCAGAAAACCTTTTGCATAGTTTGGAATCAGTACAACCAAAACTAATATTATCTACATATATTTGTACTTACAAAATTTTATCTTTATAATGCCTAATGAACAAGGTCTTATCTACAATGCCACTAGTAAACTTATGCTCTAAAAGAAAGCTAGCAAGGGTCTCATACCAAGCTCTTGGAGCTTGATTTAAACCATAGAGAGCTTTATGCAATTTGAAAACATAAGAGGGATGAGTTAGAGAGATAAAACCTGGTGGTTGTTCCACATATACTTCCTCTTTGAGTTCAGCATTGAGAAATGCACTTTTGGCATCCATCTGGTAGAGCTTGAACTTCCTGTAGGATGCAAAAGCAAGAAATATCCTGACAGCTTCCAGTCTTGCAACAGGGGCAAAGGTCTGATCAAAATCAATTCATTCTTCATGTCTATATCCTTGTGCTACCAGTCTTGCATTGTTCCTTATAATAGCTCCTTGTGTATCCAGTTTATTTCTTAAAACCCATTTAGTTCTAATGGCTTGTTAGTCTTTGGGTCTGGGAACTAAATCCCAAACACTGCATCTCTCAAACTGGTTGAGCTCCTCTTACATTGCAATAATCCAGTGTGGATCTTGCTCTGCAACTTTTATGGATTGGGGTTCAAGTTGAGATATGAAGCAAGCATGCATCAAGTATTGGTTGAGTTGATGCCTTGTTTGCACATTGACTGATATGTCTCCAATCACTTGAGATATAATGTGATCTCTAAGTTTGACAAGATAAGTAGGAGGAGTTGGTTCAGCAACAGCATTAGGAATTAATTTCTCTTATGGAATTATGTTTGTTGTTGGAGGTTTAACAACCATTTCAACAATATCATCTTCACTGTCTTCTTCAATATGAGGAGAAGGATGTGATGTAGCCTCATTGGTGAGGTTTAAATCACCCAATTTCTCACACAATTGGGGTACCTGCAATAAATCTCTGGTAGAAGAATCCTTCTCCTTGTAATACATGTTAGCTTCATCAAAGGTTATATGTATATATTCTTATATTTTTAAAATTGATTTATTAAAAACCCTATAAGCCTTGCTTACTTGGGAATATCCAAGAAAAATTCTCACTTGAGCTTTGGCTTCGAACTTTCTAAGATGTTTCTTGTTATTATTATGAATGTAACATCTACAGGAAAAAATTCTAAAGTAATCTATTTTAGGTTTCTTCCCTTTGATTAGTTCATATGGAGTCTTGCCCTTAAGTTTATGTATTATACTTCTATTCAGGACATAATTTGTTGTGCTTACAGCCTCTGCCCAAAATGATAGGGGCAAGTAATCATCTACAAGCAATGTACCTGCAGCTTCAATGAGGGTTCTATTTTTCCTTTCTGCTACCCCACTTTGTTGAGGATTTATAGGAGCAGAGAAACAATGCCTGATACCTTCCATCTCACAGAATTCTTTCATAGGAAGAGATTCAAACTCAGTACCATAATCACGTATGATCAATGCAACTGGAGTAGAGTACTCAATCCTTATGATCTTATGAAAGTCTGTAAGAACTTTAAAGTTATCTGACTTGTTTCTCAAGAAGAACACCCAAGTTAACCTAGAGAAGTCATCTACAATAACTAAGGTATAAGATTTCCCTCCCACGCTCTATACAACAATGGGTCCAAATAGATCCATATGTTGCAGATACAGAATCCTGGGTGAATCACTCTTATTAATAGATTTAAAGCTATTTTTGGTTAGCTTGCCTAATTGACAAGCCCTGCAAAAGCTTTCCTTCTTGTAGGGGAAAGAAGGCAATTCTCTAACAAGGTTGTCCCTAGAGAGTTTAGTAATATTTTTAAGATTAACATGTCCTAATCTCTTATGCCATAATTCATTATTATTATTAATTTGATTGAATAAGAAGATTTCTGACCTAGCAGATTTAAAGTTTACTACATATATGTTTCCATGCCTAAGACAAGTTAAGACAATTATATTATCTAGAGAAGATGTAATGCAAGAAGAATGGTTAAAGGATACCTGATAACCTTCATCACATAATCGGCTTATGGATATCAAGTTATGTTTTAAACCACTCACATATGCAACTTTCTTGAAAGTGACGGCTCCAATCTTTACATTTCCATAGCCTTCAGTCTGGCCACAGTTGGAGTAGCCAAAAATCACCTTTGGACCAAGCTTAGAGTTATAGTTTGTTAAATTGTCCTTGCTTCATGTCATGTGCTTTGACCCTCTACTATCCAGGTACCACTGTTCCTCTGTGGTAGTATAGCCTTTCACATGAAAAATAAAAGTTAGGTGTTCTTGACCCAGGTAACCTTGGGTCATTGATTCTTTATAAATTTAAAACTAGAAATGTAGGAACATTCAGGTTGTTTTTTATATCCTAGGGGGTGAAATTTCGTAGGTGGAATTATCCATTGATTAAATGGGTTAACAAATTCTTTTGATTTATTAGATGTTCTGGAATAATTAAAGTTTAGGTTGATTTGAACTGGGATCGACGAATTCTGATAAGTTCGTCAAACTAAGTTCGACGAATAGGGATAAGTTCGTCGAACTTCGCTCAGAGAATGGAAGTATTGATTCTCTGTGCCCCAATATCGTCGATCTCGGCTCGACAAACCATATTGGTTTAGTCAATCGTAGTTCAAAGAATTATTATAATAAAAGTCTGCGTTTTGAGTTCGTCGACTTGAGTTCGATGAACTGTACACATTTCATTGATCTGATTTCCACGAAATCTGTTGAATATTGTTATACGTAGGGCTTTTCTTGTTCTTCTTCTTTTTCTTAGGTTTCTATTTTAATTCAGTTGGTTTATTATTCTCATTAGTCTTTTCTTAACCCTTTGCAGATATGAATTTAATGGGGGTTGAAAGTATATTTTTCTGAATTAAAGGAGGTTGGCTTGGTGAAGCACCCAAGCCCAGGTTGCCATTAAGCCTGGCGTTGATTGTTCTTGTGATGTCCATCAATTTGATGCTTCTCCCATTTATGGGATTCTTCAAATTTCTTAGCCTCATTTAGTTTAATTTTTAGAGTATTAATTTCTTCATAAACTATAACTAGTTTATCTTTTAATTCAATATTTTCTGGTAACAAATTTTCTTGTTACATTAGCTTATCTCTGAGAAGATTGATTTCCTTCTTAGATTTGATCAGATCATTACATAATAATTTGAATTCCATTTTGAAATGTTTAGAAGTAAAATCAAATGAAGATATTACCTGATCCTCTTCAGTCTCTGAATCTTCTACTTCTTATTCTTCAGCTTTTGATGGATTGCTTGATGCATTGATATCCATCAAGCAAGCTTCTTTTGCTATAGATTCCTCTTCATCTTCACTGGAGCTAGAAGATGAGGATTCTTCTTCTATTTCACTCCAAGTTTTTGCTACAAAACCTTTTTCCTTCCTCTTATGTTTGCTGGAAGAGGGCTTGCTATACTTCTTTATGGAGTCCTTATCTTTTCTTCTCTCCTTCTTCTGGTTCTCTAGACACTGTGGAAAAATATGTCCGGGCTTTTTGCAACCAAAGCAGGCAATCTCCTTGGTAGGAGTTTTGTCAAATCTAGGTCTGTCATCATGCCTTATTGACCTTCTTCTGAAGTCTTTCCTATACATTTTATAGAATCTTTTGGTTAACAGACTCATCAGCTCTTCATTTGCTGGTAGAGTTTCAGATTCTTGAGATGCCTTAAAGGCAACACTTTGCTATTTTCTTTCTGATGTAGAAGTCTTCTGCTCAGCTGCTTCTCTTGTCTTAATAAGCTGCTCATAAGATTTGAACTTGCCTAGAGATGCCTCAGTGGAAATTTCATTTAGACTTCTGGCCTCCTTGGTTGGACAAATCCTAGAATCCCATGAGCTAGGGAGGCACATTAGGATTTTGTCATTTATCTCAGTCAGTGAGATATTCTTGTCCAGATTCTTCAGCTCATTGATGACTAGGCTAAGTCTGTTGTACATGTCATCCAATGGCACAGATTCATCTTTCTTGAAATTTTCATATTGGGAGATTAGATGAGATCTTCTATCCTTTCTCTCATCAGCTGATCTTGTAACCATTTGGTTTAGAGAATCCCAAATTTCTTTTGCTGATGTGCTTTCTGCAACCTTTGAAAAGATTTCACCAGACATGGTCTGAGCTAGAATGTTCATGTCTTTAGCACCATCCATCTTCAACTTCTTCTGATCATTTGTCCACTCAGGTGGTGGAACTGCTGATGTGCTTGTTAAAGTTGATGTAGAAGGAGTAGGGGGACATGTCAAAATAGAATTGTGGATATCTTCATCAATAGAGTTCATATATAATCTTATTCTTACCTTCCAGATTGCAATCTTATTCAGATTGTAGACTGGAGGTATGGTGCCTTAATATTCTTTATTTTGTGCCATGATATAAGAGACACTAGAGAAAATAAGATCTATCAATGATATTTTGGTTCAGGTGTTAGCCTGTGAAACCAAACAACCTTACCCTCTGTTGGAATACCCTATTACTGATTTGGGCAAGGATCACTATGTCTCTTAGGAAACCTGTTTTGACCTCATTGTATAGATCTAAAGGTCAATTATAATTGAGTCTAAGGGTTAGTACTTAGGTTTGAAAGCTGCCCTCAAGACCAGAGATTTCAGTTTTAGAGACCAAGTCATTTCGTCGAGCTCAGTACGACGAATCGTCGAACTCCATTCGACGATCGTTGAGCTCATTTTAACAGATCGTCGAACTCCATTCGACTATCTCTGAGCTCAACTTCGACAAGTCGTCGAACTCCATTCGAAGATCTTTGAGCTCAGATCGACGATCTTGACTCCAGTTTGATTCTCTATCTCTGAGCTCAGTTCGATGATAGTTGAGCTCAGATCGACGATCTCTGTTTCTGTCTAAGTCCAATCTCTGAGCTCAGTTCAACGATAGTGGAGCTCAGTTAGACGTTTTCTCTAAAGAGTTCAACATTTTTCAAGATTCAAATTTGGACAGCTGTGGAATTATTGTCAGCATTGAATTCAGAGATCTTGTAGTCATTTTTCTTTTAATCTGGAGCAAGTTTCAAGGAATTTTCAAGGAATGTTTTGTTGGACTTTCCTCCAAAAGACAAATGCATTTAAGGAAGTCATTTATTGACAGGCTAACAGCTATCTTGGAAACTGGATCATTTCTATTCAGAAAAAAAGAATAAAAGATTAGATTTTTCATTCCTGCTGTAGAAGAACAAAAAGTCAGACACATATTCTCTGCAACAACAACTCTTACAACACAACAATTACACAAGAGAAAGAAAGAGAGTTGCAGACATTCTCAGTCTCAAGAATTCATACAAGAACACATCACCAAAGGAGATCAACTGACTGAAATTTTCAGATCTCTCTTAATTCAAGTGTTCAAAGGCCGTCATCATTCAAGACTACAGACACCACACATTTCAGTTGCTGCTGAAATCGTCTATTGCTGGAGATTAAATCATTTGAAGGCCTATCACCCTACTGCAAAGCTTCACTTCTTGAACAACTCAAGATCTCAGGGGGAGCTTTGACAACATCCACTATCTTCTCTCTGACTGTTGACAGAGAAGATCTTCTCATCCCCCCCTCTCTCTCTCTGCTGTAAAGGGTTTTTCAAACTCCCTTCAAAAGTTTGTGTTTGGTTTCTGAGACCTTATCAACACTTAGTTGTGGCAAGACACCTGATCAAAAAATCTGTTTGGTTTTTGAGAACCTTATAAAAAGCTCATTGGTGCCCAGGACACCTGATCAACTCATCCTGTAGTGGATTCCTACCTAGGGTGGTAGAAGAGTGGATGTACCCAGGTTGATTGGGGAACCACTATAGATCCTTGTGTCATCTGGTTGCTTGTCTTTCTTTTTGTTTCTTGCTGTGGTTTGTGATTAGATTGCTTTGTAGATTGTGATTGCTCTGTGATTATTCTGTGTTTAGATTTACTTTATATTATTTGCTTCCCTGTTCACTTAGGAATACAACAACAGTTGTAAAACGTTTTTAGCAAGAACCATACTCTATTCACCCCCCTCTAGAGTATATCAGATCTAACTTGCACTTTTAATTGGTATTAGAGGGAGGTTGGTTAAAAATACCACACCTTGGTGGTTGCACAGGCTAACACCTGAACCTAAAGATCCCTATAGTTAGATTTGTTTGTTTTTATTTTGTTATTAGAATTATTCCTTCACAAAATATGGCCCAAAATAAAGATTATGCTAGCACCAGACCTCCAGTGTGCAATCTGTCTAAGTTTGCACTTTGGAAGGCAAGGATTAGACTATACATGAACTCTATTGATGAGGACATTTTCAATTCTGTTTTGACAGTGTGTCCAAGACCTCCAGAGAATACAAGTACAAATGTTGTTCCACCTCCCTCAGGAACAGATGCTGACATTAAGAAATGGAAAGTTGTAGATGAAAAGGCTATGAACATTCTAGCCCAGACTATATCTGATGAAATTTTCCAAAAGGTAGCTGAATGCAACTCGGCAAAGGAGATTTGGGACAAGCTATCTGAAATAGTCTCAGGATCTGCTGATGAAAGAAATGACAGAAGATCTCATCTTATAACCCAATATGAGAATTTAAAGAAAGGAGAAGCTGAGTCAGTAGGAGATATATACAATAGACTCAGTCTCATAGTCAATGTGCTGAAAACTTTGGACAAAGAGATCTCACTGACTGAGCTAAATGATAAAATCCTAATGTGCTTCCCAAGCACTTGGGACTCAAGGATCTATCCAATCAAGGATGTCAGGAGTCTCAATGAGATCACAACAGAAGCTCTCTTGGGCAAGCTCAAGTCTTATGAGCTGGTCATCAAAAATAAAGAAGAAGAGCAGAAGGCTGCCTCACCAGCCACAAGAAAGGAAAAGTCAATAGCTTTCAAAGCCACTGAAGATCAGCCTGAAGACAAGGTCACAGGAAATGATGAGCTGCTTAGTCTACTTGCCAAAAGATTTTACAAAATGGCCAGAAAGGACTTCAGGAAGAGATCATACAAAGAACATGACAAGCCAAGGTATGATAAATCAAATAATAAAGAAATTATTTGCTTTGGTTGCAGGAAACCAGGCCACATTGTGCCTGACTGTCTAGAGAACAAAAACAAGGACAGAAAGGATAAGAGAGAAAGAAGAAAAGACAAGGACTTCAAGAAGAATAGTAATGGTAAACCCTCCTCCAGCAAGAACAAACATACAAGGAAGGGATTTATTGCTGAAACTTGGAGTGAGATAGAAGAAGAATCAGAAACTTCTTGCAGCTCAAGTGATGATGAGCATGATGCTGAAGAGAAGGAATTCTGCATGATGACTATCAATGCCTCACAACACAATTCTGAAGCAGAAGAGTGTGAATCTGAATCAGAGACTCAAGTTGAAGAAGGCCAGGTAATAGACTCATTTGATTTAAATTCTGAGGACTTTAAGTATGAATTTAAAGCACTATGTTTAGACTTATTAAAATCTGAGAAGGAAATCATTTCTCTCAGAAATCAATTGTCTGAACACAGTACCTTAATGTCAGAAAACCTCAAACTCTCTGAGGAGTTGGAGTGCTGTAGGGAGCAGATAGATTCACTGAAAAGTGAACTATCAGAGGCCAAAAACGTTAAGAATCCCTTAATGGGAGAAGCATCAAGCTAATGGACATCACAAGCACAGTGAACTCAAGATTCAATAGTACACTGGGCTTGGGTGCTTCATCCAGCCAACATATAGTTCTAACAACCCCAATTAAATTTATCTCTGATAAAGGGAAGGGAGTTGTAGAGGTAGCTAGGAAAAATTCTGACTTACCCAAGAAAACCAAGGTTCAACAGAAATCGTCGAACAGAGCTAGACGATCATCGAACGGAGATCAACGATCTCAAGTAAAATCGTCGAACTCAGGTCGACGATTTCTAAACCCTGAACTCTGCCACAGTCGATCGTCGAACGGAGCTCGACGATCTGACCCAAGATCGTCGAACTCAGCTCCACGATCGTCGAGCAGAGATCAGAGCTTTGAAAACCTTTTCAAGGGTAAATCAAAATCCAAACCTAGGGGTCCTTCATCCCAAAGCTTTAACCCTTATACTGAATGGATAATACCTCCAAGGAGATATCATCCTGAAGGTTATAAGTGTCAACCAGGGATGTCATTTATTTCTGAATTTAAAGGTTATCAACCTAGGCCCAAGGTAAACTGGGTCAAAAATAAGTAAATTGCTTTATGTGCAGGTGAAGACCTATCCAACATCATACCAGCAATGGTATCTGGATAGTGGGTACTCAAAGCACATGACAGGAAACAAGGACAACTTCACATCCTTTAAAGCCAAGCTTGGACCCAAAGTCATATTTGGTGATTCAAACTTTGGACTAACAAAAGGATATCATGCAGTTCAGATTGGCACAGTCACAATCAAGAAAGTAGCCTATATGGAAGGAGTGAAGCACAACTTTATCAGCATCAGTCAGCTATGTGATGAAGGCTACCAGGTGACTTTCAGCAAATCCTTATGCAAGATCAAATCAGAGGGCAACACAACTGTGTTGACAGGTAAAAGGAAAGGTAACATCTACTTAGTATACTTTCTTTCAACAGAAGTAGATATTTGTCTGTTTAATTCTATTTGTAGACCTAATGAGTTATGGCATAAGAGACTAGGGCATATAAACCTTAGAACCATTGCTAGGCTATCCAAGGACAACCTTGTTAGAGGACTACCTTCTAGCCCCTACAAGAAGGAAGGACTCTGTAGGGCTTGTCAATTTGGCAAGCAAACCAAAAATAGTTTCAAGTCACTTAATAAGAGTGATTCACCTACGATTTTGTATCTGTTACACATGGATATTTTTGGACCCATTACAGTACAAAGCTTAGGAGGGAAATCTTACACTTTAGTGTTTGTAGATGACTTCTCTAGATTCACATGGGTGTTCTTTCTGAGGAAGAAGTATGATAACTTTAAGTGTTTGACAGAGTTTCTCAAATGCATACAGACTGAGTTCAATACTCACATTGCCCTGATCAGAAGTGATCATGGGACAGAGTTTGATTCTCTTCTTATGCAAGAGTTCTGTCATAGTGAAGGGATCAGACACACTTTCTCAGCTCCTAGAACTCCTCAACAAAATGGGGTAGCTGAAAGGAAAAATAGAACCCTTATTTAATCTGCCACTACATTGTTGTCAGATGCTTACCTTCCTCTATCTTTTTGGGCAGAGGCAGTGAACACTTCCAACTATGTGTTGAACAGAAGTTTAATACATAAACTGAAGGGGAAGACTCCCTATGAATTACTCAAAGGGAAGAAACCTAAAGTAGATTATTTTAGAATTTTTGGTTGTATCTGTTACATTCATAATAATGACAAGAAGTACTTAGCAAAATTTCAAGCTAAAGCTGATGAAGGAGTGTTTCTGGGATACTTCATGATCAATAAGGCTTATAGGGTATATAATAAATCAACTCTCAAAATTGAAGAATCTGTTCATATATATTTTGATGAAACTAACATGTCTTTCAAGGAGAAGAATACTTCTACCATAGAACCTTTACAGGTACACTCTCTTGCAGAACACTTGGACAGGTTACAAATCATTCAAAAAGAAGAAAGTAGTGAAGATGAAGAAGACATTCAACATCTTGAAGAGAAACTTCTTGAAGAGCCAGTTGTGGTACCACCAGAGGAAACAACAACACAGGTTGGTGAACAATCAACACCCCCTGTTGATTTAGTAACATCAAGAGACCATCCAATTTCCCAAGTGATTGGAGACATCTCAGCTGGTGTGCAAACCAGAAATCAGTTCAACCAAAACCTGATGCACACTTGCTTCCTTTCTCAAATTGAACCTCAATCCATTCAAGATGCTGAGCAAGATCCACACTGGATCATTACAATGCAAGAAGAGTTGCATCAATTTGAAAGAAACAAAGTTTGGGAACTAGTACCAAGGCCTAAGGATCACTCCATTGTTGGAACAAAGTGGGTGTTCGGAAATAAATTGGATGATCAAGGAGTAATTGTAAGGAACAAGGCAAGGCTAGTTGCTCAAGGGTACTCTCAAGAAGAAGGAATAGATTATGACCAGACTTTTGCACCAGTTGCAAGGTTGGAGGCTATAAGAATCTTCTTAGCATATGCAGCACACAAAGGTTTCAAAGTATATCAGATGGATGTAAAGAGTGCTTTTCTCAATGGAGATATCAAAGAAGAAGTCTATGTTAGACAACCTCCAGGTTTTATCTCTTCAACTCATCCTGATTATGTTTTCAAGTTGCATAAAGCATTATATGGTCTAAAGCAAGCTCCTAGAGCATGGTATGAGACCCTAGCATGCTTTCTTCTGAAAAATGAATTTACAAGGGGTAGTGTAGACCAAACTCTTTTTATTAGAACCCATAAGTCATATACCCTACTAGTACAAATCTATGTAGATGATATTATCTTTGGTTCTACTGATTCAAATTTGTGTAGAAGGTTCTCCAATCTAATGCATTCTAAATTTGAAATGAGTAGCATGGGTGAGCTATCCTTCTTTCTAGGATTGCAAATCAAACAACATGCTGAAGGCATATTTATTTCTCAAACCAAGTATGCAAAAGAATTGGTTAAGAAATTTGGTATGTCAGAAGCATCATGTATGAAAATACCTAAGCCTACTAATGTTGTATTAGATGCTGATGAACATGGGAAACCTGTTGATCAGACAACATATAGAGCAATGATTGGCTCTTTATTGTACCTTACAGCTAGTAGACCTGACATAATGTTTGCTACATGCATATGTGCTAGATTCCAAGTGAGCCCTAGAGAGTCACACCTAACCTTAGTAAAAAGGATTCTCAGCTATGTAAAAAGTTGTCCAAATCTTGGTCTCTGGTATCCAAAAGATTCAGCATTTGACTTAACTGGATTTTCTGATGCTGATTATGCTGGATGTAGAATAAACAGGAAAAGCACCAGTGGACCTTGTCAGTTTCTTGGTGTCAGACTTGTCTCCTGGTTTTGCAAGAAACAAACATCTGTGTCAACTTCAACTGCTGAAGCTGAATATATGGCTGTAGGTAGTTGTTGTTCACAAATCTTGTGGATTCAAAACCAACTCCTAGACTATGGCTACAACTTAGATAAGTCAAAAATATTTTGTGATAATACTAGTGCTATTTCTATAGCCCAAAATCCATTCCTCCATAGTAGCACAAAACACATAGAAATTAGGCAACACTTTCTAAGGGATAATGTTGAGAAAAATAAAATTGAACTTCAATATATCCCAACTGATTTGCAAAAGGGAGATATTTTCACCAAACTCTTGAATGAAAAGATCCTGAATCAGTTAGGAATGTTAGATGGAGGAAGTGTAAAATAAGATTCAAGATTTTAAAACTCTAAAAATTGACCAAGACTAGGAAAACTTCTTGATTTTTCTAATCTATAAGAGTGTTTCTGATCTTTGAACTATGCTCGGCGATCTTCCCCCCGATGGTCGAACGGAGATCGACGACTTCCGAAATCGTCGACCAGAGTTCAGCGCTTCTCAGATAGTGCTCAACTATCTCTTTCAGGTCAGCGATCATCGAACGAAGCTCGACGATTTTGTTTTCTGAACTATCGTCGAACGGAGCTCGACACTCTACAATATCATCGAACGGAGATCGATGCTATTGATGACCTTTCAGTTTCCTTTAGAAGCCCAGATCGTCGAACAGAGTTTAGCGATCTTTCCTTTTCTGCGTCGAACCCTAATATAAAATTTATTTTTCGGGCGTCGTTCTCCCTTTGCGCTTTCATTCTCTCTGCAAATTTTCTCTTTCCCTCCAAACTTCTCTACACTTGGTCGTTTGTTTGTTGATTTTTACAGGAATTAATGGCCATCTCAGTTGCAGTCCTGGCCGCAATGAAATTTGATGCATGTTTTGACATCGACATGGACTCGTTCAATAACAGCGATCAAATTTTCCAAGATATTCTGGAACTTTTCAAGGAACAAAAGCTTGTTACCATCATGTCTACCAGGATCAAATTACCTGCAGATGAAATCAAGGAATGGGTATATACTGCCCACACTCAGGATCAGAATACAGTTGTTGGAACAATCTCAGGCACCCAGGTATATCTCACACCTACTGCCCTGACAGAGATCTTTCAATTAAATTCTGGAGAGGATTCTGTTGAGATTTCTGGAGAAGAGTTTTCTGAGTTGCTTAATAGAATGGGTCATTCAGATGCAAACCCTAGCAAGCTGCTGAAGAAAAATCTATCTGTGGAGTACAGATTCTTAGCTGATGTTGTTGGGAAGGTACTGTTGGCCAAGCACTCAGCCCATGATACTATCTCAAGGTATCAGCTCTGTTTGATGGGTGCCCTTGTGGATAAGAAACAACTGAATTGGGGAGCAGTCTTCTTTGATTTGATTAAGAAGAAAATCAACAAAAATTTTGTTAATTTTGGAAGGATATTAGGGCTGTTTCTTCAAAACAGATGCCCTGCCCTGCTAGTTTCAAATGGGATGCACATCAATGCCTCCAAGAGGCTCACATGTGCCCTGTTTGGCAAATGGAATAGGCAAATAGTGAAGACCAGCAGGCCCTCTACATCTACTACTTCAGGTACAAGGACTGTTGCAGTCACTTCCCCTCAAGCTTCTGCCCCTGCAGAAGACTTTCCTGTTTCTTCTCCTCCTCCTCCACCTCCTGTTTCATCTACACCAGTCACATCCACAATCACCATTTCCACCCCATCTCCAACTTCAATTCCATCTCCAATTCCTCCAATAATAGAAGAAATCTTCCACCCTCTAGATCAATATCCTCACCTAGAGATTGACTCATCATCTCACATTCCATCTTTCAACCTTATAGATGATTCCTTTATGGATGATTCTCCCTCATCACCAGCTGAGCCACCATCTTCATCCACATCTTATCAACAACTACTTCAAGATATCATTACACAACCATCCTTCACACCTTCTATTTCAATTCCATTATCTTCCATTTCCACAATCTCCATATCTCAACCTTCATTTCCACCATTCACCAGCTCTCCATCCACACCACCAGCTGCTCCACCTTCAATTTCTACCACTGCTCAAGTCCCTCTTGAGCATGTAGATCTTCCAGTTCTAGCAGACAGACTCCATGAGCTGATAGCGCCCAGGCTATCACTCTTGTTGGAGACCTCCTTGGCTCCACTTCTACAGTCAGTTGCAAAACTGTCTTCCAGGCTCTACTCTCTCATTCCTCCTCAGGCAATCCCTTCATCTGGGTGCCTTGATCCAGTCCTGACTGAATTTAGGCAGGGGGAGATGCCTCATGAAGTGGAAAGAATGTCTGCTGCTGCTGTATCTTCAGCCCA
This sequence comes from Platanthera guangdongensis, assembly GCA_039583875.1. Lineage (NCBI taxonomy): Eukaryota > Viridiplantae > Streptophyta > Magnoliopsida > Asparagales > Orchidaceae > Platanthera > Platanthera guangdongensis. The sequence continues at coordinate 73,167,097 of CM077148.1, forward strand.
AGCTCAAGCCTCAACACCTCCAGTTGTAGTTATCACAGTGGAGCTTAGGTCACTGTTGTCATATTTTGACTCTGTATATTTCAGCTGTCTTCTAGAGCATACTGCAGTCCAACCATCTGAAGATCTCTCTAAGTACATTGTGCCTATTTCAAGCTGTGACACCAGCTTAATTTATTCTTTTGTAAATTCCCTATATACTGCTGATCTTACTGCTGATATTGATGTGTCTGATAGTTCTGTTGTTGCTGCTGTTTAAGTTTCTGAGGATATGTAGACAGAGGCATTTGATTTTGAGCCTGCTGTTATTGCTGATGTTATTTCTGTTGCTGAAACTGTTGTATCTGAATCTGTTGTGGTATCTGAATCTGCTGCTGTTTCTATTCCTCTTTTTGTTGTTGCTATTACTACTATTGATGTCACTGCTGTTACACCTGCTCAATCATAACAACAGATAGACTATCTCAAAAGGATTGATGCATTATATAATGATCAAAGCTCAGAAAGTGATCAGTTCAGAACTGATTCAGATGATTCCTCTGCTACTATTGCAAGGAAAAGAAAGGCCAGAAGCAAAGCAATGAAAAGAGTTCCTCCAGCAAAAGTCAAAGATACCAATGACATTCCTTACTACATACTGCATAACTGCCCTATCACAGAACATTGGATGCAATACTCCAAAAATTAACTGAAGGTTATGAAGAAAAAGAGAATGTATGAGAAAGGATCTTCTCAGTTCAATCATCCTCCTCCTTCTCCTCCCACACCTGATGCAGGTGCAGGTGGTAGTTCAGCTGGTCAACCCTCTGCCAGAAGCCAATCCTCTTATCAACCTCAAGATAGATCTCAATACAGAGGAAGTCAATCCAGAGGCAACCAGTCAAGGAGAGGAAATTACAGAGGAAACCAAAGAGAATTTCAAGTTTATTCCAAAGGACATTCCAGGCAACAACCTTATTCAAGGGAAGGACAAGCTTCCACTGATACTACTTCAGGTTCCTTTCCTTACAAGCTGAAAGAGTTAGTCTCCTCCAGAGCTCCTCCAGATAATCCCTCAAATAGATATGAGCCTCCAGTTCCTTTTGAGGATCCAGAAAACAATCCTACTTCATGGACAACCAGGATGAAAGAATTGGCTGCTTTGGATCAGATTAAGAAAGTTAGAGAACAAGGAAAAGACACTTCCAGTATAACCACCTTATCAGATCAAAGGAAAAAGGAACTTGAAAGATATTCATCCAGCAAGTTTTTTGATTCAGAAAGCTACATGAAGCTGCACCCTGAAGCTGTTGTGCCCAGGCCAAAGCAACAAACTTCTTTAGGTGCAGCTGATGACAGAAGATCTAAGAAAGAAGCTCTTAATCCAAACAAAGAAATAGTCCTTATAAAGAGCATGGAAAAAGAGTAATTCTGTAAGGTGACAGTTATTTTGATTTCTGAACTATCTGTGACAATGTCTGTGATTCTGCAATGTTTTCTTTATTGCATTTATGCTTTACATGTTTTTATTTCCTCAAATGTCTGTAAATAGTAATCCTAACCCAAATAGGGGGAGATTGTTGGAACACCCTATTACTGATTTGAGCAAGGATCACTATGTCTCTTAGGAAAACTGTTTTGACCTCATTGTATAGATCTAAAGGTCAATTAGAATTGAGTCTAAGGGTTAGTACTTAGGTTTGAAAGCCGCCCTCAAGACCAGAGATTTCAGTTTTGGAGACCAAGTCATTTCATCGAGCTCAGTACGACGAATTGTCGAACTCCATTCGACGATCGTTGAGCTCACTTCGACGGATCGTCGAACTCCATTCGACGATCTCTGAGCTCAACTTCGACAAGTCGTCGAACTCAATTCTACGATCTTCGAGCTCAGATCGATGATCTTGACTCCAATTTCATTCTCTATCTCTGAGCTCAGTTCAACGATAGTTGAGCTCAGATCGACGATCTCTGTTTCTATCTAAGTCCAATCTCTGAACTCAGTTCAACGATAGTGGAGCTCAGTTCGACATTTTCTCTGAAGAGTTCAACGTTTTTCAGGATTCAAATTTGGACAGCTGTGGAATTATTATCAGCATTGAATTCAGAGATCTTGTAGCCGTTTTTCATTTAATCTAGAGCAAGTTTCAAGGAAGTTTCAAGGAATGTTTTGTTGGACTTTCCTCCAGAAGACAAATGCATTTAAGGAAGTCATTTATTGACAGGAAAACGGCTATCTTGGATAGTGGATCATTTCTATTCAGACAAAAGGAATAAAAGATTAGATTTTTCATTCCTGCTGTAGAAGAACAAGAAGTCAGACACCTATTCTCTGCAACAACATCTCTTACAACACAACAATTATACAAGAGAAAGAAAGAGAGTTGCAGACATTCTCAGTCTCAAGAATTCATACAAGAACACATCACCAAAGGAGATCAACTGACTGAAATTTTCAGATCTCTCTTAATTCAAGTGTTCAAAGGTCGTCATCATTCAAGAGTCCAGGCACCACACATTTCAGTTGGTGCTGAAATCATCTATTGCTGGAGATTAAATCATTTGAAGGCCTATCACCGTACTGCAAAGCTTCACTTCCTCAATAACTCAAGATCTCAGGGGGAGCTTTGACAACATCCACTATCTTCTCTCTGACTGTTGACAGAGAAGATCTTCTCATCTCTCTCTCTCTCTCTCTCTCTCTCTCTCTCTCTCTCTCTCTCTCTGCTGTAAAGGGTTTTTCAAACTCCCTTCAAAAGTTTGTGTTTGGTTTCTGAGACCTTATCAACACTCAGTGGTGGCAAGACACCTGATCAAAAAATTTGGTTTGATTTTGAACACCTTATCAAAAGCTCATTGGTGCCCAGGACACCTGATCAACTCATCCTGCAGTGGATTCCTACCTAGGGTGGTAGAAGAGTGGATGTACCCAGGTTGATTGGAGAACCACTATAGCTCCTTATGTCATCTGGTTGCTTGTCTTTCTTTTTGTTTCTGGCTGTGGTTTGTGATTAGATTGCTTTGTAGATTGTGATTGCTCTGTGATTATTCTGTGTTTAGATTTACTTTATATTATTTGCTTCCCTGTTCACTTAGGAATACAACAACAGTTGTTAAAAGTTTTTAGCAAGCACCATACTCTATTCACCCCCCCCCCCTCTAGAGTATATCAGATCTAACTTGCACTTTCACCCTCTGATACCAATTGAAAGTGATATCAGATATGCTCTGATACCAATGAGGAATAAATCTACTTAACTCTAGAGGGGGGGGGGTGAATAGAGTATTTTAAAACTTTAATTGATTTTTACAGCGAATTAAAATATATGATAAGTATAAGTATAAAGAGAGAAGAAAACAAAAACTATCACAGCCCACAGAAAATAAAAAATAAAGCATTTCAGACGACACAAGAAATTTATAGTGGTTCCTGTAAACTTGGTTACATCCACTCTTCTACCACCCTGGTAGGAATCCACTATAGGTTTTTGATCAGGTGCCTTGCCACCACAGGCTTTTGCTCCGGTGCCCTGTCACCACAAGATCTATTTTTTCAAGGGAGATCTAACAACCCTTTGTGCTTTTGATCCGCTGCCACAAAACTAAACTAAGTCTTTTGATCAGGAGACTTAACAACCAAGGGGTTAACTTTTGAAGGGATTTATAACCCTGTACATAGTGGGAAAAAGAAAATTGGTGGCATTCTTCTATGTCAACAGTCTAAGAGAATACTAGTGGATTTGATCTTGTCAAAGCTCCCCCTGCGATGAAAAATAGTGCAGGAAGATGAGAGCATTGCACAGGGTGTAGGATTTCAAACTTTAGAAGGTCTTCATAAACTTTTTTTGGACTAATATTGAGTATTTGTCCCTTGAAAAGCTCTGAAGCTGATGATGAAGAACTCTGTGAGATTCTCTGTATATGTTTGTGTGTCTCAATGAATTCTCTGTCTATTCTCTGTATCAATTCTCTGTGAATCTATTCTATATAAGGTCTTATGAAAACAGTCCTTTTATATTCCTTACAAAAAATAACATTTGAATTTGAATTATATCCTTGAATAAATGATGGAATCCTGGGACTTGAAACCACTGGAATCGTCTTAAATGCAATTCCTCAACTATCTTCAGTAAATAAGTCAAGTAATTACTTTTCGAAAACCATAATTAATGCTGCCAAGGAACAGCTATATTCTTGAGAATATAAACATTAATTATCAGAGAATTATTGTATTAGAATAATCCAAACTGAAAACAAATTGAGAGAAAACATCGAGCTGATAGACATCGTCAAACTGAGAACAGATTTCGTCGACCTGAACGCCAAGTTCGTCGAGTCTAGAAATCGTCTTCGTCGATCAGAGATCATAGAAAAGTTGAACTGTAAATAGACTGTCAAAGCTGAGCTCCAAGTTCGTCAACTAGAGAAAAAAGTTCATTGACCAGAGAACTTCAGAGAAGAGAGTAGATCGTCGACCTGAGCTCCAAGTTTGTCGAGCTCAGCTCAGAGTAGGAACTCTGAGTTCATCGATCAGCGATCGACAATCATCGAGCTGAGTTTGAAGAACTTCTAACTAAATCTCTGAACCTTATGGACTGTCATTCTTCTAAGTCTGGATCTTTTTTTTTCTTCTAAGGGCTGGAACATTGTTTGTCTAACCTAGTCAAACTGACCTAGACCTAGAACTAACAAAATGACCCTATGCTGTACATGAAGGGTCAATAATCTAATAGTGAACCTAGCCCAAATCCAAACTAGGGATCCAACATTTTGTGACCGATGTGAGTTTCAGAATTATGAAGTAGCCTTCAGGCGGTGTTTTGAGTACTCTGATATGAAAGAAGTTGAGTAGCTTCTTATTTATTGATATACTCTTTTTGGACATATTCTTATGGTGATATTATGACTTATGTGTTCTTCTTTTGGTTGGATTGGCATTGTAAACTGGATTAGCCGACCGGATATGCGGCTTGTGGTACGGATTAGCTCGTATGCTCATGCTACCATAATGCGGCTATTCTACACATAAGACTCAACTCAGCCGTGTCATGTGTTCCTTGAGGGAGGTCTTACAAATGGCATCAGAGGCAGATTTCGATCCTCGGAAGCATCAATAATACAATAAAGAATTCATTGAACATGGTGTTACTCTCGCTCGATTATTCGGTTTGTGGACAAACTGGGTTAGCAGAAGCAGTGGTATGCCCATTTATGATTCACACTAAGTATGTCCACCCGTTACCCTACGTTTAGACAACCTGACCCAAAATTCATATTTTGTACGTAGATTCCAGTACATACAGAGTCGACAACAGACATTCCTATTCCTCTGATCCCTACTCCATTCCAACAATCGGAGTTAGGATAGACACTAATTGCAATCTTGGATGACTTTAGGACTCAGGACGCTCCGGTGGAGCAATAGGCCACAGTATCTAATTGGCCGAGTACTTTTTGATGTAGACGTACGCGTTAGAGCCAAATTATAACTACGGACGCGCACGACTATCTCTTCACGATGAATTCTACGCTCACACAATTGTTCTACGCCGCTCCACGCTATCACATTCATTCAATTTCATGCTAGCGTACGGGTAGCCAAACCGTTTCGAGATCAAATAAGGGCGATAAGCTGGTATCCGATCGAGGTAAAAAGGGCCAACATTGGATCCGGACGAGCGAAGGTTGTACCCAAAGAGATCTACCGAAAATAATCACTAATTTGGAAAAGGTAGATCTCTCCCAACAAAAGACAACGAGGGCTAGCCAAACCCTTTACAAAATTAAGTCGGTCGAGAAAACAACGCAAAACAATTAAAGCTAATCACAAAATTTCAAATGATTTCAAAATTTAATGCCAGAAATTCCACCACAAGATTATTTAAGGAAAGAAACACACGAAAGTAGAAAGGCTCGTTACCCAACCGGAATGGATGATTCCGATTCACTCGGCGAGGATCGTTCTTCCACGGCTCCACCGGAATCACGCCGACAGGAGTGAAATTCGTCAGCCTTCGCCGCGTTACGCTGGAAATGGAAAGTCCCGTCGAAATCTTCTTAATATGGAAGTAAATATCTTCAAGTATGGCAAGAGAGAAATAAGGTGGAGGTTGTCTTGGTGGAGGCGGAGGCAGCTTGGGTTAGCCCTGATGGTGGTGTTTCGGGTAGGGGGAAGGAGGAGGGTGGTCGGCTCTTATTGGAGGGAAAAGGAAGAGGTGGCGGCCTTGGGAGTTGTGGATGGTGGCTCGGGTAGGAGAGGAGTGGTGGCCGGGTTGGAGAAAGATGGAGGGAGGAGGAAAAGCCGAGATTTGAGAGAGGGGATGAGAGGTGGTCGGCGGCCAAGGAGAGAGAAGGGGGAGCAAGAGAAAGATCAGCCAAGAGATGAGGAAGGAGGAAGCTTCAAGAGGTAACGATTTTCAAATTTCTTTTCATTTAATCTTCTCCAAATAGAGGGGGGGACATGCCTATATATAGGCTACAACAACAACACTCCAACTGGCTACATGCAGCCCAAACATGAAAACATGAAAATAAAACACACGCATACATAATGATTTTATATCATAACCATAATGTACATATTACATGAAATAAATGTGCAATTATTAAAAAAAACACACAAAGCATGGATTAATAATTAATAATAATTTGATAACAATTATTATTAATTATTAATAAATCGGCATGCGATCCGGACGCCTATTATGGCGATGCTCTTCACGGTCATTTGTCAATGCGTAGTCTTCAAGGTGTTGCGCGCCGTAGTCTCCATCAATCCTCCCCCGCTCAAAAATACTCATCACTGATGAGTGGATGTTACTGTACCAGCGTGGGAGAGCTACAACCAAACGAGCTACCCCCGATCCAAACGGCCAATGGACATCGGAGACTGGACGATCACGCCAACGACGCAGGTAGTGGCAAACATCACCACAAGTAGAGGAAAGCACTTCAACCTGGAGTATCCTGTAATACAAAAAGATGGTCCTGGGGAATCTCGGAAAAGCATTAGGCAATAAAGGAAGAAAAATTTCAACATCAACTACAAACGTACCTCTAGTGAAGACCGAAAAAGAAAGCGATCCAGGCACAAACTCACTACCCAACCCATAAGAGAACAAAGCAGAGCCAAACGGACAGGCAAATAACTCAAGTGGTGGAAAAACATGGAGCGTTAAATCAGAAACATTAAAAATAGGGGTATCACCCCAATTAGTGAAAAACCTCAAAAGTAGTGCGCGTTCTCCTAATGTCATTAAATTCCGCAAATGGTCCAGCTCGCCAACTCGCCCACTTTCTATAGTGCCCGAAGGCAACCATTCAGGGACGAGACGCACCAAGTCAAAATCACAAATTATACCGTAAGACGCTCTTTTTTGTACGCTAGCAAGAATTTGAATAGATTGTTGTAACGTGGTTGGCGCTTCACTACAGTGCTTACGTAAATGAAATTCATTGCGAGCATCATCATGCGCAAACATACATAGTGCATTCGGTGATAACGGAATGACATAAGGCGGCACCAACGGAACTAAATCTGGTGGCGCCGAGGGAATCTCATCAGGAGGCACTAAAAGCGGCCCTATTCGAAACGTATAATTCGATAAGTGAGTTTATTTAAAATTCATGGAGGATAAAATTAGGATAAAGGAGATAGTCGCCACCGAAATAAAATCTAAAACATCTGAGGGTGTGACCAACGATGGACTCGTAGGGTAATAGACCGTTAAAGGGGACATGTCCCAAGGAGGAGCTAAGTCCTTCTCAACGTCGAAACATGTGTTTAACATCCAAGAAAGATCACCACGTTGAAAGCCATTAAAGTCATATGAAAATTCAAACAATGGATTCACCCTTACAGAAAATTCGTCCGACATGTCTACCAATTCATTAGATATATCATGTAATTCAGAATCAGTGGTCGGGTCATAGGTCGGCAACAAAAATATGAGATTTGGAGGCACTAATGGGACCTCATCTGGGGGAACTGGCAGAATGAACTCAGGGGGCACTGTAGAACACCAGAAATCAATCGTACCACACTCATGTCCTAAATGATCAGTACGTTGAGTCAATGGGTCAGGGGGACGAGTTGGTAAAATCAAACCCGGGGTACAATCCAAAAAGTCATCCAATAATGCAACTTCCTTGCTTACAATTTCTTCTGACACACTATCCAAGTTATTTAATTTAGAATCAATTATGGTCTCAGACAAGGGTAGAATTGAGCCCGACGGAAGCTTTAAATCGGGAACGTCAGATAAAGGTGTTTGCATCAAAGAAATATCGTTCGGGCTCATAGCACTATAATTATCCAAGCATAACTCGTTCACAAACGGTAAGTCTTCCCAATCAGTCGGAACGTCCAATATTTCAGGATCATCAGAACAGTCCTCAATATATCTCGGTCTAAGAGGATCCAGCTCGAGTCCGAACAGATCATATCCTAAGTCACTACTAAGTAAACTCTCATCATCAGCTAAAATGCCTACCGACTCAGGTGTAATCTCAGTAGGAGTAACTGTAGGCTCCAAAATGTCGTCGACGGGGAGTAGGGATGATTCCTCAATGGTGGAATCCTCATCCAGGTCACTAGGGTAACCAATATCCTCATCGTCACTCAAATCGCCAGTGTATTCGGCCTCGTCCTCAGTGACGGGCACTGTCCTAGGCACGACCTTAGACTCATCAGGGGAGTCTATAAGTAAATCAGGCAACTCTTTCACACCGCTCCTAACTGTTAAATCCTTAAAGAGTTGCATATAATCAGAGAGCGACTTGTTCCCTTGTTGAAGGGGGGCCAAATATTCAGTTTTGTGTTGTTGGATCTGGGCATTTGGTTTATAGTCAGTCATACAGCTTGGTATGGAACTAGTGCCATAACTATAGTCACTCACAGGTTTGGTGTTGGTAGTACGGAGATAGGCGGGATCAAATTGATCCGAAAGGAGGCTACGCATCACCTGCCAATTATATTGATAACCATCAACACGACGCTCTTCATTCAGCCAAAATAACTGGGCCTGACCTATTAACCGCTCTCGGGAAAAGTGAATCTTTTGGGGGTCATCCCATCTGTAACACTTAAAATGAAGTTCTATACCCTTAAGTCAATCCCTAAAAATTTTAGGACACCCTAAACCGTCATAAGTAGGACAAGTGTGGTATTGCCTAGGAGAAAACTTAGTCATGACTTTATCATACCAAAAGTCCAACCGAGAAACGTGAACGTCATAGGCCATAATTTTGGATTTTTTTGAAATTGGAAATTTGAAATTTGAATTTTAAACTTTGAAACTGGAAATTGGAAATTTGAAATTTTGAAATTTGAAATTTGAAATTTGAATTTTGAATTTTGAATTTAGAAATTTGAAATTTGAAATTTTGAAATTTGAAATTTGAAATTTAGAAATTTGAAATTTGAAATTTGAAATTCGAAATTTAAATTTTGAAATTTGAAATTTGAAATTTGAAATTTTGAAATTTGAAATTTGAAATTTAAATTTTGAATTTTGAAATTTGAAATTTGGATTTTGAAATTTTGAAATTTGAAATTTGAAATTTTGAAATTTGAAATTTGAAATTTTGAAATTTGAAATTTTGAAATTCGAAATTTAAATTTTGAATTTTGAAATTTGAAATTTAAAATTTGAAATTTTGAAATTTGAAGTTTGAAATTCGAAATTTGAAATCTTAAATTTGAAATTTATTTGTTTTTAATTTGAAGAGGGGAAGGAGTGCCAATTAGGAAATTGACGAGAACCTCCCTCTGATACCAAATTGATGTAGACGTACGCGTTACAGCCGAATTATAACTACAGATGCGCACGACGATCTCTTCACGATGAATTCTACGCTCACACAATTGTTCTACGCCGCTCCACGCTATCACATTCATTCAATTTCATGCTAGCGTACGGGTAGCCAAACCGCTTCGAGATCAAATAAGGGCGATAGGCCGGTATCCGATCGAAGTAAAAAGGACCAATATTGGATCCGGACGAGCGAAGGTTGTACCCAAAGAGATCTAGCGAAAATAATCACGAATTTGAAAAAGGTAGATCTCTCCCAACAAAAGACAACGAGGGCTCGCCAAACCCTTTACGAAATTAATTCGATCAAGAAAACAACGCAAAATAATTAAAGCTAATCACGAAATTTCAAATGATTTCAAAATTTAATGCCAGAAATTCCACCACAAGATTATTTAAGGAAAGAAACACACGAAAGTGGAAAGGCTCGTTACCCAACTGGAATGGATGACTTCGACTCACTCGGCGAGGATCGTTCTTCAACGGCTCCACCGGAATCACGCCAGTAGGAGTGAAATTCGTCTGCCTTCGTCGCGTTACGCTGGAAATGGAAAGTCCCGTCAAAATCTTCTTAATATGGAAGTAAATATCTTCAAGTATGGCATGAGAGAAATAAGGTGGCGGTTGTCTTGGTGGAGGCGGAGGCAGCTTAGGTTGGCCCTGATGGTGGTGTTTCGGGTAGGGGGAAGGAGGAGGGTGGTCGGCTCTTGTTGGAGGGAAAAGGAAGAGGTGGCGGCCTTGTGAGTTGTGGATGGTGGCTCGGGTAGGAGAGGAGTGGTGGCCGGGTTGGAGAAAGCGGGAGGGAGGAGGAAAAGCCGAGATTTGAGAGTGGGGATGAGAGGTGACCAACGGCCAAGGAGAGAGAATGGGGAGCAAGAGAAAGATCAGCCAAGAGATGAGGAAGGAGGAAGCTTCAAGAGGTAAGGATTTTCAAATTTCTTTTCATTCAATCTTCTCCAAATAGAGGGGGGGGGGACATCCCTATATATAGGCTACAACAACAACAACACTCCAACTGGCTACATGCATCCCAAACATGAAAACATGAAAATAAAACACACACATACATCATGATTTTATATCATAAACATAATGTACATATTACATGAAATAAAAGTGCAATTATTAAAAAAAAACGCACAAAGCATGGATTAATAATTAATAATAATTTGATAACAATTATTATTAATTATTAATAAATCGGCTTGCGATCCGGACGCCTATTATGGCGATTCTCTTCACGGTCATTTGCCAGTGCGCCGTCTTCAAGGTGTTGCGCGTCGTAGTCTCCATCACTTTTCGAGCTCTTTCTCCAGCCATTTACCACGGGATTGAATCTACCATTCACAAAGAGGAATGGTTAGATACTGTGCAAGATTTGATGGCTGGAATCAAATGTACAGTCAGTATGGCTATTACCATAGTTATATGCATCTTGGAATCACACACAAAAAGGTAGTGGAAGTCCCTTATGGGCTCCACTTCTCAAGGATGTGTATACACTGACATCATGTGGAACGAATTTTTTGAGGCCTTCTTAGAACATTTTGTTACCTCTATTGTTCGGGATGAGCCTGAGGAAATATTCCTACCATTAAAACAAGAAACTAAGTCAGTCGTCGAGTATCAATGGGAGTTTCAGTACCTCTCCAGGTTAGCTGACATCTATGATTTGGATGATCGCAGATATCTGAAATGGTTCTATAAAGGTTTACGAGACCCCTTAAGGCAAGCATATTTGTTTATAGTCGACTCAAGCCTCGCCCAGATAATTGACATGGTAAAAAGATTAGAGGCAGAACATCTTGGGGTCCAAGATAATGCTAAGAGAACTGCTGAGGGAGTGATGGAAGCAGTACCCAGCTTCAGAAGGAGACTTAATGTTAGAGGTGGAGGAGGAAACCAAAGAGGTGGCAGACATTTCCATCAGAACCTTAGGATAGAGCGTTCGATCCCTTAGTTAACATCACCACCACCCCAGTAGTTTCAACTCCATCAACAACCCAGAGGGAGGTTCCAGCAAGTTTGTTTCTAGTGTCATCTGAACCCAAGAGAATCTGAAGTGGAAGAGAGAAACATCGGAGAAAACCACTCAGTTGGAAACCAGATATGCAAAATTAAATCTGAAAAATTGAAACCCGGTGAAAAACCGATTGCATCATAAAAGTCTTAAAAAATTGCATTAAACCCAAAATTCTTGAAAATCATGAAAGGATCGGTGCTCCAACGTAATAATTTTGTTACGGAACCCAAAGGTATTAACTCGCGGGCTAACCAGACTAAATTTGATTCAACAATTCTGTAGTTAGAAGCTCTCTGAGGTGAATAGACGAGAAAGTGACGCAACCCACAAACATTGGCATAAGGCAACGACATGTGTACGTGCAGATCGTACCAGGATGGATGAAAAATATGTGCAATTTGATTTGTTGGGTAAAAATGTCATGAGGACATCAAATCAGAAGGCAAAACTGTAGGGAGGGTAAAACTCATCCGTTAATAGATTCTTCATAATCTCCCAACCTACAAGTGAGTCATTGAGTGACATCCCAAAACATCTCTCCTCATTGAGCCAGAAGGTCTGGGCTCAACCAATTAATTGTAGTCTCGCATCGGTAATCTTGTAGGGGTCCACAATATGATACCGCTGAAAATAACATTCCATATCCTTCACCCAACATAAAAACACTCGTGGTCCACCTATCCCATCATAGGTTGGAGCAGGAACTCTAACAGGCCTAGAGGTGCGCGGTGTTGATGTCAAATATTGTGCTAACATAACGTTATGCTCAACGAATGAAGGTGAGTGAGCGAAACTCCCAATGTGCGCCAGAAAACACCAACGGAAAATCAAACTAAGTGAACACGAAAAACATTTTTTATATATATATTTTAAGAAACAAAATTTTTTATATATAACTAAAAATAAAATAGAAGACCAACGAACGTGCCTAAGTGCAAAACGGGGTAACTCGGAACGAGCGGATCGTTGACAAGTTAAGAAACTGGCAAACCTCCCTATGATACCAAATTGATGCAGGCCACTCTCCCAAATGGGATTAAGACACGAATTGGCAAAGGGATTCCTATGGGGAATTTAAGCGAACACGTGTTGTGCATGCAAAACGCAAAATTTCGGCAGAGTTTCATCTATAATGTCGCGATCTCACAAGTGGAAAATTCCTATCCAAACCGGCATGAACATTCACATATACAACTTTCATAACCTAGCCATACGTCTAACATCACATCACAACATTTCCATCCACATAGAGAGTGATCCGGACAAAGAATTTGATTCGGAGAAACAATCCAAATGCAGCCCTCAAAACAAAATCAAACGAGGATATACCAATTCCTCTTAATCCATTCGAAACCAAAGGCTAAAACAACCTCGGTTTGAAACGTCCAAGGGGACATGGGCAGAACTAAGAAGAGACACGCACGGGCAAGTGCCCGAGTGTGTTTTTTTGAAAAAATCGGCCTAGGGTAGGGTTGCGGTGGCCCCTGGGTTGGACTTGTTTTGCCGGCAGTGTAGCGGGAGAAAGGAAAGTAAGGAAGATGATAGCTGCGGTTTAGTTGTTATTTTTGTGAAAAGGATTTTTTAAGACATTTTTTTATCTCTGTACATTGGTACTTGAGTGCATGCTGTTGCATGCCTTTTCAGAAAAATCTTCTTTAAAAAGGACGCGTCTTCATGACTATGCTCCACCTCCATTGCAATGGCAGCAAGGCCCTCCAATCTCTAATAGAGAGGAGATGATATTAGCCGGTTCCATAATTCTGGCACTTACGGCATTTGCATCTCTCTCGCTTATCTCTCTCTCTTTTCTCCTTATATCTCTTTTCTCCCCCCTCTCTTTATTAATAGTTAGAGTTAATAATCAGTTTTTCAAATATGTGATTAATAATATTATGCCTTAATTTTTTAAAATTTTCACAATCTCACTTTCTTATCAATGAATAGAGCTAATAATGCAGTTTTATTATTTCTGTAAGTCTAATTATGAATTTGGTTTGGTAGGTGTTAACAATGTTTTTTAAATTGTGCCCGAGCCGGATTAAAATCCTAGTTCTACCGCTGCAAGGGGACCTATCCTTGCAAAAACCTTCGCGAAAATCGGATGAAGGGCAATATAAAATTCAGACTTTTAGATGCAAGATAGAATCAAAATTTAGGATTAAATATGATAACTAGATTTCCACTAAACTCACAATCCAAGACGAATCATTACACAAGTTTTAGGGAATGGAAATCGTTACCCAAGATCTAAAATTAAAGAGGAGGAAGAGGAGGATAACTATGGAAGAGTCGCACTTCCACGGGTCCACCATAGTCGCACCGGATGGGGAGAACCGAGCTGCCTTCGTCAGAGTCACACCGGAGGAGTTAGGAGATCTCCGGAGCAGCAGGAATCGCCACCAAGAGGGGCCGGCGGTAGCAGCTTTTCGCGATTCCCTGGAGGTAGGGTTTCTGGTTTCGGCTTTGCCAAAGAGGCTGCTTCCCGCAACTTAAGGTTAGGTTTTCCGGTTTCTTTTTCATCATCCCCTCTCCATCTCCTCATACACATATATATATAACATCACACACCTCTCCATCCACCCTTCATCAAAATCACACTAATCCTAACCAATAATGTTTAACAAGAGATAAAACAACACATTACTAAAATTTATAAAGTTTATAACTTATAAATTTATAAATCTTATGACTTATAAATATATAAAAAGTTATTATGAATATAATATTATTCCAACATTGAAATAACATATAGTCATAATGATGTGAAGTGACGACGTCGGCGGCGGCGACGACGACAGTTGCGGCAATGACCATCTATGTCCATGAACATGTAGCGGCGACGATCAAAAGAGAGATCCATGTCGGCACCAGCAAATGGCGGGGCATCCTCGCCATCATCAAGAGCGGAATCCTTAGGACGTGATTGTTGGAATTTTCTAGTCAATTAATATGTTGTTAGCATTCGTCCTTAGCTTTCCTAAGTTTGTGTTAGGAATCTAGCTTTAAGGTTGTTATAACTTGATATTTAGGCATTGTGAGTGTTAGTAGGAGAGCATCCCACACACTATTTGATACCAGCGCCACTCAATAATTTTTCTCGGCGGACATTGTGGAAGATCTAAATGGTGTGCAATACTTCACCGGTATCACTCGAAGAGTACGCCTCCCAGACGGCTCCGAGATGACTACGGCCGCTCAGTGCGACTTGGAGGTGTATATTGGAGGAAAACGTTTTGAAACCCACGCAACAGTGTTGGGGATGCCAGAATATGACCTTATTTTGGGTATGGCGTGGTTGGATTGGCAACATGTCAGGATTGATTGTGCGACAAAGAATATCATCTTGAGGCGTGGAGAGTCAGAGATTGTTTTCCAAGCTATTAGACTTACACACAGGATGTTATTATATTCAATTCAGACCCTTAAGGCACATATGAAAGGGGATGAGGTGTATATGATATGTTTCCAACTAAAAGAGATAGTGACAGGAATGGAAAACGTACCAGTGGTGCACGATTTTTCTGAGGTCTTTCCTGATAAGCTACCTTGTTTGCCTCGCCTAAGGAAGTAGATTTCCAGATTAAGCTAGTGCCCGATGTCAAGCCCATCTCTCAAATCGTGTATAGGATGGATACAAATGAACTGGCAGAGTTTAGGGTGCAGTTGCTAGAGTTAGTGGAATCTGGGTTTGTTCATCCCAGCTCATCACCCTGAGGAGCCCATGTTCTGTTTGTTAAGAAGAAGGACAAATCAATATGATTATCCATAAATTATAGGGAGCTCAATCAAATGACGGTGCACAACACCTATCCTTTATACCGGATCGACAAGCTATTCGATAAGTTGGTCGTAGCACATTGGTTTTCAAATTTGGATTTGCGCTCAATGTATTATCAGTTATGGATACAAGAGGAAGATATTCAGAAAACCGTGTTTAGCTCGAGGTACGGCTTATATAAGTTCACTATGATATTGTTTGGGCTCACGAGTGCCCCTTCTGCATTCATGAGTTTGATGGATAGGGTGTTTTAATAGTATCTGGACGTTTTTGTCATCATATTTATTAATGACATCTTGGTCGACTCAAAGACGGAAGTGGAGCATGCTGAGCACATGGCCTTAGTTTTGAAGAAACTAAAGGAGCACTGCTAGTTTGCAAAGTTTAGCAAATGTCAGTTTTGGCTCCGGGAAGTTACTCTCTTTGGACATGATATAAGTGGAATAGGATTAGCAGTGGATCCGTCCAAGGTGCGTGCCATGAAGGAATTATCGCCCTTGAGGTCAACGGCCGATGTGCGAAGCTTTCTTGGACTTGCTGGGAACTACCGCAAGTTTTATGAAGTACTTTTGATGATCACACTTCCCCTCAACATACTGACAAAGAAGGGTGTGCCTTTTGTGTGGACACCCAAATATGAAGACGTGTTTCGAGAGTTGAAGGATCATCTTACCTCCGCGCCAATCCTTGTCATACCATCTGTAAAGGAATGATTATAGATGTATACTAATGCATCTTACCAGGGCATTGGGGCAGTGTTGATGCAACACGAAAATGTGATTACATATGCTTCTAGAGATCTTAAGAAGCACAAAGTGAATTATCCAATACATGATTTGGAGTACGGGGTAGTGGTGTTCGCCTTAAAGATTTGGAGACACTATTTATATGGTGTCCACTACGAGATTTTTTCGGACCATAAGAATTTAAAGTACATCCACACTCAGAAATATTTGAACTTGAGACAACGACAGTGGTTGGATTTTTATCTGATTATGAATTTGTATTGAACTATCACCCCGAAAAGGCGAACTAAGTGGCATATGATTTAAGCTGGAAGACACCTGTGTCAAGCCCTGAGACTCAATTGATGGTTATGAAATTGGCTGGAGTTCTTGACTAATTGGAGATTACACCTGTGACTAAGGCTTGTCCTAAGGCCTATACTGAGTTCTTGTCTACAATGAGCATAGTTTGTGACATCCGAGAATTTATTCGGGCAGAGCAAGGGAAGGATGCTACTTTGGTCCCATTTATTCAAGCGATTATGGGAGGATCAATGGAAGGATATACACTGAATGAGGAGCTCGTTCATTTCCATTGCAGACTTTATATCCCCGCAAGCGGTGGGATGCGTGAACATATTTTTAGAGAGGCTCACTACAACAAGTATTCATTACATCCTGAAATTGCCAAAATGTACACTAATTTGCGAAGGACCGTGTTTTGGCCAGGAATGAAGAGGGATGTCACATACTAAATTACGCACTATGAGGCTTTCCAATAGGTAAAGGTGGAGTGTAAGAGTCCTGGTGGATTGTTACAATCATTTCCCATTCCAGAGTGGAAGTTTGAAGATATCTCCATGAATTTTGTTCACGGTCTTCCCCGATCGCGATCAGGTAATGATTTAGTTTGGGTGATTGTGGATCGCCTGACCAAGGTTGTTAGGTTTATTCTGATGAAGGAGGCGCATGATGATGTGTTGTTGTGTCTCTTTGTGGAATAGTTTGTTCGGTATCATGGGGTGTCAAAGATGATAGTCTCAGACCGTGATGGTTGTTTCACATCCAAGGAATGGAAGGGAGTTCACAAATATTTGGGTTTTCTCATTACCTTTAGCACGACCTTCTACCCTCAGACAGATGGTATGTCTGAGAGAACAATCAGAACAATGGAGAACTTATTGAGGTTATGCATTTTGGATAAGGGAGAGCCATTGGAAAGACTTTCATCATTGGTGGAATTTCCATATAATAATAGCCACCAAGCGAGCATAGGAGTATCACCTTATGATGCACTTTATGGTAGGAGGTGTAGGACCCCTTTATAATGGGTTCACGATGAAGATCATAAGGCTTCGGAGTTGAGTATATTGATGAGACTGATGCTATCATTATATTGATTCGAGATCCCATGCTAGAGGCTCAGAGCCGACAAGCAAAGTATTATGACGCGAAGCACAGGTTGGTGGAATTTCAAGTGAGTGACAAGGTGTCTCTAAAGGTTTGGCTGATATACGGAGTATCGCGTGTTCGTGGGAGGAAAATCCTCAGTCCGCGATACATGGGTCAATATACAGTTTTGGAGAGGATTTGTCCCTTAGCTTATTGACTGGAGCTACCACAAGAATTGGAGAACTTACATGATGTCTTCCATATAACTTCCCTTAGGAATACACTACTTCGGCCTAAGCAGTTTGTCAACACTACATCTGTCCCCATAAGATCTAATAGATCTATTCATTAGAACATGTGCGTATAATAGATACCGAAGTACGAAGGCTGAGGTAGAAAAGTGTTCTACTAGTGAAGGTCTGGTGGTCCAACTATAGAAAAGAGCAGTACACATGGGAGTTAATGGACCATATATGCTAGCGCAACCCGGAGTTGTTTCCCCAAGCTAAACTTAAACACAAACCTTGTATTCTTCATACTTTATTTCCCCATAGACATAGCCCGATTTTGGGGATGAAATCATTTATTTTGTTTACAAGATTTGTAATATCCCAATTCATGCTAGACCCCTCGTGCGTGTTTTTGATTCATGAGAGTTGACACGGGCTCGGGGTAAACTGGTGGTTAGGCTTGTGCTTGAGCCGGGGAAGTGCTGGCACGACGCTGGATGTCAAGTTGCTAACGCACGGCGGTAGCGGGATACCGTACGAAGGTAGCAATCGTCCAGTGCGTCTACTGGATTTGACGAGTGTCGAGTATACTCAACGATTGTCAAGATACTGCCGCGTGGTAGTAGCAGGATGCTGTGCAGCGGTAGTGTTCATTGAGTCCGTCGAGTCGATTTGACGAGAGACAAGTGCACTCGCCAATAGTTAAGAATACTTCCACACAGCGGTAAAGGGATACCGTATGTCGGTAGTCGAGATTAGTTAATGGCAAAGCTCTACGTGAGCAACCAGATGGTGGTAGCGATAACGCATGCGTTAATATTTTGGCATAGTTCTCCGTTAGCTACCGCACGACGGTAGAAGATTACCGTGTAGCGGTAGTGGGCCAGGTGGCATTGCCTGTAGGGTGGGTTTGGAGGAATTGTGCGGCAGTAGCTTGATACCCCGCGGAGGTATCCCTCGGATCGAAAAAACACTAGGTCTATTTGGCTGCTCCTTTATAAATATTCTCCAAGTCTTGGCCAGCATTCTTCTTCTCTCGGTGATGAACTTCATCGCATGAGATAAGGTTGATGTCATCATGTCGACAAGGAGGAGGATGCGATCCATGGTCGGAAATGAGGTGAGCTTCCTACCCTCTCCCTTGGTGCTAGATCTTTAGATCTAAAATGTAGGAGAGACATCAACTCAAGAGGGCTTGATTTGGGAGTTTAATAGATATTTAATATGAAGGGACATGAAGGATGGTAAAAGATTTACAACCTGAGGGGATAGATCTATTTAACTCTAGAGGGTGGGAGGTGAAAAAAAGTATTTTAAAAACTTAATAGGTTTTTATGGCGGAATTTAAAATAGTAATATATATATCTTAAGAAAGTGCATGAATGAAAAGTCAACTAACACAACACACAGCACACAGCAAAAAGAAAATAGCAAGCAACCAAATGACACAAGAAATTTATAGTGGTTCCCCTTAACTTGGGTATAGCCACTCTTCTACCACACTGGTAGGAATTCACTATAGGTTTTTGATCAGGTTCCCTGTCACCAACAGGTTTTTGCTCAGGTGTCCTGTCACCACAAGATCTATTTGAAGGGAGATCTCACAACCCTTTATGCTTTGATTAGGTGCCCAAAAACCAAGCTAAGTCTTTTGTTAAGGAGACTTAAGAACCAGGTGATTAACTTTTGGAGGGAGTTAAAACCCTATGTACAGTGGGGTGAAAATGTGATATTGTCTTCTCTTCCTCAAACAACTGAGAAGACTTTAGTGGATTGCTTTATGTTGTGAAAGCTCCCCCTGAGATGATTATTATTCAGGAATTTGTTGGAAGTTTTGCAGGGTGTAGGTCTTCTTTGATGAACTTCAGAGGCTTTTAGACTGATTACGTTTTGATGTCTCTTGAAAGCTTGGTGAAGAGTTGTAGATGATGAAGACTGTATGAGTATGCAGACTGAATATCTTTTTTCTCTATCTGCATGTGACCCTTAGTTAATTCTCTTTTTTTTACTTCACTCCTTTTAAAAACTCCTTTATATTTCCTGCAGAAATTTTGTCTCTGTATTTGAATTCTACTCCATGATTGACTACTGAAATCTTGGAACTCGGACAAACGGCTAGAATGACAATAAATTGATTCTTTAACTGTCTTAGTTATTAAGTTGAATATTATCTCAATGAAATCCAGTAATTAATGTTGTCAATGAATGGCTATATTCATAAGAAAAGATGCAATTAATTACTAAGAGCAATATAGACAATAATATATTATATAAACCTTAGTCAATCCGGAAATTAACTGCAGAGAATAGAAATAATGAACTGATAGATTTCGTCGATCGGTGATCCAAGATCGTCAAACTCAATCCTCTTTTTCATTGAGTTGAGCCCCAAGAACTTTGAACTGAGTTAATGCTATCCATTCTGGGTTCCAAGTTCGACGAGCTGAACAACTGATAGGAGATCAGAGTGTAACACCCCAAAAATCATATCGAGCTGATCGTGTCCAAGAGAAATTTTTGGTGCCTCTATAGGGGTACACGGCCTAGGACACGGGCATGTCCAAGGCCGTGTAATTGTTTCTGTTTGCTGGCTGTGTCCAGAGAAGAACACGACAGGAAACACGACAGCATGACACGGGCGTGTCAAATGACACGGGCGTGTCAAATGACACGGGCGTGTCAAATGACACGAGCGTGTGCATACTCGTGTCACTACCCGTGTTCCCAAGAGTCATGTCGGTTGGCATGGTGGTTACTGGTGATACGGCCTTAGTGCACGGGCATGTTAGAAACTGACACGGGCATGTTAGGTTGAGACACGGGTGTGTCTCGACCCGTGTCAGTTTCTGTACTCGATTATCGTGCCTGGATCGAGGCACACGGCCGGGGACACGGCCGTGTGCGAGGCCGTGTTCGGCCCAGGTTTGATGATTTTTGGGCGGATCTGAGTCGTTCGTTTTCTTTAATTAAGATCTAACGACCAAGATGTGTACCTCCTCTGATATGGCCGGGAATGGGGGTTAAACCCCTCATTTGCTCTTTACCATTCTCTTTCTAAGGAGTTGGAGAGAGGAGGAAGGAGGGGGAGGATTCCGGCCGCCGACGGACCATCAGAGCACCGTTTTGAGATCCGAGAACGGATCCGCAAAGGAAATTCCATTGCGAAACCTTCTATCTGTATAGTTTTTTCATGGCACATAAGTGTACTACAAGGGTAACGATTCTCTACTTGAACATGTGAAGCTCTCCTTCTTTTACATAAGGAAACCCGCTCCCGCGAGTGTGCGCGAGTGTGCGGTGTTCCTTAGGGTTGACAGGAATAGTCCCCCTTGTGTTGCATATAGAGTCCGGAAGCGAAGTACAGACATAGGCATTGTGTGTGAAGACTACCCGGACATGTTGGTCTAGATCGGTGATGTTGCATTTTGTATGGTTTGCCGGAGAAGACTCCGTGTTTTGTGTTTTTGGGTTTCTACACGGTAGATTACAGCAGGGATCCTTGGGGATTAACTCCAAGGCGCACCCGAAAAACTGAGCGAAAACATAAATCTGCTAATTTGGCGGCCTGGGAGCCGGCATTGTACATTACTGTGTTATGTGTTGTTTGGATTGTTGCAGGATCCGAGAGAAGCTTGGCTCGTGCGTACGTCTTAAGGTGAACTACGCGTTGTGAGCAACAGGCAAGTGGAATCGGACCCGGGCTATTTGGTTCGGTGCGAGAGACCCAAAGAGAGATTGGCCATTGGCATAGTCGGGAGACTTAGATAGTGGTCAGAAAGGCTAAAATGCTCACGTTGTTGCCATCCCGGGGATAGTGGTGAAGCCACGAAATTGACCGGATTCACCGTTAATGTCCCCTGAGTGCACGGTGTGTTTGGGCCGTGAGAGCCTACACCTGTGGCGTAGTATATTCGCATTTTTATTGTTTAGCTGGGCTAATGAAATGCAGGGAAGGAGCACCGCCATCCCGGGTAAGAGGCGGGGTCGTTATAATTTGGTTGGCGTTGGCTGACCGTTGCTTTGTTTGCCACCGTGCGGTGGAATGTTGCTTGCAGGTGCTGCGGAGCCGAGTACCAGGTAGCGGGCTAAAGCCCATGTTGCTGAGCTGGCCCTAGAAGGCCAAAGCGAATAATCGTATTTTTTTTCGTCATGTGTGGTCGGCCTGCGAGCCGATGTATGTAAGACACTTTTTTGTTAAGTGAAACTCTTCTAAGGCTATAAGGAAAAATAATTCCTTTGTATTTGATATTTCATTTCTGTGGTAGTTATGGACATTCATGTTAGTTGTTATATCAGTTATGGGTTCTTTATAACTGTTTAAAAACTTCCGCTAGAATGCTCTATGTAGGACGAGTAGTTATACTTGTATGGTTTTGGTATTCTTATGTACCCCTTCTGACTGTCCGTGGTATATGGCGTCGGGTTCCAGCTGGACCTTCTATTATATGCCATACGACAGATGGGGGTGTTATAATTTGGTATCAGAGTTTTGGATCCGGTCAACTAAAATGAATTCGTGGACGAATTATTTTAAGGGGTGGAGAGCACATGTGTGTGTCATCGTTATAACATCAAAAAGAACCCATGAATGTCCAATTAGGAATGAAAATGCCCTTGTTTTGTGGAATCTGAGTGTTCCAATGATTATTTTTAACAATCTGTTTGTCGTCTAATCAAGGGTCTTTGCAATTATTGGCGGCTCGGAGCGGACCTGGGCAATCAGAATGCCTACAATCGGTGGAAAGTAGTGCACCGAGGGACGTGCCTACAACACCTCCTTCAGCAGAAACCATCAGTTTGGTTCCTGAAGCAGTCTTTGCTATGATAAATGCCCAACCTACAGGGTAAATGCACCATGTACCACCTGTTAATGAGCAAGAACCGATTAGGGCGGCAGAGCCTGGAGTGGTAGAGCGCGCGACAGTTGATCAGGTAGCACCAAGGAGAGCTACGGAGAAGCAGCTCAAGCATGTAATGAGCTTTAATTCTCCGAGGTTCGATGGGGTTGGAACACCAACTCAATCTAAGGATTGGCTCTCTACAATAAGGAGGGTCTTGACGGCCACAAAAAATATTAAGTGGCAGGAGACCACCATAGTGACCTTCCTATTGGCTGGTGAGGCGAGGTTGTGGTGGGACGAGTTACAGGTTCATCTCTTAGTGGGAAGGCAACTTGCGGATGTGCCTATGGAGGAATTCTCAAGGTTGTTCTTGGCCAGATATCTACACTCTGCTCAGAAGCTTGAGATGGAGAATCAGTACCTTGGTCTGACTCAGGGAGGCAGAAGCGTGGATGAGTATCTCCACGAGTTTACGCGGTTGAGTCGTTATGCTGGTGCTATGTTCTCTGAAGAGGAGCAGAAGACCAATCGATTCTATGAGGGTCTACGTGGCGACCTACAAATTCTCCTTGCTGGGCCTAAGGCGCAGTGCTTCCAAGCCTTGGTCAATTCGGCCTGGTCTTTGGAAAAGGTCGTGAAGAAAGTGCAAGAGAAGAAAGATCCAGGGGAAAAGAAGTCAGAGTTCAAAGTGCCAAATGCAAAGTTGGGTTTCTGCAGATGGAACAAGAAGTCGAAGACTTCGAACTTAGCCCCTTCGTCTGGTGCGGCGGGGTAAACCACAAGTCTAGTCCCAGGAGTGTGCTATAACTGCGGAGAGATTCGGCATATTGCTCGTGATTGTTGGAGCGGACGCACAAAGTCCGAGGGGAAGCTTGGAGCAACCTACGAAGAAAAAGGGAAGGCAGTGGAGTCAACTGCGTCCCACCATGCTCCAGCATAGCATAGAGTTTATAACCTTGGTCTACAAGAGTCCATAAAACAAGCTGACGTGGTGACAGGTATAAGTTAAATTAGAGCAGTTTAACCTTATGTAGTTGTTACCTTTTTATATGTTAGCTTACATTTGTTGGTGCTAGACTTCGTGTTGATTTTTGATTGTCTGGCGAGAGCCCTATTTGATTCGGGAGCTTCGTACTCCTTCTTGTCCGAACGATTCGTATCTCGCATCGGAGTCCCTTCCTCGATGGCTAAAGATAAGTTGGACGTGTTGTTGCCCAATGGGTGCTCAATACGCGCGGATATAGTCTGTGTGGTTAATATTCGGATTGGGGATCGGGAGTTTGACTTGCAAGCGTCGGTACTACCGTTAGTGGAGTTCGACGTAATTTTCGGTATGGACTGGCTCTCGGAGCAGCGAGCATGTATTGATTGAACTGAAAGGAGGTTAACTTGGGGCTGAATACTGATCGGGAGAATACGTTCGCGGGCATGAAGGGGTCGGGTAATGTTTTGATGTCGGCCCTTCAGGTGATCAAGGCAGTTCGGTCTAGGGCAGAGCTGTTTGTCACATTATTGCAGACTTCAATGCCTAAGCCAAGTCTGAGCAGTATTCCAGTTGTGTCTGAATATCCTGATGTGTTTCTGGATGATCTCCCAGGAGCCCCTCCACAGCGGGATATTGATTTTACTATCGAACAGGTGTCGGGTCCCAAATCAGTGTCACGCTCTCCGTATGGTATAGCGCCAAGAGAGATGGCGGAGTTGAAGGTGCAACTGCAAGAGTTGTTGGAACAAGGGTATGTGCGTCCAAGTTCGTCGCCTTGGAGCGCACCGGTCCTCTTCGTTAGGAAGAAAGATGGGAGCTTGCGACTCTGTATTGACTATCGGTAGTTGAACAAGCTTACGGAGAAGAATAAGTATCTGATCCCAAGGATTGACGGTCTATTTGATCAGTTGATTGGGTCAACAGTATATTCGAAGTTAGATCTGAAGTCCGGCTACTACCAATTAATGATAAGGGAAAGCGACATCCCAAAGACAGCATTCAGCACGCGGTTTGGGCATTACGTGTTCACGGTCATGATGTTTGGGTTGACCAATGTGCCATCCGTGTTTATGGATCTGATGAACAGGACGTTCAGAGAGTACTTGGATCGTTTCGTGATAGTATTTATCGATGATATCCTGGTGTACTCGCAGTGTGAGGAAGATCACTACAAGCATGTGGTGTTGGTGACATTGAGAAGAAATCAGTTGTATGCTAAGTTCTCCAAGGGTTAGTTCTGGTTATCCTCAGTAGCGTTCCTTGGTCATGTTGTTATTGGTGAAGGGATAGCATTGGATCCGGCGAGATAGTGGCGATACGGGAGTGGCCTGTATTGACTACAGTGGCAGAAGTTCGGAGCTTTCTGGGGCTTGCCGGCTACTATCAGTGCTTCGTAGATAACTTCTCGCGGATAGCGCTACAACTCACGACGTTGACAAGGAAGTATCAAAAGTTTATGTGGTTGTTGGAGTGCGAGCAGGCTTTTGAATAATTAAAGAGTAAGTTGACCACGATGCCTATCTTATTTTCACCGAGTGGGACTGAAGGGTTCAAAATCTTTAGTGATGCTTTGGGTAGTGGTTTGGGCTGTGTTCTGCTACAACATGGGAGCGAGATAGCCTATGGTTCACGACAATTGAAGGTTCATGAGCGGAATTATCCGGTCCATGACTTAGAGTTAGCGGCCATGATATTTGCTCTAAAGCTGTGGAGGCACTATCTATACGGTGTGAAGGTCGACATCTATACCGATTATAAGAGCCTGAAGTTCCTGTTGGATCAGAAGGACCTGAACATGAGTCAGCGGAGGTGGATGGAGTTCCTGGGGGAATACACTTTCGAGATATATTATGTGCCTGGGAAAGGAAATGTAGTGGCAGATGCGTTGAGTCGCAGGGTTCCCGCGTAAGCCAACTGGTTGTCGGTATATGATGAGAGTTTGGTCAGTCAATTGGAGGCATTGGAGATAACTTGCATCGACAAGCAGTCTAGTGCCAAGGCGAAATTATTTTGGACAGAGGTGCAGTATGACCTAGCTGATAGAGTTCGGTGGGCATTGGTTTAGGATAGCAGCATGAAGCAGATCTTAGTTGAACCTTTGGATGGGTAAAATTCCTAATTTGCTGTTGAGGAGGGACTGCTAAGGAGGGATGGTGCCTATGCATTCCTAGTGCGGATAATCTTCGGGAGGATTTGATGTACGAGGATCATCATACTAAGTAATCAATCCACCCGGGGAGCACGAAGATGTATAGAGACATGAAGAAATTGTTGTGGTGTCCAGGATTGAAAAAGGATGTAGCACTTTATGAGGCCAAGTATCAGACGTGTGCCTTGGTAAAGCCGGAGTGTCAGAAGCCCGGCAGTTTCCTGAAATCCCTACCTATCCCGGAGTGGAAAATCGAGGACATTTCTATGGATTTTGTGTATGGTTTGCCAAAGTCACAGAGGGGAAATGACGCCATCTGGGTGGTCATAGATAGATTGATAAAGGTGTCGCATTTCATTCCAAACGGGAAGGAAGATCCGGTGGAAAAGTTAGCCAAACTCTATGTGTATAATATTGGTCGATTGTATGGTGTGCCCCGCAGTATCGTTAGTGACCGGAATGGATGCTTCACGTCGAATGACTGGAGGCTGGTGCATAGTCTGTTGGGAACTAAGTTGAGTTTCAGCACAGCCTTTCATCTGCAGACGGATGGTCAGACTGAGAGGGTCAACCAGACGATGGAGGACATGCTTCGTATGTGCGTCTTGGATTTCGGAAAGCAGTGGGAAGATCACTTGTACATGGTGGAGTTTGCATATAATAACAGTTATCAGGCGAGTATTGGAACGGCGCCTTTTGAGGCCTTGTATGGGAGAAAGTGCCTCACACCTTTATCTTGTTTGGAGATAGGCGAATCAAAGCTATACAAACGTCAAGCGGTAGAAGAAGCCACTTCAATGATACGTACAGTTCAGGAAAGGTTGAAGATCGCTCAGGACAGGCAGGCAAAATACTATAACGTCAAGCATAGGAACGTGGATTTCGGTGTTGGCCAATGGGTGTATTTGAAAATCAAGCCGTTCAAGGGTGTCTCGCGGGTTCGACGCTTGAAGAAGTTGAGTCCGAGATACCTTGGACCATGTTGGATCACTAGTTTGATTTGGGCTAGTTTCACTAAGTTAGGATCTTAGTCTGAGATACCTTGGCCCATCATGTATAGTCAGGGTCATAGCTGTATCCTAGAGTTTAGGCCAAGTCCTTAGTTTCAACATCACACGGACCAACCATCATCAGATTGCCAGAGACTCAAAACTTAGAGATTTCCCAGAGACTCAGTAAAATGAGTTCGATGTTCATCGAACTCTGGTCGACGATAGTCCTCCTCATCTCAACCATCTCAGAGAAAATTCTGAAAGTGAGGGTTAGATCTACAATACTGTAGAGAGGGGGGTGGTGAATAGAGTATATTTAAATTTTGTTAGGTCCCTATAAAGGTGCTGCTACTGTAACACCCCCTATCCGTCACATAGCATAGAGCAGTAGGTCCGGCCGGGGCCCGACGTCGTATGCCACAGACAGACCGGGTGGTTACTTAAGGGAACCATCCAACCAATCTCAACGTCCTACACAGAGCATTCTAGCGGAAGCAGTTTATAAAAGTTGTAAACAAAGAACCCAGTATTAGAGCACGAATGTCCACTAGCACGAAACAGGAATGTTATTACAAAATACTCAAAAAAAGCCTTAAGGCCTTACAAAATGTTTCACTTAAATATTACATGTTTTACAAACCACGGCACGCAGGCCGGTCATACATGAATAAAGCAGTAAACATTTCCATTTGGGCCTTCGAGGGCCGGCTTCGCAAAAAGGGCTTTAGCCCGCTATTGACTGCTTGGTCCAGCTGCACCTGCAAGCAACAAACCACCGCACAGTGGCAAAACAAGGGAACGGTCAGCAATGCTGACCAAATTATAACGATCCCGCCCCCAACTCGGGGCGGCGATGCTCCTTCCCTGCATTTCATTAGCATAAGCGAGCAATGTATATCAATAGCCATTTCAACACAGACGTTGGCTCGCACGGCCACACGCCCCGTGCACTCAGGGCACATTCTCGGTGAACCGGTCGATGTCACGTCAATTAAAGCCATTAACATTCCGGACTCACCACCGCCACTTAGACGGCCAAACGTATGAGCAATTTGTCTTCCTGGCCTGGGTCATGACAATTTAAGCCATTGACCGCCGAAGACTCACATCTATGCCAACGGCAAGTGCCACGTAACCTTAGGTCTCTTTAACCGAACGACACAGAGCGGGTACGGTTCCATCTAACCCGTGCTCACATCGCAACGGCAATTTAAGCCATTTGCGCAGGTCAAACTTCCACCGAGTCCCATTCTATCACAAGTCACATAACTCGGTTATGTTCAAGTTGGCTCTCAGGCGACCAAGTTGGCAAGATCTCGTATCCGCCCAGTTTTCCGGGTGCACCTTTGGGTTAGTCCCCAAGGCTCCCTGCTGCAATCTACCGCGTAGAAAACCCGAAAAACAACCAATAACACGGAGTCTTCTCCGGCCTTATGCAATGCAACATCACCGATCCAGACTAACATGTCCGGGTAGGCTTCACACATCATGCTTATATCCGTTCTCGCATACGGACTCTAAACAACGGGGACTTCACATATCTACCCGAAGGAACGCCTCCAACTCTCTGCAAACTCGCGAGAGCGGGCTTCCTATGCTAGGAAAGAGAGCTATTCGTGCTCAAGATGAGGATCGTTACCCTTGAGTTCCTCTTTGGCGCCATTGAAAAGTAATCGGATGGAAATCACCGCACTAGCGTTGCCTCCTTGGATCCGGAGTCGGCTTGCGATTCGGAGCTCCGAAGCTCCTCCAATTGTTGGATCTAGCTCTTCTTCCACCTTGGCTCTCCTCTCTCTCTAAGTATTTAGAGAGATGATAAGTGAAGAAAAGTAAGGGTTTTCTAAGTCAAAACCCGGGTATAACCCTTCAGGAACAACCCCCAGCCGTTGGATCTCAACATAAGGAAACGAACGGCTTTGATTCGGGGCTGAAATGCCCAATCTAGACAGAACACGGCCTGGCACACGCCCGTGTCCAGGGCCGTGTGCCGCATTCGCCGTCAAAATCGAATCACCTGGAACCTCACACGGGTATCGAACACGCCCGTGTTCGAGCTGACACGCCCGTGTTCCACCTGACACGGCCGTGTGGCCGGCCGTGTACCCCATGATTTTTCCTCATTTTCAACCCGAGCACTGCACGGGTTCTAGGACACGCCCGTGTCCTTACCCGTGTCACCTTGACACGCCTGGACCCCAGGCCGTGTACACGGGACACTTCGTCGAGTGAAGATCGTCGACCTGATGACACGGCCTTGGACACGCCCGTGTCCTATGCCGTGTGCCTTGTCTCGACGATCGTCGAGCGAATCTCGACGGCTCCCCGGGACGATCATCGACACGGGTCGACACGCCCTGCGACACGCCCGTGTCGCAGGCCGTGTGCCCACTCTCGACGAATCGTCGAGTAAAACTCGACGACTTCGCGGCTAAGTGTCGACACGGGTCGACACGCCCTGCGACACGCCCGTGTCGCAGGCCGTGTGCCCACTCTCGACGAATCGTCGAGTAAAGCTCAACGTCTTCGCGGCTAAGTGTCGACACACGCTTGACACGCCCTGGTACAGACCCGTGTCCCAGGCCGTGTGCCTGCTGCCAGAACCCAAACTGGCCCATAACGTCCCCCTTTTGCTCCTTTGAGTTTCGGGGCGTTACAACTCTCCCCCTCTTAAAAGAATTTCGCCCACGAAATTAAATAAAGGGAATACATGTACAAAACCAAAATTTGTACCTGAGCGGAACAACTCCGGATACTCGTCAAGCATAGTCTGCTCTGCTCCCAAGAGAGCTCCTCACGACCGCAATTGTCCCACCGGACCTTGACCATCCTGATCTCTTTATTGCGTAGCCGCTTGACCTCCGAGTCCTCGATCCGCACGGGCTTGACCTTTGTTGTTAGCCCACTATCCACCGGCATTTGATCGACCGCGATCACTTGCGTAGGCTCTTGCACCGCCTTCCGAAGCACTGAAATGTGGAATACATCATGTAAACCACTAAGCTCCACTGAGAGCTTCAACCGATAGGCCGCTTCACCAACTCGCTCCAGAACCTCAAACGGTCCAAGGTACCTCGGGCTTAGCTTTTTCAATCGCCGCACCCGCGAGACACCCTTGAACGTCTTGATCTTCAAGTATACATAATCGCCCACAGCGAACTCCACGTTCCTGTGTTTGGCATTATAGTACTTTGCTTGCCGGTCCTGAGCGATAAGCAACCTCTCCCGAATGGTTCGCACCAAAGAAGTAGCATCATCCACTTCCGATCGCTTATACAACTTTGACTCACCTGTTTCTAACCAAGACAACGGCGTGCGACATCTTCTACCATAAAGGGCCTCGAAAGGCGCCATCTGAATACTTGCTTGGTAGCTATTGTTGTATGCGAACTCCACCAAATAAAGGTGGTCTTCCCATTGCTTTCCAAAATCCAAGACACACATGCGAAGCATGTCTTCCATGGTTCTATTGACCCTCTCGGTCTGCCCTTCCGTTTGCGGATGGAAGGCTGTGCTAAACTTCAGTTTTGTTCCCAACATTTGCTGCACCAGCCTCCAATCATTGGACGTGAACCGCCCATCTCGGTCACTCACGATGCTGCGGGGCACACCATGAAGCCGCACTATGTTATCCACATAAAGCTTTGCCAGCTTCTCCACCGGATCATCCTTCCTATGCAGAATAAAATGCGACACCTTCGTTAATCGATCAACAACCACCCAAATGGCGTCGTTTCCCTTTTGCGACCTTGGCAAACTGTGCACAAAGTCCATAGAGATGTCGTCAAATTTCCACTCCGGAATAGGCAAGGTCTTAAGAAATCCTCCCGGCTTTTGGCACTCCGCCTTTACTAAGGCGCAGGTTTGGCACTTCGCTACGTATAGCGCCACATCCTTTTTCAAACCCGGCCACCAAAACAGTTTCTTCACATCACGGTACATCTTCGTGCTCCCCGGGTGATTCGAGTACTTGGTATGGTGTGCCTCGTACAACAACTCCACCCGTAAATTGCCCACACTTGGGACGCACAATCGACCGTCTTTCCAAAGCAATCCGTCCTCCACGACGAATTGGGAATTTGACCCATCCAGAGCCTCTATCATGAATTGCTTCATATGAGCATCCATATCCAAAGCCTGCCGAATACGATCAGCCAGGTCATATTGGACTTCAGTCCAATTCAGAACTGCTTCAGCACTTGATTGTCTATCCACACAAACAATCTCCAGCGCCTCCAACTCCCGCACCAACCGCTCATCATGCACCGATAGCCAATTGGCTTGAGCTGGGGCTCGGCGACTCAATGCGTCCGCAACCGCATTCCCTTTGCCAGGCACGTAGTGGATCTTGAATGTATAGTCCCCCAGGAACTCCATCCACCTACGCTGCCGCATATTCAGATCCTTCTGATCAATAAGGTACTTCAGGCTCTTGTGTTCGGTGTATATATCAATCTTCACACCGTACAAATAGTGTCTCCACTGCTTCAAGGCAAAAATCACGGCCGCTAACTCCAAGTCATGGACCGGATAATTCCTCTCGTGCACTTTTAGCTGTCTCGAGCCATAAGCTATCACGCTTCCGTGCTGCAGTAGCACGCAACCCAAACCGCTGCCTGAAGCATCGCTATATATCTCATAGCCTTCGGTCCCACATGGCGAACTCAGCACAGGCGCCGTGGTCAACCGACACTTCAACTCCTCAAAAGCTCGTGCGCACTCCGGCGTCCAAATGAACTTATGCTCCTTCCTCGTCAAAGTAGTGAGAGGTAACGCTATCTGCGAGAAGTTCTCTACGAAGCGCCTATAATAGCCGGCAAGCCCCAAAAAGCTCCGGACTTCTGCTACCGTAGCAAGCTCAGGCCACTCCCGTATCGCAACAATCTTCGCCGGATCCACAGCAATACCCTCTCCACTCACTATATGCCCGAGGAACGCTACTGAGGATAGCCAAAACTCACACTTCGAGAACTTGCCATACAACTGATTTCTCCTTAGCGTCTCCAACACCAAATGAAGATGCTTGAAGTGATCTTCCTCACTTTGCGAGTACACCAAAATATCGTCGATAAAGACGATCACAAAATGGTCCAAGTACTCCCTGAACGTCCTGTTCATCAAATCCATGAACACTGACGGCGCATTAGTCAGCCCAAACGGCATGACTGTAAACTCATAATGCCCGTATCTCGTACTAAACGCTGTCTTCGGGATATCACTCTCCCTTATCTGCAGCTGATAGTACCCAGCCTTGAGATCTAACTTCGAGTACACCGTCGACCCGACTAACTGATCAAAAAGATCATCAATCCGGGGGATCGGGTACTTGTTCTTCTCCGTCAGCTTGTTTAGCTCCCGATAATCAATACATAGCCTCAAGCTTCCGTCCTTCTTCTTAACAAAGAGGACCGGTGCGCTCCAAGGCGAAGAACTCGGGCGCACATACCCTTGCTCCAACACCTCTTGCAGTTGAACTTTCAGCTCCGCCATTTCCTTAGGCACCAGCCAATAGGGAGATCGTGACACAGGCTTTGCACCTGGCACTAGCTCGATCGTAAAATCTATCACCCGCTGAGGCGGGGCTCCAGGAAGATCCGCGGGGAACACATCAGGGTATTCCGATACCACTGAAATACAATCCAACGCGGGCTTCGACTTTGCAACCTCCACTAGTGTAAAGAACAGTTCTGTACCAGCACGAACCGCCTTCACCACCTGAAGAGCAGACATCAACGTCTTGCTCGAACCCTTTAAGCCCGTAAAAGTCGTTTCACGACTTGCTTCCAGCTTGACTTCCTTGCTACCGCAATCTATATGGGCATGCGGCTCCGAGAGCCAGTCCATGCCAAATATGACGTCGAACTCCACTAACAGAAGTAAAGACGCCCGCAGGTCGAACTCCTGCTCCCCAATACGAGTCTTAACATCGCAGATCCTATCCGCTCGCATCGAACACCCATTGGGCAACAACACATCCAACTTATCCTTCGCCATCGAAGAAGGGACTCCGATGCGTGATATAAATCCTTCGGACAAGAAGGAGTGTGAAGCTCCCGTATCGAAGAGTGCTCGTGCCGGATTTTCACAAATCAATACAAATCCTAAACAAGTAGTGGTAAGGTAACATGTGCATAACAAGTATTTAAAGAAATTGACTTGCTATAAATTAAATCGTACCTGTCACCACATCAGCTTGTTTAATGGCCTCATGTTGGCCAAGATTATAGACCCTTGGTTGGGCCGGAGCATAATGGGATGCGGTCGACTCCACCGCCTTTCCCTTCTCTTCATAAGTAGCTCCCGGCCTCCTATCGGACTTAGGACGTCCGCTCCAACAATCACGGGCGAAATGCCCCGTCTTTCCACATGTAAAACACGCGCCCGGGGTCCGACTCGTAGTCGCCCGAGAAGCACCAGAAGGAGCTGGACCCGAAGTCCTATGCTTCTTGAAAGCCCTCCGATAGCCGGACTTTGAAGTAGTCGGCACTTTAAACTCAGATTTCTTCTCACCCAAGCTTTTCTTTGCTTGTACGCTCTTCATGTCCTTCTCCAAGGACCGGGCAGTATTGACCAAGGTTAAGAAACTCTGCGTCATCGGCCCCGAGAGTAGTAATCTCAACTCATCTCTCAATCCTTCATAGAAACGATTAGTCTTGCGCTCCTCATCCATGATGGTGGAGCTAGTATATCGACTCAAACGGGTGAACTCATGGAGATATTCATCCACGCTCCTCTCACCCTGTACCAACTTCAGGAACTCATTCTCCAATGCTATCTTCTGCGTCGAAGGGAGGTATCTAGCCAAGAACAATCCCGAGAACTCTTCCATCGGAACGTCTATCAGTTGTCTACCCCTCAAATGATGCAGCTCCAAACCTTCCCACCACATCCTCGCTTCACCGTCCAAAAGGAACGTAGCGATGGTGGTCATTTGCCACTCCTCCGTCTCCGTCGCTGTCATGACTCTCTTCACCCTGGAGAGCCAGTCTTCAGCTTGAGATGGGGTTCCCAACCCTGAGAATAACGGAGGGTTAAAGTTCATTACATGCTTTAGCTGCCTCTCAGTTGCCCTCCTTGGCACCACCGGCTCTACAACCACTTGCTCCACTCTCCTCGGCTCAGCCTCTTGCAGAGGTTCTTGCTCCATCACAGGAGCGGGCTGCTGCGTTTGCCTTCCAGGCTGCGCATTTATCACGGCCAACACCGCTTCAGCCACCAATCGTATATTTTCAGCCGACAGAGGTGTTGCAGGAGCAACATCCGGTGCACTACTAGCCTCAGAAACTCAGCGTTCTGACGGCCCAACACCACTTCTGGCCACCTATAGTGGTACAAAACACCGTTAAGCGACCACATAAATTGCAAACAGCAATTATAGGAACACGCAGGTTCCTCAAACACGAGTATTTTCATTCCTAAGTGGACATTCATGGGTTCTTTTTACTGTTATTACGATGACGCACACAATGTGCTCACCATCCCTTAAAAAGAATTCGCCCACGAATTCAGTTTAATCCCAACCAAAACCAGTAGTCTGATACCAAATTGTAACACCCCCTATCCGTCAAATAGCATAAAGCAGTAGGTCCGGCCGGGGCCCGACTCCGTATGCCACAGACAGACCGGGTTGTTACTTAAGGGAACCATCCAACCAATCTCAACGTCCTACACAGAGCATTCTAGCGGAAGCAGTTTATAAAAGTTGTAAACAAAGAACCCAGCATTAGAGCATGAATGTCCACTAGCACGAAACAGGAATGTTATTACAAAATACTCAAAACAAGCCTTAAGGCCTTACAAAATGTTTCACTTAAATATTACATGTTTTACAAACCACGGCACGCAGGCCGGTCATACATGAATAAAGCAGTAAACATTTCCATTTGTGCCTTCGAGGGCCGGCTTCGCAAAAAGGGCTTTAGCCCGCTATTGACCGCTTGGTCCAGCTGCACCTGCAAGCAACAAACCACCGCACGGTGGCAAAACAAGGCAACGGTCAGCAATGTTGACCAAATTATAACGATCCCGCCCCCAACTCAGGGCGGCGATGCTCCTTCCCTGCATTTCATTAGCATAAGCGAGCAATGTATATCAATAGACATTTCAACACAGACGTTGGCTCGCATGACCACACGCCCCGTGCACTCAGGGCACATTATCGGTGAACAGGTCGATGTAACGTCAATTAAAGCCATTAACATTCCGGACTCACCACCGCCACTTAGACGGCCAAACCTATGAGCAATTTGTCTTCCTGGCCTGGGTCACGACAATTTAAGCCATTGACCGCCGAAGACTCACATCTATGCCAACGGCAAGTGCCACGTAACCTTAGGTCTCTTTAACCGAACGACACAGAGTGGGTACGGTTCCATCTAACCCGTGCTCACATCGCAATGGCAATTTAAGCCATTTGCGCGGGTCAAACTTCCACCGAGTCCCATTCTATCACAAGTAACATAACTCGGTTATGTTCAAGTTGGCTCTCAGGCCACCAAGTTGGAAAGATCTCGTATCCGCCCAGTTTTCCGGGTGCACCTTTGGATTAGTCCCCAGGCTCCTACTGCAATCTACCGCGTAGAAAACCCGAAAAACAACCAATAACATGGAGTCTTCTCCGGCCTTATGCAATGCAACATCACCGATCCAGACTAACATGTCCGGGTAGGCTTCACACATCATGCCTATGTCCGTTCTCGCATACGGACTCTAAACAACGGGGACTTCATATATCTACCCGAAGGAACGCCTCCAACTCTCCGCAAACTCGCGAGAGCGGGCTTCCTATGCTAGGAAAGAGAGCTATTCGTGCTCAAGATAAGGATCGTTACCCTTGAGTTCCTCTTTGGCGCCATTGAAAAGTAATCGGATGGAAATCACCGCACTAGCGTTGCCTCCGTGGATCCGGAGTCGGCTTGCGATTCGGAGCTCCGAAGCTCCTCCAATGGCGGGATCTAGCTCTTCTTCCACCTTTGGCTCTCCTCTCTCTCTAAGGATTTAGAGAGATGATAAGTGAAGAAAAGTAAGGGTTTTCTAGGTCAAAACCCGGGTATAACCCTTCAGGAACAACCCCAGCTGTTGGATCTCAACATAAGGAAACAAACGGCTTTGATTCGGGGCTGAAATGCCCAATCTGGTCCGAACACGGCCTGGCACACGCCCGTGTTCCACCTGACACGGCCGTGTGGCCGGCCGTGTACCCCATGATTTTTCCCCATTTTCAACCCGAGCACTGCACGGGTTCTAGGACACGCCCGTGTCCTTACCCGTGTCACCTTGACACGCCTGGACCCCAGGCCGTATACACGGGACACTTCGTCGAGTGAAGATCGTCGACCTGATGACACGGCCTTGGACACGCCCGTATCCTAGGCCGTGTGCCTTGTCTCGATGATCGTCGAGCGAATCTCGACGACTCCCCGGGACGATGGTCGACACGGGTCGACACGCCCTGCGACACGCCCGTGTCGCAGGCCGTGTGCCCACACTCGAAGAATCGTCGAGTAAAACTCGACGACTTCGCGGCTAAGTGTCGACAGGGGTCGACACGCCCTGCGACACGCCCGTGTCGCAGGCCGTGTGCCCACTCTCGACGAATCGTCGAGTAAAGCTCAACGTCTTCACGGCTAAGTGTCGACACATGCTTGACACGCCCTGGGACACGGCCGTGTCCCAGGCCGTGTGCCTGCTGCCAGAACCCAAACTGGCCCATAACGTCCCCCTTTTGCTCCTTTGAGTTTCGGGACGTTACAGCTACAGCTTTTGCTGTAAACTGAAAAAGTGCAGTAATTATGAAACAGGAAATAGAAAATAGTAAACCTAATCACAGCCACATAGCAAGAACAAAAATAAAAAGATAGGCAACCAGATGACACAAGAAATTTATAGTGGTTCCCCAAATCTGGGTAGTCCACTCTTCTACCACCCTGGTAGGAATCCACTCAGGTTTTTCATCAGGTGCCTGACACCAATGGGTTTTGATCAGGTCCCAAAAACCAACTCAATTCTTTTGGTTAGGAGAATTGCAACCAGGAATCACTTTTGAAGGGAGATGACAACCCTTTATACAGGAGGGGGTGAGAGAGTGATTTTGTCTTCTCTGTCAACAATCAGAGTGAATAGTTATGTGGAATGATGTTAACAAACAGCTCCCCCTCCGATGTAGAATGATTCAGGGAAGATCTGGAGCTTTGCTGCTAATGTGCTCTTTGGCCGAATCATCAACACAAGTACGATGCTAAGCCTGGAAGTCCTGGAGTGTATGACAAGAGAAGAGTTCTTATTTTATGTGATTGTTCTTCTTCTATTGACCTCCTTCTTGTCACTGTAGCTTGATGAGTTTTTTCCTGGAAGACCTGGCTCGATGATCCAGTGACTATACTCTGGAGACTATGTCCCCAGTAGCACGCTCAGACTCTCATTTCTGCGCAGCCAGAACATTCCCCCCTCGGTCATCAGTGTTT